>WAAE01014859.1:0-69783 GCA_013400495.1 Nicator chloris
AAGTCCTCATTGCTGGCCACGGGAGGTTGGTTATAGCATTAAAAGAAAAATAATTTAGGTGTCATTTCTTAATTGGATAATTTATCCTTAAAAAGCCTTGTAGAGGGAGAGAAAGGGGCCGTTTTTAGTTTGTTAGCTTGAAGTGCTGTGGAGCTCACAGTTTGTGAGACTGCAATAAAGACAAGAATCAATAAACATCTGAGTCCAAACAAGAAATACTGTCTTGCACATTAATCCCAACCCTGGCAAAAGAAGATAAAATGCTACACTATGGGCTTGCCAAGTAAGCAGCACTCAAGATCATGATGTGTAAATATGTTAAACACAGCAGGAAACCCAATCCATGAGAGAGTCAGCAAATCTTTGTCACCTGGGAACTCCCCAAGCAGTGCCAAAGAACATGACCAGACCTGCCAGTTTACACAGATAAATTCAGTGGCTTGTACTTATTAGGTGGCATTTTTACCACCACATGCAGTTGTAAGGGTGTCTTTTGTGTGAGAGAAAATTAGAAGATCTGAAGCTACCATTCAGCCATCACAAATCAAATATCTAAAAAACTGGCCCTAAACCTGGCCAGTTTTCAGCCACCTTTTGCTTAAAACCCTACCACAAAACCAATTTCACTGGCTGATTCATTTTGTAGCAGGAGCCTTTTCATCCTGTCTCGATACAAACACATCAATGTTCCCACCTGCAATTTTCCAGTTCTTAGTCCAGTTTTAAATACTGTAAGGAAAGAGGTCTTTGAATTCATTCTGCAGCTTGATACCAACAGACAAAAAAAAAAAAATCACAGTAGCTCCTGTCATACATATCCCCCATTCCTTCCCCAGAGCTCTGTTTATAATCTAGATCTTCACCTTCATCTTTAATAAACCCATCTCATTCACAGCATTCAACAACAAGACCACAAAACATCAAATGTCCTTTGGTGTTTGAACGGCGAATAACAACAACAACAAATTTCCTTTTCCTTTCCTTCCCCCAGTCCCTTTTCACTCATCAACAACCTTGCAGCACCCCAACCATGCCTCAGACCCTCAGTGAGGCAGGAGGGTGTCTCCCTGTGACCCAAGGCCAGCAGGAACATGAGCCAACAGAGGAACCAGCACTCAGCTGCCACCCACGATTGACCTCTGGGCCTCACAGCCCTGGGAGACTGATATCTCAGATTATTTGTCCCAACAGTTGTATTGACCTACATTCTTTCCCCAATTAAATCTCATTAGTTTCCCAGCACATCCAATGTGTTGGAGTCCCTCTGGATTGCCTCTTAGTGCTTATACCTGGTTTGCACTAACAAATGCAAACAGTCCCACTGTTAAATTAAAGTAAAATAAAAATAAATTAAAGTAAAATTATTTAATTTTAAACCTGCAAATAGAGTTAGGCACAGTTCAGGTTCTCTTTAGCTTTTCTAGGAGTGTCCCTTGCTCTAGAAAATCTTCATAAGTTAAATTCAGAATTTAACAGGCATTCAGAACTATTATACATTCATTCCAATTTTTGTCCAGCAGAGACTTCTCTACCTGAGCACAATTAATATTGAGAGATGCTATCAGCACACAGTCACACCCTGAATTTCTAACAAGCTACTACCATCACCATTCAGTATCTAATATATCTGTGCCCTTCCTTTTATCCCTCTGTTTGCTACATCTCATTTCTGTATTAATCTTCTCTGAACCCATCAGATTCTTCCCCCCACATTTTCCAACTGGCAGAGAAGATTTTGCTACCAGGGAAACAAGAAGTCTTCAGCATCGTTAAACAGGCAGGCAGGAAGATTATTCAATCTTCAGTTGCTGTTTTATTTAACATCTTCAGATCCCAAAACCTTTTAGCATAATCTTATTTACTCGGAGTTATGGGGAATTTGTGTTTCTTAATTTACATTCTGAACTACTTGACCCATCTGCAGAACTGAGACATGCAATGCCATTCTCTGGCAAGTGGAATTGATCTCAGTTGCTCCCATCACTAAGGTGGAATTGGGAAAGGTGAGACTGACACTATAAATTGATGGAACATGAGAAAATTATTACAGCAAGAGATGGCTTTAATACATATGGCTTTGGAAGTATTTTATTAGCTAGAAAAAAAGGCTTAAGCCTCCCCAAAAAACCCCAAAAGACAGCAGGCAGACCTGGAGAGCCTCTGAATGCTGTCACACTATTTGATGACCCCATACACTGCCAAGAAGTTTTTTTACTTCTTTTTACTGCCAAGGATTTTTACCTCAGTGTCTCAAGCCTCTTCTTTTGTTTCCCACTTTTGCTGTCACTGATTGCACTTTCAATATCTTCATGAATAAGGGTAGCCTAAGGAGACAGGAGCAGAAAACATCAGGAACCAGCTGCTGTAACCAGACCTTTGAAATAAACATCTCACCTTTAGATAGAGAATACCTTATCAAATCCCATTTATTTAAAAGCAATGGGACAAATTATTTTACACCTAAACAAACAAAAAAAGAACAGAACAAAGTCTGGGAGTTGGTGTTTTTGTCACTGCTCCAACCTCAAGCATTATCATCACACAAGGACGTAATCTAGACACCAAATTTGTCTGAACAGCTGTAATTATCCCAAGTCAACCACTATTGCATAAGCTACTTTTTGCCTCTGCATACGTAATTTTTGGTTGTCTCAAGTGTTTTGTTTGTCTCAGGCTATAAAAAGAAAAATCTACTAAATATAGAAGCAGCAAAACTACAGTGGATGGCAGCAGCGTAAGCAATAAGAAGGTAACTTGTAATGATACAATTTCCTTCCAGAAATAATGACAGCCTCCAATTTCTCTTTGATGCAACAGCAGATGAATTTTTCAGAAGATTCCCTAATCTGCACATTCCTGCCACTGCACAGCTGCAGTCTGCCTCCACCAGTGGCCCCACAAGTGAAGTTTTGATGCACGTCTCAAGCATTATTTTAATAGCTCCTGCATTAACTAGGTCATGGCTCCTCGCAGGATTTGGAGTGCTCTGTTACACGCCTTCAGCTGACAAATTAATTTCCTACAAAGCCTGTCAAAGCCCAAACCTGTCAGTGCCTGGCTCACTCTGAAAGGACCATGTCTTTCCCTCATAATGCAGAAGTGTGTACCTTTTTGGGAGGAATAGGTAACTTCTGCTAGGACCAGAAGATGTTGTTGAATTTAGGATTCCAGGGGATTACAGGACTTTTCAGGCTACAATGGCTTGCATTACAGAATAGTTATGATACTTCAAGAATTAAAGAAAAAACTTCAGAGGATCAGAGGAACTTAAACCCAGCAGAATTCCATTAATCCAATACTCTTGGCATTTGCTATTTAATTTTTTTCTTGTTTATAAAACGTTAGAATGCCCCAAAGGGTATTGATTTCAACTACTTTTTATTGCAGAGCCTCCTGGAGTTGCTTGTAACTTCTAAAAAAAAGCAGGGAAAAACCAACAGAGAAAGACCTAAACTTTCAAAACCAGAAAGTTTCACAAGTAACGAAAAAAAACCCAGGGTATGGCCACAGAATCCAGCAATACTTCAGAACAAAGGGAGATACTGGACTTCCAAGTTATGCTTGTGTACTCTAAATTTTTATATGGACACAGAGGAACAACTTCAAAAAGGAAAAGAGACCAAAACTCTACACATGGAGAAGCTGGGTCCAAACACACCTGAAAAGGGATCCCTGCATTATTTAACACAATACCCCCTGAAGTTCTGACAGGATCCCACTTTCCTTTAAAACAGCAAATTCTGGGCAACAAATCACACAACAACTAATCATCCTCACACCACTCTCACCGTGCTAATTCCAGAGCTGTTGCACAGTGTGATTAACAGTCTGTTGTTTCAAGACAATAACACTAACTACTACACAGGAATTAAGGAATCCCCATGAAATTATCATCTGGAATTACAGAGAATAACTGACAGAATTAAAATTCAGAACCTCAGAAACACAAAAGTATTGCAGAATACATTAAAAAATAATTTACACTTGAAGGTAATATTTTCATCAGAGACAAGCAATCTCTTTCCTTGTTTCCCCCTCCTGCAAGGAATATTTTCCCTTTCAAGATCTCTCCAGCAGAGCAGAGATGCAGAGAGGCGAGAACGTAGAGAATGTTTAATTGTTCAGTGACAAAAAGAGCAGAAAGAGTAGCAAAGACTCAAGGCTCAGAAGAGCTCTTTGCAGATTATAAAATAAATTTGAGATACATTATTTTACACCACTTTTTTCAGAAGTGTGAAGGCAAAGCAAATAGACATTTTCCAGAGCTTTAGACATTTGCAAACCTAAATTAGCAGCTACAGAGTCCAAGAACCAATATTTACAGTAAGGACATATTTGAACATGCACTAAGGATTCAGCTTAAATATTAGATTACTGCTTTGCAATACATACTACACTACATTTACTAACACACAATAAGCAGTGCTGGTATCATAAGTGCATTAAATTTACAAGAATAAAAGTACAGAATTATTTTCTATGAATCAGCTCATTTGTCTTTATCCACTCCACTGGTCAATTCATAGACTCTCCCCTATTCAAATAAGTCAGAGCAGATCTCCACTATTATCTTACCTTAATTTCATCACACTGGAAAAGATGCAAATCAGGCTTGTTTTGGGTTGGTTCTTTGCATATTAATGCAAGAATTGAATTGTAGTTGCATGCATTCATCACAGCTTGGCAATGCTGAATTGTGCTTAAAGGGAAATTCTCCAGTTCATTCTGTCAGAAGAGGAAAAAAAAAGAAGAAAACACGAAATACCACCTTACTATACAGTGTCCTGATCTCACGAAAACTACATGAGCTAAAAAGGGAAAGTGATAATAAGCTAATTAAAATCCTCAATCTCACATACATGGTTTTTCTGCTCGCTCCCTTTTCCTGTCTCTCTGCAAATGAGACTGTCACTCACAGATCTTACCTTTGATTCCAAGTCCACCAAACTGACAGCTTTGTCATCCACTTGAAGAATCATGTCTTGAGTCCACACTTTGCCTTTGGCATCCAACAATTTCAGCTTCCTTATTCCATCATCCACTGTAATCATTGCCTCTTTTCGGTCCAGAACAAAGGTGGTCAGGTGCTGGGGAGCGAGATGTACATTTAAAGGAAATTATGATTGCAATTTTCCCTATTGTTCAGGAGTGCCAGTAGTTAAATTGTCAGGAAGGAGCAACGCAAATTATTCACCAGTAAAAGTGGCTTTGTACATGACAGAGCCCACCTCTAAGACGTGAGGAAAGATGTTTAGTCCACAACGTCATTTTAAGTCAATTCACTTTTGTGGCTTGCTTTTTGACACCCACTGCCATTTCCTCACTACTGTAAGCACTTAGACTTGAAGGCACATTCTGACATCTTCCAGGTATCAAAGCTAGAATTAAACCACGAGTTTTAATTAGCTTTCTTGAGGACTGAAAACCTGTCTCTCTCTTGGCAAGCTGCATTCAGGAGGTGCCAGCAGAAGCTTCCCAGAAGCTCCCTGCCAATGTAGCTCCACCACCACCCTGACCTGGAGTGTCCTCATCTCTTCCAGAGCTGCCAGTAGCCTGCTGGTGGCAACCAGGATGGGCTTGCATCTGACTGGGCAACCTTATGGACGGGCTGGTCACTTTTATGTGCAGCACAGAAGAAAATAGTAACTACTTTTGCTCACCATCAGCTTGGAATATTCTCCAGATTCAATTAATGGCCTGGAAACTAAATAGTACCTCCCAAACATCACCTCAGCTAGCATCTCTGTCATTATGGCTGTGGCAATTTCTCCTTCAGCATGCCAACTGTGCGAGAAATTGCACAAAATTATTTCATTTTGTTCAGGCCTAAATCCACCTTCACATTCTAATTGAAGATCTGGTAACACCCATTCAAGCAGAACCACATTTAATGTATGCCTGCATATCTGTCTTCTAAATAACTTAAAAAAATAAAAATAATAAAGAATTAACTGTGCTTTCTTCTGTTACAGGATAACAGCACATGGCAATTACTGAGAAGAAAGTAGGTGTAAGCTGCATATAATCGAAGTATTTAAAAGAAGTAAAGTGAAACAAACTCTCTGCTGGCTGCTTACCCAGGAATGCTTACATTCCAAATGCAAGCACTAATTGTTATGCCAGTACAGGACCAAAACCGTTATGGAGAAACCACACAAAAATAGACAGGCAATTAGAACCAACACACGTATTCATTTGCAAGCTGACCATAGGACTGAAGCACTTGAAATGAGGAGCCCTCTACATACGATCTCACAACTCACAGGTGATTTAAAACCCTGCAAAAAGGAGCTGAGAATCTGTGCTGCTCTTGGCTGAACCCATGGCAGTGGTCTGATGGCAGCAGGAGAAAGTTTGAGCCAAAGTAAGGCTCCAAAAGGAGGCACTGCATTCAAAAGTGCTTGACAGGCTACATCCAGGCACTCAGGCTTCCCCTGCTGAATATTTTAAATACGAGAGCAGCACGCAGCAATTCTGCAAAGCAGCTGAAGGCAGCAGGTCACAGGCTTTGCTCCTCACGCTGGGGAAGGATCTGTGCAGGCAGAACGTGTTTAACCACCACGTGTTCCACTCACTGGGGCTTTGAGGGGTTAACGCTCAGCACTTCATGAATATTCTAATACCTCTGCTGATTAGATCTGATCAGAGTATTAGTTTTAAATATCACCCGGTGTGCCTTGGCAGCAGCACAGCTCTGCCTCACCTTTGCAAGGAGCCAGGTTTGGGGACAGGGCAGCACAAGGTGTGGAATTGATGCCCCGTTGAGAAGTGCTGTCTGCTTGCCAAACTCCACACAACTTTGCTTACATCCTTCTGCATCCAGATTTCAGCTCATCATGGCAAAGCCAGAGAATCTGAGACGTTTCAGTGTAATCTGTTCTGAAGTGACCCCAGGCTGGAGGGATATTTTGGAAGATGCATGTGCCTTCAAGCATGTACATCCCCAAAAAAACCATGTAGGCAAAAATAACCACATGTAACTGAGAGCTGTAACTGGTGCCCCACTCCCATCTCACCTCTACATGGTACTGTGATGTCTCAGATATGCTGCTGACACTGTCTCGTGCATAACTCTTCCTTTGTTCTGGAGATGGGAGGAAAAGAAAGAATAATTATTCATTCAGTGCCTTATCCTGCTGTCTTGGCTGTTTCTCAGAGACAGCTTTGGACAAGTTGTACACACGAGGAGAGGAGATAAACTGAGGTTAATTTCTGTATTTCAGCAGGGATTGGCCCAGCACAAGGACCATTTTTACGTCAGCAAGGTTAACAGAGAGCTGGTGGGTGCCCACAAAAGCCACTTATCTCATCCAGTGAGTCAGGAGCAGTGCTCTGGCTGCAAACACTGCCTTGGGAAGCCTGATTATTAAAATCTTTGGCTTGCCACTATAGTAGACTATGATAACTAGCACTGGGCTCACTGTCTCTGTATGAGCATCCTTGAAAGCAAAAGCATTTTCTGATATATACAAATAATTCTCATGTTGAATGTGCAAGAAAACAAAGGCACACACACACAAAAAAAACCCCTGACTCATCCTTTATTTCTTCATAAAGTATTCAATTCATTGAATTGCTAATGCAGAAATAGGCATGGAAATATACATGCACACACCAAAAGATCCCTGAACAGGAATATTTTTCAGCTAACAAAACACGATGCTGCAAAACCAGAAACATTATGTGCCTTTTACTCTGTGCAAGAGATTCACGTTAAACCAGGAGAGGAAGGAAGGGGAAAAGCAAGATGAAGACACAACACACACCCACACCACAAAATAATGCATTTAGTTGAATATTGAAGAACACTTTTCAATCTAGTGGAAAAAAACTTTAACGCAACATTTGGAAGTTTTGGTTTTTTTCCACTACAACCACTTAAGCACCTGATCTGGAACACCAGGAGCTTTGTTGTGAAAAGTCAGTAGTGACAAGGCCAAGAGAGGTCTAAGGAAACTCTGCAAGGAGGTAGGTTTTTTTCCTGTATTTCATTAAAAATTCTCGATTTCTGATCTTCAAGTGAAATTGGTGGTTTGATTTTTTTTCATACGATGAAAACACAAAATGTACGTATGAAATACATCAATTTCATCACACCTGGAGTAGTTGGAGGCAAAATAAAAGTGATTTTGTTGACAGGAAGGTTAAGTTACATTTTGCAAAATAATAATAATAAAAAATTCTGAATACAGAGATCTGCAGTGAGGAGTCCATAAAAGCTCCCCTACCAAGGTCTCTTCTGGGTGACCATGGTCCCTTCACACAGGAATTCCAGGTGCAAAGACAGCAGGGCCCTCATTTTCAGATGTCACTTGTGGAAGCATTTGTCACATTTTATAAACACACCATTCCCTCTTCCCTTCTCAGCCATTTTTGCAAAAAACAAGTTTCTGAAACACATCACTGGCTGGAAGCCCCCCTCCCAGGGTGACAAATGCCACTCAGGCAACAGAGCCACCCTAATCCTGCACAGCAGCTGCTCAGTTTGCTTTAGCAAGAGGAGTGTGCAGAGCAAACAGTCAAATCCAAGGACGTCACAAATCATCAGAACTTTTAGCCAGGTATGGGAATATTTCAAAACAGACACCTTACTTTCATTATGCATTATTCTGAAATCCCAGAGCAGAGGACCAACATCGATTATTGAGTCTGTATCTACAATTTCTGCTTTTGCAGCATGTGACTGAAAGTGTTTTTTCAGTAGATTATTTTCTAACCACAACACAAACACATGCACACCCCAACAACAGAGTCAGGAAAGCAGCACTGCCTGATTTGCTACCTTTCTTTTTTTGTTTGGATGATGACCTGAAGAAGTAAAGTCCATCTGTTCCTAATAAAACAAGGGGATTAAAAAGCAGTATCTAGTTTAATCCCATAGAATTATTTGCACCTCTTAAGGGGATCAGTTAGCAGTCTTCTGCTGTGGACTGTAAATGATACTTAAATACTGCCCAGTAAGAAAGAATATATGCTTTAAACAAAACAAACAAAAACAATTTACTTCTTTCAATTAACAATGCACCAAATACTCAGTTTTGAGTGTTATCTTCTTTTAGGTGAGAAAAGATGTGAGTTTTATGCTATTGAATTAAGCAAGCATAAGAAAGTTTACATCCACTGTAAAACTTATAAATGCTGCAAACATTAACAGTTGGAGCTGCTTTAAATAAACAAAGAAAGTCTGGCATATGTAAAGGAATTAAAAAGCAGAGAGTAAATTTTGCAGCAGGATCCTTATCCTGCTTTACGTGAGTTTTGTCCTGTGTTAGGACAGGAATTTCAAAACAGGATTAACAGATCCTCCTGCAGAGCAGCACAACACTCCCAGCCAGACAGGATGGAAAGGTGTTCAACACACGCTGTCATGGTGAGGTTAAATGTAAATTTGATTAAAGTTCTTGTTACTATTACGTTGTAATTAAGAACAACTTTCATAAAATTTACATTTAACAAAAGTCAATCAGTGTTTGTGTTAATTAACAAAAAGCATGGACACAACAACTGAGAATCCACACTGAGAGCAACTCATATTTACAGATTTATTTCTTTAGTGCAGGTAGAAGGAGAATTAGGACCTGCTGGAGACACAAGTTATCATTTAGAGTAGAACAGCACATTTGAGTTGAGACTGAAACGCTGCTGTAGAGGATCTGGAGGTGGAAACTACAGCTGCACCCTGAAATGATTCACCCTTCAAAATGCACCTTCTAATATGAATCCTGGCACCAGGCAAAATTCTTCCATTGTGGAAGGGTTTGTCTTCAGCCTCTGCTTTTCAAACTTTTTACAATCCAAAGGTTCATGAGTGGGGCTCCTTTCCCTTACAGCTCCCTCAGACATGATTTTCTTGACTGCCTGGCATGAATCACACTGAGGGAAGAATAGTGTCCCCCCATGATAATATGAACACAGCACAAAGAAAGAGGAAGAAAAGAATAAAAAAAAAAGAAAAAGGAAAGGAAATAAAAAGACTGGCATCTAGAATGCATGCCCTGTCCCATGGATTTGCCAGTGCCTCAAAATGAAACTTAAAGCTCTGCTTGCTCTTAGCGCTTGGCTCCTGTCCCAGGTTCTACCTACAGCCCTCCAAAAGTGCTCACCTTGCCATCAGAGAGGACACAAACCCTTCTGCACCCCCTCCTGCTGAAGTGCTCCTCTGCCTTGAGCTTCTAGAAAAACTGATAAAAGCCTGCAAACCTGTTCTCTGTCCTCCTCTATGCAGATGAGTCACGTGTTGCAATAGGACACGAAATAAATCACACAGACTCTGTGAAGTTTAGAAGGCTAAATTCTTTTTACTCTTTGAATCTGGCTCTTCATATAGTATTTCAGACAAGCTCAAATGATTGGTGGGCAAAGATAACACTTCAATCACATTGGTCAAAACAGAGGTCTATCAAGAAGTTCCCTCGTCTAGGAAGGAAAGAAAATAAACTGCTACAAACAATTCTCTTACTTATAGCAAAATCTAGAGAAAGAGTTTAGAAAACTATAACCATTAGAAGGCTAAAAATCAGGGCAACAAGACAAGGGACTGCTGCCCCTTCCTACAGCACTTCTGTCTTTCCATTTCCAAGTCAGAGAGATCTCAGCACATGACTCTCACAGGTTTGGTTTTTTTCTTCATCTGTATAAAACTTTTCCCACAGAGTTGCCCATTGCCATTCTTCTGGAACTGCAGCTTCCATCCCTCAACTCTTTCACATATCAAAGTGACAGATTATCACCTATCAATATTAATCTCTCTGCTTTTACAGAAACCTTGAAACATCCCCTTACTTATCACACAAACTTCAAATGCAAAGTAACACGTGGAAAACGAGCAACAGAGTTTGCTGAATGTAGTGGGTCTGGCTAGGATGGAGATCATTTTGGATCTGATAACACAGGGATGTTTTAGCTGTTGCTGAATGGTGTCAAAGTCTTCTCTATTTCTTATTCTGCTGCCCCAGGGAGTGGGCTGGGGGTGCACAAGAAGCTGAGAGGGGACACAGCTGGGACAGCTGACCCCAACTGACCCAAAGGGTATCTCAGAACTGTTTAATATCCTTGCTCAGCAATAAAACTGGCAGGTAGCCTTTCCAAAGACTCCTTGCCCAGACAGTCTGGGCATTGCTCTGCTTATGGAAGGTTGTGAGTAAATCCCTTTGTGTTATTCATCCTTTTTCCTCCCCGTTCTTCCCTTCACCTATCAAGCCACCTTTATCTTGATCCACCAGGTTTTTTTCTTGCTTTTTCTCTTCCAATTCTCCCCCCTATTCTGCTGCAGAGAGGAGACAGAGGGAATGAGCAAGCAAATGGGGAGGTCCTCACTTGCTGGCTGGGGTCAAGCCCTGACACTGAAAACAAAATAATGTTTTGTATGCTCTGTTTCACTCTCCTAATCCCCCCAATCAACCTCAGCCTCTCACAGGTCCCTTCATGCATGAAGAGGCTGTTGAAGCTGAGACTTCCAGATATGATGCATAAAACTATCAAAAGATGAATAAAACTATCAAAATTATTGAGGTTTTTTCCTATATACTCTACTCATTGCAGCTCTTACATCCACCACTTAAAGTGCAGCCTTTATAACAGGTTAGCTCAAACTCTGCTGATATGCTTCACATCATTTACATAAAGGATTTTTCCTCAAGTAAAATTAAAAAAAAAAAAAAATCACGGCAGAAGACCCTTAAGTTAAATTCTTAACCACAATCCATAGCAAACGCAACCCAGAAGAATTTGATTAAAATAAAATCTCTCAAAACACAGAGGCAATAACGTGAAAAGCAGCACAGCATTGTACTTATAGGTCCTGAATGTAAGATCTACTAGCTAGTAAAGCTTCCAGAGGAACAGGAACATTGATCCACAGAAACTAGAAACATTGATCCACAGAAACGTGGACAGGTGTTACTGCAATTCATGTTTTGTGAAATTATTGAACTCGCCAATCACCAGGAACAGACCATGGTTCTGTTCTCAGAGGTTGAAAGCTACTGATTTTAGTTTCATTTTTGAAGGCATCCAAACCACCACAAAACAAAAAGCAAGCTCTTAACCAAAGCCTTTCAGCCAAGTCAGAGACTCAACCAGACAGCACAGGACACAGACAAACAGGACTGTAGATTGCTCTGAAATCTGATGGCAACCCACGTGGACACGGGTTGAGAGTCTCCCCCACAATCTGTTCTATGAATCAAAATAAAACATTTCCACACCTCATCAAGCAGAAAAGCCCAATACTTAATTTACTACCATCTATCTGCATTGGACTGATTGCTGATACCCTTTAAGAATAAATTGCAGAGCAACAGGAAAAAAAAATCAGCTTGAAGCAGAGCAAAGTGCAGGAGACGTGACCTGAACATCCGGGGACAAAGGTCAGAACCCCAGTTCAAAATAAATTTCCTTTTCAGAGGAGCAAACACTCTCACTTTCAGAGATTTATGCCAGAAGCTTCTCTCTGATGGCTGTGTGGAACTAGCTGTCAAGGGAAATGTGTTGTTTAGAAGTCAACTGTCTAATTAATTGGAGAATCAAAATAGCACAAATATGTTACGTGGATGGCTTCTTCCAGTGCACTCATTTACCTGCCTGGGAGCTGCTTGAGGTTTCCTTGAATTTGTTACACTGCAGTGTTGCCTTGATTTTTTACCCTTCTGATGTTTTAGTCCTAGAAATTCCTTTTCTATAGGTTTTGCTGTAAATAAGAGACTTGTTTATGTTCGTTTTATCTATGTTTTTCATTCCTTCTTAGAGGAGGAGATCTTTGATAGACATCTGCTTTGACCAATGGGATTGAAGAGGTGTTAACTTTGCCCACCAATCACTGAGCTTGTTTGAAATACTACATAAAGCAGTCAGAAATTAGAAATAAAAGATTTAGCTCTCAGAAATCGGACAGAGTCCGTGTCTTCATTTCGTGTGCTACTGCAACACTGCAGTTCTTGCTCTGAACCAGGCACATGAGCAATGCAAAAACACCCAGGAAATTTCACCGCCAGCTCCAAATCCCATCATCACATATGAGAGCACAAACTCAGTGCACAAAGCACTCAGTCTTTCCTAACGCACAGCACGGAGACAGTTTTAGCAACATCTCTCAGTCCTGTGCCGTGCAATAATCTGACAACTCGGAGGGAGCTCCTGGCCCATTCCTCCCGAGGAGCGAGGCTGCTCCACGCTGTGTCACTGCTGCCACAGCCCCAGCACAGCCCCCAGACTGCTGCCTGTCTCCCCACAGGCAGAACTGCTCAAGACAGATGGAGGAGCCAATGCTAGAACAACAGATGACAGCAGGAGCCAAAAGCCATTTCAGATGGAGAGAGCGGGAAGCAAACGATGAAATCAACCCCAGAAAAATGTGCAGGGAGCACCTTAAATCAACCCCAGAAAAATGTGCAGGGAGCACCTTCCCTCGTGGCTCAGAGAGAGACTTGGCATGCAAATAGCAAACAGCTCATTTCAGGGAGGAAATGAGTGAAAGCGAAGGGGTTATTTGACACAGGAAAAAGGCAATTGCAAGGACGTTTTCACTATCAGACAGGGATAGAGAAAGTGATGGCTTCAGTCTGGTTTTTAGCAGTTGGTAACACCAATAATATTCCAGCCTCCTTTCCCACAGCTCTGTGGCCAACATTCTGTCTGGTGACTGAAGGGCTGAATAATCATGAATCACCTCAGCAATGGCATCTAAGACATAAACTTCATGCCAGGACATAAACAGGCCTGTGTATGTATATAAACATACACACATCTAACAATGAGCAATAATAAGTAGTAATAATAATGATGATTCTTATGATAATAAATAATAATAACAATAGTAATAATAACAATAGTGATGGTAATAATAGTTATAATAACAGTAATAATAACAATGTTTATTTTAATTTAGTCTTTACAGTGCTTGGAAGAAACTGAGTTCAAGATCAAGTGCTCACTTAGGAGCCCAGGTACCATTTTCACTTGTTGATAGTCAGGAGTAGGTGGCTTAATCCAATTGACTCTGAAGTTTTCCAAGAAAAGGAATATTTTCATGGGCAAAATCTGCTGCTAACATCACATTTTCACATTTCAGTGAAACAAATAAAACCAGAGTGAGTTTTACTTTTACAGTAAAATTACATATATTTTTTCCAGTATAAGTGAATTAAATCTATTAAATACATGAGCCTTCTGTATTAAACTAAATAATATAAAACATACATTTAAAATATACATACACAACAAGATATAAAAAGGAGGCTAAGACAGCTTCATCCTGCTTTATAGCATGTCAGTCTCATGAATCTCAAATAAAATACTTTAGTTAGTCATTAATTATAAATAAAATACTTTGCAATGAGCGTTTTCAACACACTTGAACAATTCCAATATCACTCAGCTGCTTTTTCACCCTGTTTGGGAGAGTATGAACAAAATATTTAAGAAGAGGCACATGAGATGCAGCAGAATAGTAACTTTGTTGCTAAAAATTAGAAAAATTGCCCTGAATTTGAGAAAGATTTGAGGTGTTTTCCTTGTTCTCTCCAGCTCATGTATGTGGTGATAGCAACAGCCTGGTTCTTTGTACAAAACAGAGCAGAAGCAGTAAAATGTGCAAACTCCACTCTACAAGCTGTGCCAACACATTTCCACTTGGAGCTCCAGAATAACTTCTCCTTCTATTTAATTCAGCTCCTGGCAACTGCAGCTACAGTTTTGTGATATATCTACCAGCAACAGAAGTGAAGCAAGGACAACAATTCACTTTACAGGAGCCACGAGGCAGCAGTTTCATGGCAAGGAGTTTCAATTAGCACCTGAATTCAGTTCAGTCCTTTGGAAGTAAAAAATACCATTATATGCATCAAATTTTCTCACTTGTCCCCATCTTCTCCTGACACATGACCATCTCATCATGTCTGACATGAACAAGCTCAGAGAGATATTTTAAAAGCCCTCAAAGATTAAAGGACACAGTTAAGACATTGATATTACCACGCTGTTCAAACCATGTAATCCTGAACAATTATGATGATGACATAAAATGCAAAAAGAATCACAACACTTTCATAGCATCTCATGAAGAAATAATCTGCTAAGAGGTTTTAGCAATGTCTCTTGCTGGTTTCTGTTGTCACCTACTGCTTCTGTCAACACTTGCAATCAGTTTGTCGAGTGAACTCATACAGGATGCAGAAGTCACTCTTTAAAGTGATCAGCTCAGAATTTTCCTCAGTTTCGGTTCCTGCCTTCAGCACCATGTCAAGAAACTGACTTTTGTGGTATAGGACTAAAACAAAGTAAATTTGAACTCCGAATGATTCACACGTGGTACAACATTTTGGTTGAATATTAGGAAAAATGTTTTCACCAAATGGTGAAACACTGGAATAGGCTGCCCAGGGAAATGGCTGGATCATGATCCCTGCAGGTGTTTGATGTGTCTGTGAGGCATTTAGGGACATGGTTCAGTGGTGGGCTTGGCAGCACTGGGTTAGTGGTTGGACTCAATGATCTTAAAGTTCTTTTGCAACCTAAAATGATTCGAAGATTCCAAAGTGTGGGAGCTTTCTCTCCGAGGTCAGGATGAATAACACACAAGAAGCATACTCTCTGGGTTCTCAATTGGTTGGTTATTACTTTTTATCTACTTCCAGACTCACAAGGTGTAAGTCCCAACTAGGGAAATGTCCACTTTCTAACTCTTACTAAGGCCTTTTAAGTGCTAATTGTTCAATAATGAGATGACACCTATATTATTTATACTTTTAACCCAATGACCCATCAGCCTTGGTCTGCACTGCGGATCTTTTTCAACCAATCATAGAAAACCACCCAAAGCTGTGAAGAAGAAGGAAGAAGAAGGTGCAAAAAGACAACTGACCCACATCTAAAAGTCTCCATCTTGCCTCCCATATATTACTGTATACTAAAATCCCAAATCTAACTTTTCACCTTGTGAGACCACACAACTCCACTCAAACTACACACCCAAAACCTCTGTGCCATCCCCCAATCTCAGGAGCCATTTCCAAGGCCTCAAGTCAAAGGTGGTTCTTGCTTGTGGGTCAGCACCCTCCAGCACAGAAAACCTGAAATTTTCAGCCTCCAGGGTTCCAACACCAAAGCATGGTGCCATCACTCCCCTAACCCCTGAGCTCACTCCCAGCCACCACTGCACCCAAAACAGGAGGGAGAAAAGATTAGTGCTTGGGATGTTGCAGTTATTGGCCACTGCTCTTTGAGCTTTCCAGCTGGTTAACCTGCAGAGGAGTGGCAGATGCTGGCTGATGTCTGAGGGCCCCAGCACAGGACCAGGCTCTCAGGGCAAGCCTTGTCCTTCCAGTCTCATCAGTTGCACTGACTTTCAAAAGAGCATTTAGCAACAGGCACAGATTTACAAGGCAGAACTTCTCACAGCCTCACTGCTGCTTCTGTTTCCATCCCCAGCACAGCTATCAGTGGGATGTATTCACAGTGGAGGAGGATGACCTGAAAATGGTGCAATTTGGCTGGCAAGAAACATGACTGCATTTCTCCTCCTCAGTGATTTGGCGTTAGGCTGGGGAGTAGTGTGTACAGCCAAAAAAAACCACTAGCATTTGTAGCTGGTGAGTGCAACAACGTTCAGGCATTTGTAAGCAATGTCAAATCTGACAGCCACAGAGCCTGCTGAAAACAGCACGCCAAGTGGGCCTCCAAATCTGTCACACCAACTCTAAGTTCCATGGAATCCTTGTATCCAAAAAGGAGAATATTCTAAGTGCCTTTTCTGCTAGCGGGAGATGAAGCTGGGGAGGCAGAGGGAGGTACAGGAGAAATAAAACCCAGAGCACAGCTAAAAGCTTGAATGCCTTCTCCCTGGTGCATGCCTTAGCTGTAGGATCACTCTGAGCTTTGTGATGAATGCTGCCTGAAAAATGAGCAGGTGGGAGCTCTCCACTTAGCAGACTGAGCATTTTCTAGTTAGCTTTAGCAGGAATAAAACCACTTTTTTTTCAGTCTAGTTGACAGACACACCCACCTGTACGTACATACACTTTCAGATTAATACCTGTAAAACATTTCCACCATCACGTCACAACCACTTTATAATATATCACTTAACAATATAATCTCTTTATAAATAATCACTTTATAATATGATTTATTTAAACAGCAGTTTAGCAAAGAAGTTTGGAGAGTTTTTGCCACCTTACCATAGAGAGCTTTTGCACTTGTTCTTGAATTCTGCTCCCTCTCCGCCTGAGCAAACGTTGGGGAGCCATAGCCACTGGAAGAAAACGTTTCTGATTATCTTCTGTATAGATGTATTTGGCAGCCACTGAGAAAAAAAAAACCCTCCCCTTACATGGGACTACACATACCTACAGCATTAGTAACAGAGGGAATGAAACTGGATATTTGTTCCACACCATAAATATGAGGGAGAATGTTTCACTTGGGCTGCAGGCCTTTCTGAGCTCTTTTGTTGCATTAATACATCATGCATGACTGGGGCGTGGTATACAAATAAATACCACCTTAACTCAAGCAACAAACTTCACTGCACAGTTATAATAATGATAATAACAACAACAATAATGACTATGCCAAAGAAATGGGTAGGATTTGGGGTTTTTTTCCCCCCTGCGTGCACAAGTGTTGATTGCTCTTAGCAAGTTTAACTGCTTTTAATGAAAAACTTAAAATGACTGTCATTGTCTCACACAAATGAAAAGGCAATATGACTACAAGTGTTTCAAGAATGAGAGATATATGAGTTCACCTTAAAGGGACAACAATATGAGAAGCAAAAACCACCACAGATATCCTGCTCCATACAGGAATACGTGTTCTTTGGCATCAGGTAGGTAAATTCTCATTAGTCTTTTAAGTCTGGTGCCATGCTCCTGATAGAGGGATCACCTCTCATCTTAGGCAAGGTAACACTTTCAGGTGGCAGTTGCTCAGTTCTGTTTACTGGGAAACAGTCTGTTCTCACAGATGGGAGAGGCAGCCTCATCTTTTATGCATAAAAACGCATCCACTCAGAGCTAACCTTAAACATCTCAGGCACACAAAGGCATCTCACAAAGAGTAACATAATAAGGATGTTGTGGCTACAGCAATTTATTTTCCTGCTCCAGACGAGTCCATGCAGTAACACAGTTTTCCCTTACGCTGATACAAAAATCTGTCACTTTGCTTCCGCGTTTTGCAAACCCCTCGCTCTTCCACAGAAAAAGCCATTTTATAATTCCAATGGCACCGACTAATTACAGCTCTGTCTGAACTGAAAGCCTAAAGAAGGAAGTACAACACTATTTGTGTCCATAAAAGGCAAGTCAAAGGCATAACCTTACTTCATTTGAGGGAGGTAACTTCCATATCCACCGGGAGGGGCGTTTGAAATGTGGCCGTTCATTCTCGCCGTCACTCACTGGGAGGAACGACCTGGGAAAAGGAACAACAGCACGTGAGTTGAGGTCTCCTCAAAGATGAAGGTTTGACACAGACGTAATACAAACCTAATGAGAAAACTGTGGCTGAAATGGGAACGAAATCATGTCAACAAGCTCAGTTGTTATTAACTGCATCCCAGTGATGCCTCCAAGACCCGCTATGGAACTTCTCCCAGCAGCAATTTGAGAGTTATTGCTTCGAATAATTTATAATTTAGTGAACAAAGCTATTCTTTTTGATACAATGGTCTTTAGGAATAGCTGCAGAAATAAAAGGCTCACTAAACAAAGAACAGCATCTACTGCAAAAGTGAACAAGATGTTCTGAACGGCGACTTTATTACTCAAGCATGTTTGATTTCAACCCTCAATTCATTGCTTTCAAATGCAACTTTAGAAATGACCTTTTGATACATATTCTATGAAACATATCAGCTGAACTGTTAGAAAGATGCATTGTCAAATTAAAACACAATTGTTAGCACAAAAGGAAACTTGGTTAGCTATTTTGATACTTAAGAAAACTTTTTTTCTTTTTTTCTTTTTTTGTTAATGTTAAGCAGTGCTCAACATCCTGAAAGTTTGGCGTGCCAAATGAAAACTTTCCTATAAAAGCAGTGCTGAAAAGGCCACGATAAAACAGTTTAAACAATTCTCCCTTTAACAACATGCCCATTGAAGCTAAAACTAGCTCTGCAAAGTGACTTTCATAACCCTTTCATATTCAAATTCATCACGGGCAAATATTCTTTCATTTACATATATAGATGAATAATATAAATTTGAATATTTCTCTACACTTCAGTCAGACCTGCAGAACAGTCAGAAGAATACCAGACCAAATCTGTACCTGCAAAAGCTCTGTTTCCAACGTGAGCACAAGCTGCTCTGTTTGCTCTAGAGCTGCCTTGCAGCCAGCTTCTCTTCTGAGGCCCTGGCTCACCCACTGCTCACATTACCTGCTCTCCTCCTGTTCTACAAAGAAGCAGCAGCTGTTTGACCTGCCAGTACCCCTGAGTGTCCACACGTATTCTGCTACTTCCTTCTGCCATGCAAACTGACCATGAAAACCTGTGCTGAGCCCTAAATCCATCAGTCAGCTCAAGAGACACACAAGCTGCTGGTCTGTGCTGAGAACACAGTTTTTATACCTGAGGAACACCTGGCAACTCCTGCCTCGGATGCAGGTAGCCAAAACTAAGTAGAACAGAGGTGTATTTGACATGCCAAGTGAAATCATGTGGAAGGGTGGTGTTGCTTTTAGTGAGCACATACTTGCTAATTTGGCTTAGTATATAAATTTTTTTTTTGTTTATTTAATTTTCTTCAAAATCTTTGCACCTTGCAGAACCTCTTTAGTGACACGAGCACATTTTGCCCCACCAACACATCACATATCCAAGCTGGTAGGCTGTTTGGCTGCTCTAAGACTCTTTTTATGGAGTCCTTAACAGCTGTCCCCAATAAATTACTGCCCATGCTGAGTGCTGCTCAATGCATTAGCAATTACAACCTTTGGGAAGCATCCTGAAATGTCCCGTGACTTGGAAGGATACAACCATTCCTTTTCTCAGCAGAGTTTGCCAGCTCACCGTGCACTCCCTGCTCCGTTTCAGTGACTGCCTGGACCAGAGCAGCTCGGGGTGCTCCTCCCCAGCTCAGGCTGCCACTGAGCTCCTCAGCACCTCCTATCAGCTGCTCATCCTTCTCATCTGCAGCCACGCTCAATCTGCTGCCCTGCTGAACAGTTTACCCTGGTTTTAGCTTCCGAAGAGGCACCACATGCAAAACACACGAATTATCTCCACTGCTGTTTGGTATCTCCACTTCACTTTCCATCCACACGTTGTTTAAGACAGCACTTATTTAATAATTCTGTTTGTCATCATCTTTTGTGATCTGTAGTCCTTTTTACAGGCCTATTTATATCAAATGCAGCAACTCTCTGCCTTAAAGTGAGATCTGGGGGGAAAAACCCCTTTGGTTTAAAACTCTCAGCATAATTCCACTGCTTTGACATCTTAATCTGACAAATACTTGGTTTGTATTTGTATTCACTCAATTTTATGGAGGTGGTGAACCAGATATTTTAAGTAGAAGGAATGTAATACATCAGAATGTAATATATTAGAATTTCCAGCTCCAGCCTTTGAAGTCAGCATGACACACTGAGTTTGACAGCAGCAAGAGGGCTGAGCAGCAGATTTTCACACTGGGGAAAGAAACCATCTCTCATGACTAAATACTTGCCCACTGTAAGGCACAACACCACTTAAATACCAAAAGCTTCAGAATTATATTTTGAACGAAGAGATACTGAAAATCTGAAGTCAAAAATTTCGACTACTAAAAAAAAAAGCAAGCAGCTTGTTCTACCAAGCAATAGTTTTATTCAGCTTTAGCTGATATGCAAACAAAACATCACTTGCTATTAGAGAGTTGAGTAAAGCCAACAATATCTCCTGTCCCTCATGCAATTTTCCAGTGCTTTTGAAATGCCAGGACAGCTCCCTTGACATGACAATTTCAACGCTACTGCAATTTCATGCAATGCTTCTGTCACTTGGTTCAATATGAATACAAACAAACCCTTTACCTTGATTATTTATAATTAGTTCAAACATTTATAACAGCATCAAAAAGCTACTTGTGACTCCCCAAAATTATCAGACAATTTGATCTCATTCAACCTAAATGTTTCAGAAAAAAAAAAAATCAGGAAACTCTTTAATTTTTTTTTAATTAAATGCATGATGAAGAAAAGTGAAAAACCACGAAAGGGTAGCAGTATGTGCAGAGCTTTATTATTCCCTTGTACAGCTTTCTCTGCTGTGTTTCTCATCTCAAATGCTCTTTCATCTCTCATAACCAGTCAGTCCTGTGGCAAAAATCACCCCCTACACACTGCAAAGCCATTGTCAACCAGGAGTCTATTAATAAACTCCACTTCCTCTTTAATCTTCCCTTTCACCTCAGCCCAAGCTACCCCGGTGTACTAGGCTTTAAAACAAACATCCTTCACAATTAACTGAACAATCCCTCTTCAATTAGGCCTGAAGCATCAACAGTTTACTTGTGAATATGACCAAAAATGGTCACATCTCAGGATCTTGGGGAAAAAAAAAAAATCATGCCTGCTCCGAAAAAGAAATACTTTTAAATAGGTAATATTTTTAAAAAGGTAAGATTTCCAGAAGAAAAGAATAGTAAGAAAATAGGTGCAATAATAATTAAAAATAGGACAAATATAATGGTATTTATCCTTATGAATATTAAAATAATATATAATTAAAACCAGTTAAAAATAGTTTGAAAAAGAAAAAAAAAATCCACAAAATTGTCTCAAGAACAACAAAATACACCTAGACCTTCCCTGCTGCCATCAGCTTTATTTTTGAAGGGATATTGATAGTCAGCAGCTCTGTAAATGACAAGGGTCCAGCTTTTATAATAAAAACCCTGTCTGAAACAGATGTATTTTAGTTCTTCACTTGATCAGCAGTTACAGGTGGCAATCCTGCCAGTATACAACGTGATTTATCACTCACAAACACTCCTCTTTTAATAAGTGTCAGGATGCAAAAATATTCTTTGTCTCCCCCACCTTGTATCATGGCAGCCTTGTGAAAACAATGCAATTTATGTGGCACAGCAACAGCTCACAGGTCCTGCCATGTAATTTCCTAACAGGAGCTTGAAAGTAACAAAATCCCTCAGTTTATTAAAAAAAAAAAAGAAGAAAAAAAACCCAAAATGCTTTTCCTAGAAAGGCAGAGCTGTATCATTAGAGAAAATTAGATATTCTAGAGCCTGGTGCTCTTTTCCACTCATCCTGAAATGATCAATCCCACCCAGTGGCAGATCACAATGTCCTATGGAAACTAAAAGAGAAACAACTTAATGACGTGGATATTTTAGAAATCACAGAGGAGGAAGGGCTAAGGAGAAAAGGAAGCACAGGAAGGAACAGGAAAGCCAATAATGCCTGGAATGATTATTGTCTACTGATTAAGAAAATGTCATTGTTGTCATGTATCCCCCAAACCCCCCAAAATTCTCCCCCAGTCAGAGCACAGGCTGTAACTCCAGCCTAAACAAAAAGCAGTGCACTATTAAAAGTAACACCATTCCCTAGAGAAAACAGCAATGTCAGATAAGGACACTCACCCTCCACCCTTCCCCTTTTAAAAGAATTATGGAAGAACAAAAAAAAAAAAACCAGCAAAAAAACAACCCATGTGCTCGCAGCTCAGTGTGCATTCAGTAAAAATGCCTCTTGCTGCTATCCCACAGCATTCAGCACTGCTGACCTACAGAAGGTATAAAAGCTGTTTAACTTGCTGCTTGACTTGCCATTTTTCATCTTTCTTCTCAAACCTCATCCCCTTCACCCACACACACTTTCCCTACTCGTGCTAAATTTTTAAGCAGCGTCTCCTCATGTCTGCCTTGTTGTTCTGACCCATTACTCTCCACGGATTTTACAAACTCCTGGCAGAAACACATCCTGTGGAGCCGGAGGAAATGTTGCTGCTGCCCTCTGCTTTGGGACTCACTTCAGAGCACAACCAAGAGCAAACACGAGTTCTGCTGGTTGTTGGACATCTTGCCTGGAGAGAAACACCAAAATGCACATGAATGCCTAAGTAAGTAATGCTTCTGAAATGATCCCTGGGGATTTTCCATCCTCAGTGCACTGATACCAGGATTTCCCTGAGAAAAACTGCCACCAGCTGAGCTGGCAGCAGCTTTGCTCTGTAATGTTTTCACTTTCCTGTTAAGCAGGCTGGAGCATCCAAGGGCTGGTAGAAAACAGGATGGCAAAAATCAATGCAGAAAGTTGAAAGCCAGGCCCTACAAGTGCTGCAGTTTGAACACAGAACAGATGAAGTTGATTCCCCACACTGTGACTGCTGTCCCCTTTACCCCTCCCAAGCCACTCTGTATTTATGAGGGGGAGTTTGAAGCTTTCTGAGCTGTACATACTCCAGTATCCACTCCTGTGTCCAAGCACCAGGAAACACGTTCATAGAAGAGCCACAATAAAATAATTTTGAAAATGCTGTTTCCTTCAGGACCTCTGCATTCAGAGCAGTTGTCCAGCATGACCATTAGCACTAATTACACTGTATTTTAGATTATGCAAATCTGCACTTTGTCACATCCTGGTTTCAGTGCTGGATGCAGTGGTAACTAACTGGGGTCCCTGCTAAGCAAACCTGGGGGTGGGGAGGAAAGGACTGGACGTGTCTCCCTCCCCTGCCTGAGTTTTACTCCTTATAGAAAGCTGACCTTAACCCCAGAATATTATTTACCTGTTTGTGTAAGGGGTCACAGGGGTAGAAGCATTTCAAGCAACTAAAGACAGTGACAGACAAAAAATACAACTCTGTCCAGGCAGGGGACAATGACAAGGCACACAGAGTGCCCAGGGGGGACTTGTAAGTGTATTGTAAATGTATTGTAAATGTATTGTAAATGTGTCCACATTCTTCTCCAGAGAGACCAGAGCAGACGAGCTGAATCAATGCTGGTTTCACCAGTTTCAGAAAGTGTTCTGATTTTCACCCACACTTTCTGAAATCTAAGACTCTTCCCCGAGTCCTTCACTAAGGAGGAGCATGCTAAATTCATTAGCAGCATTCCTTTCAGCAGGAGGGACAGGATAAATTTATTTATCAAGAAAATTTTTTGTCATCATTACCAACCAAAGCAGAAGACTTAATACATTAATGCAAGACCCATCTTCAGAACAGTAATTGCTAGCTAAAAGAGAAGGTTTCCATTGGAAAAAAAACTAACAAGATAAAAAATGCCCTGGAAATCTTCTTTTTCCTACCTTGGTATTTTCCAGAGATTCGCTGTTAAAGAAATATTAACTTTTTTTAAAGAAATATTAACTATTAATTAATATTATTATTATTAAGATTGTATTGTTAATAATTGTTAATATTGTTAATAATCTTTTATTTTGAGAAAGGGGACAAATACGAAGAGCAACAGGAAGAACTGACTGAATAAACTTCAGCCAGATCATGTTCATTTGCCCTTATTACTGCCACACTAATGAAGACCCTGCTTGAAAACAGGTTCTTATTCTGGCATGGCAACCTATTTCCATCCCTTTCACTCAGGTCTGGGCCATGATTTATAATTAACCATATTGAAAGAAAATAAAACAGCATTACAGACACAAAAGCTTCAAAGACTTAAAATCCCCATTGCAACAAAGGGACGTTAATAAATATGCCAAGCACTGAAGCCACCACTCACTGCTATTTTTAATTAGAGAATTAACCAACCACCTCATCTAAAGCAATGTGAGCATTAATTACCAAGATCAAGATCATTATGCAGTCCTTGCAGAATGTATCACCACAGCTGGAATATCTTGTATAAAAGAAAAAAGAAAGGATTAAAAAAAAAAAAATACAACTCAAAAATCCAAACAAAAAACCTTCCACACATACAGAGCAGCCTAAAGAGGAAGGAGCCCATGGCATATGAAGGAATTTGTAGAGGAAAGTAGAAAAAAGGGATTATAATGTACCATAAATATCAGTATTTTTGGTGAGGCTATGTCACGTAGAGTAGTGAGCTGGCAAAAGATACCATTTTATTCATAAATCCCAATTCCAATGTGGCTGCAACAACAC
Source organism: Nicator chloris (assembly GCA_013400495.1). NCBI lineage: Eukaryota > Metazoa > Chordata > Aves > Passeriformes > Pycnonotidae > Nicator > Nicator chloris. The sequence continues at coordinate 25,076 of WAAE01014859.1, forward strand.
ACTCAGTATCTCCACTTGAAAATAGATGTACAAAACCTTGTCCTGGTTTGGGTTTTTGGTGGGTTTGTTGTTTGTGGGGTGTTTTTTGTGGTTTGTTTTGTTTTTATTATTATTATTTTAATTTAAATTTTTAAATAAGACCAAAACTGCCTTGAAACTGCTGACTGGTGAAATCTGCTGACCCAGCACAGCTGTATTTCCCTTCTTCGTACTCCCTGATTTTCTTTTTTCCTCATTTCCTTTTATTCTTTGATGCATCATACTTCACATGAGATCATTAGATTTCAAAAGAGGGCACTCCAGACACTAATTTGAAAGTCAGTTTGCAATATGCAGCCAACTTTAAAGCCATCACTTTAGCAATGGCAACTTCTAAAAACTTCTAAAGTACATAAAGGTTAGTAAGATAATGTCTTTAGGTGTTGTTCTAGATAAAGTTTTCCTCTCATTCTGGCCAAAAAATGCAAGAACTTCCAACATGGCTAAAAAACTGCTTCAGGTTGCCCAAATGAAACTGGCTTAACCATCTACCCCCATTTATTAGCCAGTTAATAACTGTGTCATGGCACAGGGACAATATTAAGACTGGCGTGGCACACTTCATAACAAAAGCTGAACTGAAACCATGTAATCACATACTCCAACCAGGCTACAGAAATTAACATGAAGAAGGAGGAGGGGAAAAAAGACAGGAATACCTCTCTAACTCGGCTTAATAGAAATGTGGCCAGATTTAATTTTCGTTTTCACAAATTTGCTTTCTCCAGTTTCGGTGAGTTTATTGAAGTCCATCAGCTACTCACACAGAGAACCAATTTCTCTGTCTGCAGCAGGTTACAATTTTGAATTAAACAAGATAAAGTTGAGTAGGAGCAACATCCATTGGTTCCCTGATGATCTTAAACACTCAGGCTCCAAACCATTGGGAACCACTCAGTGATGGCATTCCTTGCTGATTTAGCTTTGTTCATTGAATCCTCAGCTCTTTCACCAGTAAAGTGCTCTGAATGAAAACTAACATGTATCTGGAAGGCCTCAAACTTCACTATGGCAAGGGTTCATGTTCTGTGTCTTAATGTAAGATTTCGATTTTCTATATGGTACCCAACAAAAAATTTTTTAAAATAAAATAAAATAAATAATAAGGCGTTTTCCATGCAATTCAGTGGAAACAAAAAAGGCTCTGCTTAATAAAGGAGAACAAATTGGTACAATTGAAAAGTTATTGATCAGACAACAACAAATGAGCAATGGTGAGCATCAGGCTAAGCTCACAGTGGAGCTCAACAGCAAATCTAAAAGATTTAAAATTAAACTTAATAAATAAGCCCATACTATTCTAATGATGCTGACTAACTCTTCAAACTTCCCTAACTCAAATAATGTGCAAACAAGGTTTCACAAGACTGATATGCAAAACCTCATGACTTCAGGTAACCAAACATCACCAATAAAAGTTTTGGGGATTAAATGAGTTTTTAATGCCAGAAAAGTCAGCAGAGTATTAATATTCTTAGAAGTAATTTAAAATATTGTTAATGTAGTTGCAGTGTCATGTGTATATGAAAATATTAAATTAACACAAGATTCTTAGAAAGTATTTGAATTAATTCCAAATCTAGTCAGCAAGCCTCCTAAAAGCGACCAGGTTTTCACCTGTCATACACACACAAAGCACATGAAAAGCAGAATTTTTGCTCAAAGCGATGTGAGGCTGTAGTGAATAGCAGCAACAATGGCAACAGCTGTGAGTCAGACCTGTGCCCCACTTCAGCACAGAGGTTTGACTGAAGCTGTTTCACAAGACATTTTCAGCAGAGAATTGTGTGTTTTTTTTTAAACCTGCCCTGTACTACAGCAATCTTATTTTTTTTCAAACTCTGGGGCCTGCAAAAAATTACTTTGTCTTAAACCTACAGGGCAAACTGCTGCTCCTGAGTTGCCATCCAGATCACTACCAGTTGTGTTTTTCATTACTAGGAGGATACACCATGAGAAGGGGCTGAGATACACAGTGTCCACGTGGTAACAACACATCCATAGAGACTCTGAAAATGAGGCAGAAGAGAGAAAAGGCAGGGGAAGCCAATAATGTTTAAATAAAATTGTAGGATAAGTTGCCTTACCAGCTATTTCAAACCCTACCAGCAGCAGTCACTGACTTTTATAATCAACAAATTTGTTCAATTTTCCCACCTATAAAAAAAAGGACCCATAACACCATCACCGGACCAACTGAGTATTCCATTTAATACGGTCAAAAACCCACAATCATTTTGTTTTCACTGAAAAATACGCACTGGGAAAAATATTTTTCAGGGGAACATTACTTTTCATTCTTCTCCTTCCTACCTGAAACACCTCCTTGACACCAACCAGGGAACCCCAAAACCGTTTCCTGCTCCAGGGCAGAATAAAGTAGAGAGATGAGCAGCGCTGTGTAACTTGTTTGCTCACACACAAGAGTGAAGTCAAACAGCCTCCATCATACAGCATTTCCTTGATGGTTTTTCCTTTTGAAGCACAAATCTGAAGCAATAAACTTCAAGGGCAGCTCCCCCTCACCTGAGGTTAGAAACAGGCGTGTGACTGTGCAGGAGGATGCGCGACCTTGAGCGCGGTCTGTGCAGCCCTCAGCACTTTCAGACACAAAATAACTCACCTGCACCCCAGCATCACCTGGAGAGGTTGGTTGGGGTCACCAGAAAACCCGAGCATCAATTTGGTTTTTTTTGTTTGCAGAAGGAATATATTGCAATTCAGCAAGTCAACAAAAGGATCTACCTCAAACATCTGAGCACAAGCGGTGTGTCCACACCGGGGCTGCGATTATTCAGCACAAAGTGAGTCAAGTGTAAAAGGACTCGCTGAGCTGAGGTCACAGCTGACTGAAGTCACACCCTGCCACAGTATTTACAGCTCACTTATGTAACTCAGCGATCGTTTCCTGGAAGAAAATAGGCTGAACAATAGCAGACCCCACAAGTTGTGGGAAGTAAACAGATTTAAGCTTTCGGTGTTTCGTGTCTCTGGTTTTCGAGTTGCCATCACTTATGCTTTGCTGCAGAGGTACAATTTTCTTATCCATTAATCTGGGCCAAACCCTTCCTCTATGTGTATTTCCATTCCAGGAACATATATTCTGCAAATGTTATATTTTTGAGGTTTTGTTTTGTTTTAAATTACCTGAATCAAGTGCATAAATATGATCCTTTTCCAACTCAATTCACAGATTCACATTTTCAAAAGCAGTCTGCTGTGAATGCCCAGCCTTGGCAAGTTTACAGGCTGGACTTTCAGAAGTAAAAGTGTATGTACTTCTTAAAATTTTAATGCTTTTACAATCGCATATTTGGTTTCCAGCAAACATCCAGTGATTAAGGATGACAAAATTAGAAACCTTTATAAAAGATAAATCATAATCACCACAAAATTGTTTTTGCTGCAACTACCTCAAATGAGTTTGAATTTCACAAGAGAATTTTCCCAGGAATTTGTCATTGACGGTTACCAAGCCAAATTTAACAAATTGTCACTAGAAAGGGATTCTGAAAAGCTACAAGTTATTTTATTGCAATTTCCTCATTCGTTCAAGTGAAAACATTTGTTGAGGCATTTTTAATGTCAAATTTTCTTAAAACAAATGTCAGCTAGTGTGTGACAGAAGCCCAAGATACCTTGCCCCCAGGAAACCTCAGTGGAGCAAAACTTTTTGGAAAGCTCCCTCAGGTTTTGAAGGAAGATAATTTTCAAAAATCTTTCCTAATGTGAATCTATTGTTCTTCAACTGGTGCTTTTATTAGAAATAAATGTGTGTGAAATGAGTGTGGGTGGGAAGGTGGAAAGGAGAAAGGGAAGGAGCTAAAAAGCCCTAAGAGGTAATGCTTTTTGATCCTTTCCTGGCTGGAGGAATGGTGAGGCTGGGGAAATCTGACTGGGCCATTCACTTCCAACCTCTACCAGAATTGTTCTAGATGTGATTCTGGTGATCTTACACGTTACCTAAGAAGCACTCATCTAAAATCTTCCTTCAGGAAAATTCCTATGGACCTCAGAAAGGTTAAACAATGAGATTTTTATGTTTCAAGCTGACTCCTCAATTTATGGGGATCTTGCACAAACGACCCTCACTGGAGACCCTGCTGCTCCAGGATTCTGCCAGATTGTGATGAGCAATGACACAACAACAAAGTGAGCTACAGCTCCAACTGGAGTTAGAAGAATTACCCTTGGAGACAGTCCTCAGAGCAATGAATGTTATCTTAAAAACTGTTTTCCATAACGCCCTTATCCTCCTGGCTACACCCATGTGGCTAGAAAACGTCAGAGACCTGCAAGAGATGCTAGAGGGGAGGGATCCATAGAAAATTTTTGAGGGACACAGCTACAAACAATATGAACAGAGCTTCCTCCCACATTTTAGGCAACTAAGAAATGATGCTGTTTATTATAAAACTATACCAGCTCCTCATGAACAAGTAAATCTTGCTTATAGAGCTCTAAGTTGCCTAAACTAGAATACATTTTTTATTCTGTGAGATTGAAAAGTGTATTTTTCCCTTTTCCAGAAGGCACACTAGATAAACTTTAAACTCGTAGCCAGTTTCAAAGGAAAAATATTTTTCCTACACAAAGCCTCTATTCAGTCCCTGTTTTTACTACAGTAAGAAAAATAGCTGTGCCCTGGGTAATTTGTTCATGTATGCCAATAAAAGCACATTGGACTAGAGCCAGCATTTCTAGCAAGCTCCCAAAGACTTCTGAAGTCCTATGAAAAGCAGAACTTTTCTTTCTCTACTTATCCTCTTTCTATTTGCCATTCCCAGAAGTTAGTGCTTGTTTCCATTACATTTGCCTTTATGTTACTGTGAGAAGAGACTGAAAGAAAAAAATAAGACTAAAGAATAAACCCAAAGCTTTTAAAGAAGCCCTTGTATGAAAAAGAGCTTTCAGATATCTCCTTACAATGCTACAAATGTTAAGCATGTACTGTTTTGATCTCATTGCTCTTTAAAAATTATAAATGAGACTAAAGTATATTCGTATTTTAGACATGAAACATATAAAGAATTAAGGAGCATACTGACATAAATACTTAGATTTCTATGCTTTCATGAGGGAATCTGATCAAGAAACCTGCTGCTGAACTAAGGCATGTCTGTGACAGACCCAGAGTAAAAAAGAGCTTGGACCAAATTATTGGGAAGTTATTCAGAACAAAGCAATTGCCTGTTCATACGTGCTTCCCCAAAACTCAGTGTTTTTTGAAACAGCTTCTGAAACAATCACAGAAATGGGGCTGAAAAGGAAGGAAGTCATCTCACAACCTTAAGGCAGGAGCAACTGTGCCAAGGTAATTCCCAAAAAGTAGTACTTCCCAACCTCTTCCTTGGGCCTCTGATAAGGGAGGCTATCAACCAAGCCTGGGGAAACCCAGGGTCTCATGAGCTGAAAAAGTTCTTCTCAATAAATAATCTAAATCCATGTGGCAGTTTAAACCCACCTGGCACTGCTTCCACCCACAACACACCCAAAAACTACACTGGATTCTTAATTTTAGAAAAAGAAAAAACGTAACAACGCGCATCAAGTCAGTGTCAAACCGGGCTTATAAAATATCCTATTCCTCTGTCTTGTTGGATGAAGAATAGTTGGCTTGCTGCTTCCTCCTGTCTCTTCTAGAACTTATCCCTCATATCAGCACTGCAATAGGCCCACGAGGATGTTGTCTCATGCGTATCATCTCATATGTTTTTCCAGCTAGGCAATCCAAAGTAAGCAGATGTCAACTCCTCTTTTCCCTCGGGACCCCACGAGGCAACTTTCAGGGGGAACAATATTGCAGTTACTTCATCTATATATTATCTTTCATTATCTCAGTGTTTTTCTAAACCATATCCCTTTGCTTCTTGAACTTTGCATAACCTCTACTCTTTCCTCATATTGTTTAATGCAGCCTTATGCTTTTCTCCTCCTTTTCCTTTTTTTTTCATGCACATCTACAGCAGACTTTCTGGGGAAAAAAAGGTTATTCAAGAGAGAGTAATTCAAGTGTAGACCCAAAAATAGTTCCTGACATTGTGCAAAGTCTTTAAGATGGAGACTCAGCCTGCCATCCACCCTATGATTGTCCTTCATCTCCTGTCTCATTGGGTTGGATGATCACTGAGCAAATTAACACTGACAATTATAAATATTGCCTTTCCCAACAGAGACACCAAAAATATCAGACGTAGGATTTTTTTTTTTTGGTGGTAATTTACATTTCCCAGATATTGAATTAAGCTTTCTGAAAACACATTCACAGACAGGTTTAAGTGAAATGGCAGAAGCAATTACTGCTCTAATTGGCTATGACCTCCTTCTGCCTTTCCATGGATGCAGAAACATTGAAATCTCAACTTCTTTGTAGGTGCCAGTGTGAAATCCAGTGAAGAGGAGCAAGCTGCAACTTGCAGCAGTTGAGGTTATGGCCCAAATAAGATCCAGCACAAGGATAAGGTAATTTAGTAGGATAGCAGGAAGGTTGTCAGATGTCCCACCTTTCTCCAGCCACGAAGAGCTGAAACAGTCCCCAGAATACCCACGTGTGTGGGCCTGGCTCTGGGTCACACTGAGCCACCTCTTCTGATGCCTGGAGAGGCTCCCTGGAATAGAGGCCAGGCAGAGTTAAAGGAATCAAGTGGGTATTTATTAAAAGGCCTTCACAGGATACACCTCGGGCAGTACAAGAGCCTGGCCACGGCTCCACCCAAGATGGACAATCAGTCATGAGTTTTCACACTTTTATAAGTTTTGGTCCATTTCCATATTGGGGTTAATTGTCCAGTTACAGCTTTGGGTTATGAAGTCCCATCCTCCCAGTTTGCTTTCCTCAATTCCCTGTTGTTTGCACTTTTTGGGCCTGAAGCTGCAACAGTGTCCTTGGCACTGGGGCTGGAAAAGGATTGTTTTGTCTGACTGAGCTGTGAGGAGAACTTGCTAACACTTAATACGAAAGTTCAGAGTCACACACTAAGGCAGTTCAGAATCTGGCAAATATGAAAGCCAAAACTTAAGGCATCACCTCCAGGAAGGATCCCATGGGCCAACCATGCCACCCACGCCAGGGATGCTGTGGCTGTTTCCTCATCCTCAGCCACACAGGAGGGCTGGTGGGAGCCAAGCCACAAACTGGCACGTGGCACTGCAGGGTGGGGACAGAGCGGTCACCAAATCCTTCCCTGCCCGTGCACAAGGTCAGTACTTCTCCCCAAAGGCATCTGCACAATTCATATCTAGTCAGACTGGCCAAGCCACCTTCATGCCCTCTGTTGAAGGGAAAACAGCACAGCTGCAGTCCAGAGCACTGAAGGTGACATTTAGGCAAACTCCACATCCCAAAAACATTTGCTTCCTTTGCCATTATTCAGCTTTGTGACTCAGCTCTTTAAAGCACAGGAACACCTCAGCCAGTGCCAGGCTCTGAGGTGATGTTAACAGGAGATATTCCCATCTGTTTTCTCTGAACAAAATATGAAATAAGATCACACTGGTGGGTCAAGATTGACAGAAATTAGAAAGTGAGGAAGCCATGGGATTCAGCCCTTCTCCTGCTACAAGACCATCCTCTAAACACAGGATTTCCAGTTTTACTGCTGGAGCACCGCCTCTTGAAAATCTTCCCAACCAAACAAAAAGTAAAAAGCAGGTGAGACAGAGGATTTCTTCAGCCAGCAGAAATGCAGTGCTGAGGGCACAACAGCCCTGCACTTCCCCTCCTGTCATGCTTGCACAGCAATCCTGTCGCCCAGGAGTTTCTCTGGAACTTTGTGAGGGGCCCTCACACCTGGATTCTCACCCCCAAGCCAAACCAAGGACAGCTTTCAGCTGACAGTTTTGAGACTTGCCAAAACCCCTGCTTATTTGGAATACATGAGAGCTTATTATCTCGGGGTAGGGAGAAAACTCACACAGCTTTAGGTTCCAAAAAGGGCACTTGTGGTCAGCAGTCTCAAACACCCTTATTGTTTCTCAAAGGTCAAGCCCTGTTGCCCCGTCTTCCTCATTGACTCTCTCCCCAGTGAAGGGCATGTACAGCTCTTTTTCTGAAAGTTCCCAGATTATTTGAATGCTTCTGCTTGAAATCTATTAGAAAACCATTGATTTTTACAAGGGAGGGGATCCATTACAAGCAGGGAAATCCTGACAGACGTCCTAACAGTTTTTCCTGCTGCCCAGATCAATCAGTGAGCACCAGGGGCTCCTGAGCAGTTCACTCCTGCCAAATTTCAGCATTACGTAGCAGATGGGCACTTCTCACTGTGCTCAGGGCTTTCCCCTCCCTGGCACTGGATGGTTTCACACCAGAAGCACAGGAGCTGCTTTCCCAGGCTTCACCACCAGCTCCCTTCACTCCTGCACCTGCAGCAGCGTGGCCTCCCTCTCTTGCTCAGGCTTGGTGCAGTCTGGAAGCTCAAGAGATGCTAAACATCCCCTTCCCTTTCAATTGTCAGCAGAAGAGGCACTGCAGCCCTAGCACGGTGATCAGACAGCTCTGGCAGGGGACAAGAGGGACAAAGTGCTTGGGGGGCATGAAACCAGAGGCAGTGATGGTTCTCCTTCAAAATTTGGGGCATATGTGGTACAGCACCTTCATTTCCCCAGCCATGAAGTCTGAACACAAAGAACTGCAGCAGGGGGCACTTGCCTGCAGTGGTTAACAAACGAGACTTTAACCACTGCAAATTGTCCTGAGTGCACAAATTAGTAAAGCTTCTCTAATGATGGAGATGATACCCTCTTGGATTGCTCCTGAAATGGGAATATGCAAACTGTGATGTCATGTAATTTGCATTTCTGTGAGAGTAGGTTGCTCTTATCTACTGTTCCTCTCCTTCTCATGTTTTAGTGTACTCCAGGGGGATATTAGCCAAGAGGGTAACACACAACATGCAGAAGACTAGCTACGTGCAGTATAAAAACTAATGCCAAACTGACCACAAATGCTTTTCCAGAGATTTCCAAACCTGTCTGAGTGGAGGAAAGGAGTGGAAGAACTCTCTCACTCCTGACTCACGCTGTTGGCCTGACCACGAGAGGGTTTGTTACTCAGAAATGGCATTTGGACCTCTCCAGAAGTAAACTACAGCAGAGGAGGGAGGAAGCATCCACAGCTCCAGATTTATGGCAGAAAAAAAGATTGCACAAAACTTGAGGAGCCTGGGATACCTGTTTCAAGCCACAAGAGTAACACAGGAAATTGTGAGCAGCATAATGATTTCCTCTGTGTATTTTTGAATTATCCAGAGGGAACTGTATCTCCACAACACATTTTGCCTACTGTCCACATCCCACAGAGTTCGAGTCAGCTGTGTTGTTCTCTCACAAACACACAAATAAGGGTAGGAATGAAAAACTTACTTCCACTTTATTTTTCGTGCTTTTTTTTTCTAAATCCCTGATGAATTTTAATCCCCATCTTGTTGCACACAGAAAACAGACACTTGAAAAGTGATTGCTAATACAAGAAGTACTTGGATCAACAGGTCTACATTTAAAATCAAATTACAAAAGCAGAAAAAGAAGTCTGTAGGATTTGCAGGAGTAAGAGAGCCCTGTCAGAAGATGGAAATGGTTTTAAGTACTATTTGGAAGAAGGGTGGAAGGGATAAAGTCACAACAGTGCATTGAGTATGGAACTGCCTGGACTGAAAAAGTTACTCAGTGCAGACAATTAGTCAACCATGGATAAGAAGTCAACCATGAGATAAGCTAACAGCACGGATCAGGAGGGAAAGAAACCTCTAAAAGAGCATCATGAGATGTAGACCAGTCTCTCTCCAAACAAAAGCTACAGTTTGTCTTTTTTTTTTTCCTTTGTTTCAGAGACTTTCAGGGGGAGGGGTTGAAGGAACCACAGAGCAGCCAATTGCCCAGCTTCCATTAGTCTCCCTAAAATACTGTTTTTGAAAAATCCTGTGTCCTGAAAGTCAATTTCCCATGCACCTAGATGATTCTCAGAAGAAAAAGTAATATTTGGGTGTGCAGCAGTGCACTCAGCTGGATATTTTTGTCATCTTTGACACTCATTTCCAAATGCCTCATTCAATAATTTATTTCACCACAATATGCTCACAGGACTAAATCTCACACTTTAATTTGAGCATTGCTGTTCACAGATCAGTCTACTCAGAATACCCAGAACATTTAGCCTTTCCTGACTAAAAAACCTAAACCATGAGAGACAACTGGCACTTTTTGAATTGCCCAAACTAAAAAAAAAAACAAAAACAAACACCACAACCAAAAAAGCAAACCAACAAAACAAACCAACAAAAACCAACAAAAAACCCCAACAAAACAAAATTAGAAACTGTATTTAATCTTTCAGAAATTTGCAATCATCCACTTCTTTGGCTAATATTGAAAAATTGCATCCTTCCCTGTTTCCTTCACTTGGATATGAAGTAAAAAAACCCTCAATTGCCAATATCAGGTTATAAACAGGGAATCAATGAGCTTGAGAGCCTGTTCCTGTTTGAAATTGCTGGGCCAAGTAGGAATTAACACATGGCTACCCTGCAGTTACATCAGCTTTTGGGTTTTTGACTGCACAGCATTTATTATCTCATGCATATTTAAAAAAAGGTGTGCATAACTTTTAATTTTGGGGGGTTTTTTTGACCATGCTACATGACCACAGTGATTGGGAAAGAAATTAAAAGTTAACTGTTATAAAATTACAGCTAAAACCAGTTTGGGTTGAGTGAGGGTTCCACAGAGGTAAAGCTTAATTATTTACAGTTTAGGTCCTAAGAGAGCAGGTCCCAAGGTCATTTATCACCAAGAACAAGCATAAATCACTGGTTTCTATTTTTGTAGTGCAATCACCAGCACTCAATAAGGGCTGTAAGGTAAGAGGAGATATCCACCCTTAAATAACATTATGGGACAGACTTTACCAGTGAAGAACATGACAGAGGGTAAATATATTTGCTCAAGAACCAGGGAAGAACAGGAAGAGCACACACCCCACGAGCCAAGCAAGCACAGAAACAATACACCTGGGAGCAGGCACAGCAATATGGGCTGGCAGCAGCTTTTAGACCAACAAAACAATCCCCAGAACCAGGAGGGACCTTGGCCACGGGTGGTCAGAGCACCCAGCAGTGCAGAAGGACCTCTGTGCCACAGGAACCAAAAAAAATGATGGTTATACTCTACAGCTTGGACTAGATATCATCCCAGGCACCTCCACGCTTGCACCTTTATTGCAGCAACCATCATGGCCCGAAGGGGAACTCTCACTGCACACAGGAGGTGTGGCATGGCGCCAGCACTCTCACAAACTCCCAAGGCTGATGGTGGCTGGAATAACTTGCAAAGAGGATCCTGGAAAAAAAAACAAAACAAAACAAAACAAACAAACCCAAACCCCAGGTGATTTGGGAGGCTGTAACTTTGCAGTACAATTATTAATCATACAAGCCAAAAGGGCAAAATTGTCAGTACCTGCCCTTCTGAAAATAAAGGCAGCTTCAGGTAACACTAAGATGGAAGGTGACAAGATATAAAACATGCACTAATTCCTTTGCTGATCTGACTTTCAAGCAGGTATTGGTACCATTTAAGACCATTTATTGTTCCAAAAGTGTGATTCTTCTTCTAATTCAAGGGAAAAAATGCTACACTATGCACTAGGTCTGAAAGGCCATTGGAGCACAAATCACCAACTGCAGAACAAACACTTGGGGAGGGCACACATCATTATAGCTGAGCAATGGTGTTTATACTTGTGTGAATGCTTGCAGCAGCAAAACAAATGCTTAGTTATATGAGGAATGAAAGTTCAATGATTCAGTAACGTAACAAGTCATCTGCAAAATTAATATATACAAATGCATCACTAATAAAATCTATTGTTGGAGAAAGTTTTATTTTGGTGAACAACTGGGATCGCCCTGCTGTTACTGAGTCAAATGGGTATAAATGAATAAAAGTGTGTTAATAACCTATTAGAGGTGGAAAAAAACTACAAGTTCATCCTTCTTTTATAAGCTGATTCCCCAGCCACTTGTGTAGCCTTAATAGTAAGCATTTCGTGTCTATCTCTCTTTTAAGGAGAGTTAAGGCTAAGAATTTCAAACAACATTCATAAAAAAATATATGCCAGACCTTTATTTCTGTGACCTATCAATTAGACAGAGGACTTTCAAGACCAGCCAATATTTGAATGCCAGCCTATGCAAATATGTAGAGTTGCAAAAGAGAGATACACATTGACTCTAATCTTACTTTTTAGCCCGTGAATCACCTTTTATTCCTGAATTCTGAGCTATGCTCTCCAGTTCTTTTACTGCACCATCTGCTCCTTATCTGTACTATGTTTAAATAGCACTATAAATTGCAGAATAATTCAGGTTGGGAGTGAACTCTGGAGGTCATCTGAACAAAACAAGACTAACTTGGAAGTTAGACCGAGATAGAATCTGTCACTATGCACAATAATCACAACGACTTCCCAAGCCAACAGAAACACAGCACCAACAGCTCCTGACCACAAGTAAAATCAATTCTCCCATTTTGGTCCCATGCTTATGTCCTGTTACATCTGAATGGGATCAAGAACACGAGTAAAGGTCTCGGCAGGAGCACAGCTGCCAACGTGGGACTCAAATGCAGCTCAGCAGCATTTTAAGAAACATGGTGTTGAGACAGCCAGGCTAAGGAGGAGGAACCATGCCAAGGACAGAAAGCTGCCAGAATCCAGAGGAGCAAGGAGGACAGGCAGGTGGTGGAAAGCAGCAGAGCTCAACTGGCTAACCCATGGAGAGGTTCCTGAAACCCGTTTAAGGATGGCTTGCATGGTCCCTGGTTTTGTGGTTTAGTTCCAGATGACAACCAGGTACCACAGAGCTGCTCACTGCCTCCCTCCCTGCCCCTGCTGGCGTGGGGAGGACAACCAGAGAAAAGGTGAAACACATCAATCGAGATAAGAGCAGTTCACTAACTGAAACAAAGTATAATAGTAGTAGTAGTAATAATAACAATAGTAATATTTTGTAATGAAAAGCTAAGAGACAAAGAAATGAAACTCAAGAAAGACAACCGTTGCACAATGCAATTGGTAGCAGTAGTAATAATAATAGTAATAATAATATTTTGTAGTGAAAAGTTAAGAGAAAGAAATGAAACTCAAGAGAGACAAGCCGTGCACAATGCAATTGGTAGTAGTAATAATAATAATAATAATAATAATGATAATTTTGTAATGAGAAGTTAAGAGACAAAGAAATGAAACTCAAGAGAGACAAGCCTTGCACAATGCAATTGGTAGTAGTAGAAGTAGTAATAATTATAATATTTTTGTAGTGAAAAGTTAAGAGACAAAGAAATGAAACTCAAGAACGACAAGCGTGGCACAATGCAATTGGTGGTAGTAGTAGTAGTAATAATACTAACTTTGTAATGAAAAGTTGAAACAAAGAAATGAAACTCAAGAAAGACAAGCGTGGCACAATGCAATTGCTCACCCACTGCTGACAGATGCTCAGCCTGTCCCCAAGCAGCCATGGGCACCTCCCAGCCAGCTCCCCCCAGTTTATATACTGGGCATGACGTTCTATGGCATGGAATATCCCTTTGGCCAGCTCGGGTCAGCTGCCCTGGCCACGGTCCCTCCCAGCTTCTGGTGCCTCTCCTGGCTGGCAGAGCATGAGACACTGCAAAGTCCTTGACTCAGGGCAAGCACTACTTAGCAACAGCCAAAACATCAGGCTGTTATCAACATTATTGTCAACCCAGCTCCAAAACACAGCTCTGTGCTGGATACTAGGAGGAAAATGAGCTCTATCCCAGCTGAGACCAGGACACCTGGTGACCCAGAGCTCTCGCTGCAGGAAGACACATCTGTATTTGAGCAGCCTTGCTGCAGCTGTTTATACATTCCCCTTCACCGAGGCCTCACTATGGGGCCACGGGGAGAAGAGCGATTGAGTTACAACAAGCTCTGTCTTCTAGAGCAGAGAATTAACACTTCCCACCCAGCACATCCTCTAGAGCAGAGAATTAACACTTCCCACCCAGCACGTCCTCTAGAGCAGAGAATTAACATTTCCCACCCAGCACGTCCTCTAGAGCAGAGAATTAACATTTCCCACCCAGCACGTCCTCTAGAGCAGAGAATTAACATTTCCCACCCAGCACGGACAATCTGTTGGGCTGTGAATTGGTACAATTGCTTGGCATTCCCATAATTCATACACACATACATGCAGATTTAAGGAAGAGCTGGAGCACCCCAGGGTGCCCCAGTGAGTCTGGTTTTGTCTCCTGGGATTGGACAACACATCCAGGCTACAATGAGGAGCTGTGCCAAGTGCAGCAGGCTGCACATCATGTAAGGGTTTGCCCATCCTGCAGTAGTTTCTCATGGCTCCCATGTGCAGAAACGAGCCCTCTCAAGTTAACAAACTCAAAAATGGTCACTCTGCATAGTGCTGAAAGCAGTCTGCCTTACAAGGCGTGTCCAAAAGAGAGGAACAAATTCTGCTGTTCACACTTTGACCGTACTGGGAAATTGAATAACTGCTTCTCTACCAGCAACAGCAACAACAAGAACGTTCTGAACAAATTCCAGGTACTTTAACAAATCGCAGTTCTTAAAATGACCCACTGCTCAAAATCCCTTGAGGTTGTAGTGGTTCCTGGCAAACTGAAAACATTTTTCCTTCCACGCTTCCTCTCTGCAGTACAGCTGAGTGACCTTGGTGGTGGGAGGAGGTCAGAGTAGACGAGAAAAGAGTCTTTAAAAACACTATTTGATTTTAAGTACTAAATTAGCATTTTGAAGACAAAGCCAACTTAATTAAAAACAGTTAAGTCTTGCAACTTAAAAGAAGTTGCAATAGTTCCAAGAACAACTCTTTGAGACCCTCTGGCCCCCCAACAATCCCTTCCTGCAAGTCAAGGAAGCAACAGCATGAACAACCTCAAAAACATCAAACTACTGAAACAAAAAACAAACAAACCAACCCACAAAAGGAATGGGGGAAGGAATGAGATGAGGGGATTGCTTCTAAATTCACATAGCCCTCACTTTGTCCTGTATATTGCCCACTGACATAAACTACTTCAAGCTTTTGCGGATCACTCTTAGGATTTGCTTTATTTGTATTTTTGTTCTTTCCCAGTCTCTTTTTGTCTCCTGTCCTCCAAGAAGAAAGAATTGTCAATAGTATGGAAGTGAGTTCAGACAGCTTCTCCATACCCTGGAGAGGTGACTTACAAACTTCTGCCCAGTCAGGTCCCATCATTCTTTTCTTTTTTAACAGACAAGCATCCTTATCATTGACTGCTTTACCATTAAGTGAAACGATCTCAAATTAATTTTAAGCAAAAGTTTACTGTAAGCCACCTGTGCCATCTAGACTTGGGGTGTCTCAAAATGAGAAGCTGGGCCAGAAGTCACAGAATATACATTAAATAAAGGAATAGTTGCCCCAGACACTGCAATCCCAGTACTCAAGAGCTCAAGAGTGGCTGCAGCAGCCTCCCAGGAAAACCTTTACCTCAACCCACACCTACCTCAACTCTCCTCATTACTCTCGAACCTGTTTCTCCCTCTCTCTGCCCCCACAGTTATCCTCCTGTTAAAACATATATTTAGAAACTGGTAGCAATTACTCTTTCCAGCAATCAACCTCAAATCCCGGACCTCTTCCAGCATCCAGAGAAAATATTACTCTAATGTGATTAATTCCCTCTATTTCCTCTTTCCGTCATAACTCACTGCCTGTTTACAGCTAAGTTGCATCTTCTCATGTGCTTGCCAACAGTACCATAACAGCCTTCTTGCACCTCTGGTCACTGGCTAAATGATAAAAACGAAGCCAAGAAAATTACCATAAGAAAATAAAAATAGCAAAGCTAGGAATAAATGAAGTATCTGAAAACCCTCTGCTGGTCTTGTGCTACGCTCCAGCTTGCTTCACTTCTAAGCAGGCTGATGGGTATTTTACCACAGGTACTTTATCAAGAGCTCTGGAGTGGCATAAAGGTGACTTTAACAGAAAGTTTCTTTGAATCTGTCTGATAAATATTGAAATAATGGAGGAAATAAAGGAAGCAACTTCTAAAAGCAGGCTTGAAGCACTTTTCCCGGATGCTGATTCTCCTCATATAGGTTTCTACTTTTCTCCTGGAAGAGTACCAATCTCCAAAATAAATAAAGTAAATGCTTTGAGAGTTAAGTCAGTACTGCTGGTCTGATAAATAGCAACATAAAAGTGGCACCTTTGCACTCAGCAGATCTGCCTCTGCTGTGCAGTCAGGAGTGATTGCTGCTGACTGGTGAGATAAACAAGGCTCTCCTGCTTTCACGCTTGTTTGAGACAGGATATCAGGGCTATTGTTGTGCAGCAAACTGAATGCTAGTGTCTTCCATAAAAAGCTAAGTTCTTCATTAATTTTCAATGAGGTATCTGGACACTTCTGGCTGCACCACTCAGCAGCAGGCAGTGGGATACAGAGGCAGTATCAGAGCACGCTTCGCTCTGCACCAACATGATGATGTGAAAATGCTCAGGAAGGGAGAGGGGTTTGCCAGATTGGGAAATGCTCCACTCAGAGCCAACCAGAAATCCCTGCATCCTAAAGCTGCTTTTAAACAAGCCCTTTCCAGGTTCAAGAGCTGTTTCTCTCTGTAGAATGCTGTGATGAAATCAAACGAAAAAGATCAGTGGGTTGGTGTAAAAGATTTATCAGGCAATTTTCACTGCCAGTGTTCAGTGTCACACATGTAGGCTGCAAGTATAGTACATAAAATAAATACAATTCATACATATGCATGAACACCAGCTCATCATTTCAAGGAAAAACATAGGTCAGAAAAACCTATTTGAATTTATCATACTACTGTAATATGACTAAATTTTAATTTACAGGAGTCGTTGGTAAGTGATAGAAAAGAAGCAAATTCCCAGCATTCAAACTTGCAAACCTTTTAGAAACTATTAGGAAAGATATGCTTCAAAGTGAAGGTCTGAAATATTTTGGAGTGTATTTTCACAATACTTAAAATAAAAGAAACAGTAGTAGTGTCTGCTCTTTAGAACTTCAAAGTCATAGAGATAAGGATGCCTCTGAAAGAAGAAACAGATAGGAAAAGACCTGCTCTCAGAGCTGCCCAGGACTCATAGAAAAATACATCACCATGATTTTTTTTACCATTATCTGACTTGAAGCCCCTGAAAACTAACTACTTCTCTTAAATCAAACACAGCATACATCGTATTTCCATCTGGAAGTGCTTGAATCTTTCTTAGCATCTCAATAAGCATGATGTAAGATGCTATTGTATGTCACACTGGCCTTTTTTTCACAAAGTTCTTGCAAAAGTCATTATAGCAAGCCTGAAAATTCTTATAAAGAAGCCAAGCAGCATTCCTCTCTTCTATCTAAGAAGTTCTGCCTCAATGAAGTAGTAAAGGCTTTAATAAGCTGCTCATCTTAATGAACAGATACAGAGACTGAATTAGTAGGAAACGTCTCTTCTAAAAAAGCATCACTAAAACCACTCCATTTGTGCCAGTGACTCCGTACGTGCTGTTGGTATGTCAGAGACATTTCATTTCATGACACGAAAGAACAGGTCAAAAACTTAGGTCAGGGAACAGAAACAAATCCACTGAAAGTTTCATGTTGTTACTGATAATCAGAGCTTTTCGTTCCCTGCATATTTCAGATTTAAGAGGATGGTAGACATCAACAAAATATTTTCCTTACATTGAAAGACCCTGAAAATGGTGCCAAAGAAGATCAGAGGAACTTTCTTTTTTGTTGCATCTTGAGGTCAGACACTTTAAATAGGGTTTTTGGCACGCAATGAAATAAACTAAATCAACTTCTCCCAAATTCCTGGCAGTTTATAAAGCAAGCTGCCAAGCCTTTTAGTTATGCCAAGCCTCTGCAAGAATTAAACACTGCTCAAGTTAACCGGGCATTAAAGGCTGAGTCGTTATCAGGTGAACATCAGCAGAGCTGTCAGTTCAGGAGCTCCACAGCCTGAGGCTCACAGCAGCTGTCTCTGGGCCAGGACTGAACCCTGCCCGTGCTCACCTGCAAGCCAAGGCAGTTCTGGGGAGCAGAGGGAGGGCTTCTCCCACTGCTTCACCTTCCTGCACTTATTTCTCACTACTGCTACGTTCTTCTTGACCCCAATAACACCCCGAGCTGTCTGAGCTGCTCAGAGATGTGCAGTGTGAGGCTGTGCCCCAGGGCAGGGGTGTGACTGCAGCCTTGCAAAGCATCTTGATCCCACCACAGGCCTGGGATGCACGGGAGAAATTCTGCGTTTTTGTGGAGTATTTGCTCACATATGTTGCAAATGTTTGCACACCAGAAACAGATATAGCAACTCATTCCCATGCATTTCATGTGGTGATGCTTGGTTTAAAAATAAATGCGCGTTTTGGTGAGAAACTGCCGTGCAAGCAAAATCTATCATTATTCCACGATTTCAAAGGTGAGAAAACCATTTCTAGCTATCCCTCCCAAGGCAGGCTCAGGATTATCCCTGCTCCTCTGAGGCCTCACACCAACTGCAGCTTTATTAACCCAGGCTGCCACATCCTACCCCTCTAAAACGTTTCACATCTGGCTCCTTTTCCACCTCCTCAGTCAGGAAGCGCAGCACATCTTTCACCACAGGGGACAGACTATTTCTCTCCACGCTTTGCCTCCTCTCACACAAGACTTTGCAAGCACCAGGCTGGTCTCAGGAAAATGTCCCTTTGTACCCCTGACAGTCCAAGAGAAGCACACTGTGCTCTCTTGTTTCACAAGGAATCACCAAGGTGTATAATTCTGTGCCAGTTCCTATGCCCCAGGGGGAAGACAGGGTCAAACTTCCAGAGTTTATCAGATGTTCCCTCAAATGTATGAACTGTTTCCTTGTTTGGGCTTGAGGAGGAAAACACCTGATAAGTGCTGGCATTTCTTTCACCTGCTCAACCAACCTGCTGTACAATTAGCTCTTGTGTTTGTGCATGGCCTTCATTTGGATCACACAAACGATGAAATACATCAAAAACCTCTCACATGAGCCTGTCTGTCATTGTAGGACATGGAAAAAGATGAGAGACTCCAAATATTTCAGAAGGCAAGGAGCATTAAAAAACTTTATTGTCTAAATTCTTATTACCTTTTTATAAGGTGTTCTGATACAGACTTAACACGATTGGTGAACAGGAACAACACCTCTCTAATCCCATTAGTTAAACTAGAGAAACAGCTAAAATGTTTTGAGAACTAGAAAAGCAAAACACCACCTGGAGAAAGATTGTTTGGAGAGAGGAGAGTTGTTTGCCAGGATTTGTTTTGGGAAGAAGCTTTCTTAAGAATTTCTCCCTTGGGAGAAAGTTAGCAGGCTAGCAGGCTAAAATCTCTCAGACCCAGAGATATCAGGCCCACACCTGTCCATCCACACAGCAGCACAGGGAGGGTTTTTTTGGTCCAGTACTAAAAGCAGCAATGCCTGGGCACCGCTGCATTGCTGCTTGTGCTGGCCAGAACTCTTACCCTGTGGCTGCACACATTGTTTTGGCAAACGCAACAGAGAATCCCCTTGGAAAGGGACTTGCCTTCAACTCTGCAAACAAATGCCACAGCCTGCTGGAGCAGATGGATTCTTACTGGGCAGGTGCTCACCAGAGGGCATTGGCTTCAAACCTTTTGTTGTTACATAGAAAACACAGATCGAGAATTCCAGTCATTGGATAAACCTGGCACACAGCTGATCCAGCTTGTTAGAAACATGAAGGACATCAGCACTGCTGTTTCCATACTCCCTTCCACCTTCTGTACCACTCCCCTAAGCAGCTCCCTCTATCATCACCTTTTTCTCCACTTGCCACGGGCAATCAGGTGATGAAGCCAGGCATCACACACACAGGAATTATCCTTTCCATGCCACCCCTCTGGACTTTGGAAGTCCTTCTGTCACCTGCATTTCCAACCCTCAGCTGATTGTTGCTTTCTGAGATCACTCCACAAAGCTCTACAGGGCTCTGTCTTTGTGAAAACACTTCAGAAGCTTTGCCCTTTGCTACTCCACGCTGTCCTTTAGTAAATCTGGGTGCTGTTTTGGAGAAGTGATTGTTGAATATATACAGGCCCCCTCACCCCACACCACTGCAAACAGCTTCTCAAGGAGCTTTGGCTCTGGATAAGCAGCTTCTCCATTTATCACACCCACTGAAATGCTACAGTGTTCTCAGTTTGTGTTTCTGTTCAAAAAGTTTAAAAAACTGTGTGTTCTGATTCATAAGCAGTGTTATAGTTTTGGATTTACCAAGCTTTTTTTACTACAAACAGAATTAAACCACATTTAAGCTCAGCTGTAAACAGAGATTTTAGTAGACACTAACAACTCAGGTAGCAAAATAAATAGCAATATTTTTTCTAGGCTAACCCTGATGTTTGGACAGTTGTCTAGGATTTACGTGATGTGATGGTTGCCAAAGTATTCACATCTGTGCATTTAAACTGTCACCAACTTGCAATGCTTTTGCCTCCCTCCTGATTCAGATAAAAACAGGAACAAAACAGTGCCTTGCAGTGCTCAGAGTTATCTCCTTGGCTGATCACAGAGCTGAATAACCAGGCTGAACTTCTATTTCCAGCTGAAAATGTGTAAGTGATTAACAGCCCCTGCACTTTGATACAGTGCTGGAAGAGCTCTCCTTCTGAGGCAAAGACAGACCCTCTGCTTCTTTTTACAAGCAAAGGGGGAAAAATACAAGGAAGAAAAAGGATGGGAGGGGAAAGGGTGCTTTCAGTTTCTGCATGCCTCTTTCATCACAACTTAAATTTGCATACCTGACTTATCCTGAGAAGGGATGACTGGAAAACCACCACACTACCAAACAAATAAATCATAGACTGCCTACCCAATTCTACTCCTACAGAGGCTGCTACAAGTCAGACTTCCTCAGTGCTCTTCTTCATGGCTGTATTCCTGCACTTCCACTCACGTGGTTTCCACTCACATCACTCTCCTTAAATTATGAGTAGAACTCAAAAACTGAAGGACAACAGAGGAGGGTTTATGAGCACTGAAAGAAAGAGTCCAGCCTGGCCCCAGCTGGGAGTGCTGGCTCCTGGGGAAGGGGCAGAGACTCATTTCATGGCTTTGCATCCCTTGGGACTGAGAAAGAAAAATAAAACTCAAAGAGATGAAATTTTTAAATCTAGTCTTTTCTGATTCGCTCTCTTTAATTCTGTATTGAAAGGAATTGAGACTGGATGAGTTTGATGCTAGTGCCAAATATCAGTGCAAAGCCCAGCACACAAAGAGTGGTAACAAGAAAGAAAAAAAGTTAACCTTCAGAAAAAGGAAAGGGAAAAAAAAAAAGGAAAGAAAAAGAGAAAAGAGACCAGTTTTCCCACATGTTGAGGTCCTCAATTATTATTCAGCTACTTGAAAACATCCACTCAGCTCGTGTTCAGAACTTGTCTTTGGAAGCTCAGCAAGAGCTTTAGAAGCACACAATAAATAAACACAAATGAAAATGAATGAAAGTTCTCTTTCTGAAGCAAAATAATTACAAACACTGCTGTAAGAAGTCTGATGAACCTAAGTAGTATTACTTATTAATATTACTCCTTTGCACTAAAGAAATATATAGACTATTTTTTTAAAATTTAGAGGAGTTGACAGTGTCTTTTTCAGGACAGGAGGAGAGGGAGGCTGGGTGCTGTGGAGAAGGCAATTGAGGGATAGAATAAATCCAAAAGTAGGACAGCCATCAGTGCTGCATCTGAAGTAGTCATCACTGCCCACCAGGCTGCTGGAGCCTGTGCACCACTGTAACTGAAATCATATTAAAAGGCACTCAGACCCAGGGAAGCTGCACCAGGGAATCCTTTCACGTGGCTCAGTATCCACAGCACAAATTCAGGGCATTTTACAAGTACATAGAAAAATTCCAAAAATCCTCTCAAGCACATCAAGCAGGGTTGTTTGTAATTTCACAGTTTTGCTGATGAGAAAATGTCAACACTCTATTTAGCATATATGATCTAAAATAAAGTATTAATACTAAACATATTCAACTGTGCAAAATAAAACAGAAGTAACAATATCAGAGTAAAGTGACTAAGGTAACCATTTTCTTTCCAAAAACTGGGAGGACATTCAGGCCAACTTCTAAATTTTAAGAAAAACTTCAGGTTAGGTCTTACTATAACTTATTGTAACCTTAAATGGAAAGCAAAATCTGTAATTTAAAAACATTTCCTACTGCTATAAACTTCACCTCTTCCATCAAACCCCCAAACTTCAGCATCATTTTTAATTCAGAATTCAAACTTTAATAATGTTGTCCAAATACCAGTGCAGGGTCTCCTGAAGAAATCATTCTACTGCAATATTTTTCTGAAATACCACATCAATATTAAAATACAACACAGACCACGAAAAGCAGACTGTGAAATGAATGGGAGGAGGCATTTCAAGTGTAGTTTGAACCAGGTTTTGGGAATAAGGAGTTTGAGCAAAAAGTCACTTCTGGTGAATCACACTGCTCATTCCTGGGGCTGCCTGAACACGGGAGGGGAACACCTGCAGCTGCTTCTGCAAGCACTGGGATTTCAAGTGGTCCATGTTTAGCAGCATTAGTATTGACAGTTATTTCTTAGCAATTTGGTCAAACACAGGCTAGGTGGGTCAACCCACTCCCCAATTAGATGACTAATTCTGAAGGTCAAACACAAAGAACAGGACACTGACTTCCAAAGGATGCTTCTGGCAAAGGAACTGAGAAGCCAAACTGCTCAAAGGGCAGGACCTTGTGCCTGGGAACAAAAATATTTCCAAAAAACCCAAA
Source organism: Nicator chloris (assembly GCA_013400495.1). Lineage (NCBI taxonomy): Eukaryota > Metazoa > Chordata > Aves > Passeriformes > Pycnonotidae > Nicator > Nicator chloris. The sequence goes on from WAAE01014859.1 coordinate 47,944, forward strand.
CCAACAGAGCAATTAAGAGTGCTAATGCCAAAGCAGTGGAGTCACACTGCAGTTCAGTACAGTGTGTCTCTACTGATTTCCAGTGGGCTGATTCCATATGGTGGGAGGTTCCCACCCTCTTTGCCACCTTCCCTCCTAGGAAAAGGGGAGTGGGTACTCAGGAGCACCCCCCTGTCCCACCTCCCTGCAGCCCCCTTTTCCTACCAAACAGCCTGGCACTCGAAGCCAACTTGCACCTCTCTTCCTCCCCAGCAGGACCAAAGCTGACAGGTGACCATATAGGTGTGTCCATCCGTGTTCCATCCCTGAGTCACTGCCCCGGGGCAGTAACCACACAGCACAAAGGGACTCACAAAGCCATTAATCTCTGGACTGCCCAAACAGTGACTGAACCCAACCCCCTCTTGCTCAAAACTCTTTTTCTCCCCTCCTGTGGCACCCTTTTCTTGGTTGTGTGAGGAAGGAAGCAATGGTGGGTAGCTTTATCAAATTACCCCCAATGTTTCCTCCACTGCAAACAGTAAAGGATATACTGCGTGAGACAATCCTCAAAGTTCAGTTCAGTAAAAGAACTTTTAAAACCAAAACAAAACCAAAGCAACCAAAACTTTCAACTTTTTTCATTATGAAAATGACTGAGCCAAAGATAGCATGGTTACAGATAGGTGAACCAGCCATAACCTTGCCTCTGCCATTCACAAGGTCAGAGTAAGTGTTCCATGCATTCTGGAAAGAGTTTGTGTTATTGGAGTACATCAAGAGACAGGATGAACAAGGTATCATAAGTTACCTTGAACCTCAGCCATTCATATTGCTCAGTAAAGTATGGATAAGAACTTTAATCCAACCATTTCCAGTTGGAGGAGTAAAATAAAAAAAGTAAAAATTAAGGTAGAAACCTAAGATTTCTTAACAAGAATTAATGTGGTTTGAAAAGATCAAATAATATCTACATATATAAAATAGAGGTTGTAATAACAGAGATCTTGAATAAAATTTAAGTAGGTCATTTTTAGGAATTTGGGATCCAATAGGGGACAGACCTCTTCAGAACTGCTTAAGAAAATATAATTAGAAGCACTTGCTCTATGAAAAGTATCCACATCAAAGATGTAAAAAATTAGAATGGGATCTTCTACAATACTTTCATTTTCTGATCTTTGTTTTATTAGACCTTGATCAGTAAATGGCACGGAAAGATGCTAATATTGCAATAATTACAGCACAGCCATGAGTAACACAGCAGTTACACATGTTCTGAGGGGAGAGCTGGGGTTGTTCCTCTCATCCTGACTGTGATGCCTTCAGCAGCCAACAATTCACTCCAGGTATGGAATGGAACACACATATTAATAGAACGAACCAGTTTGAACTCTCATGATATGTCTGAACTCAAACTGATATGGTTTGAACCAGCATGAACTGGTTGCAACCAGCTGGAGTCAGTCTGAACCACTTAAAACCAGCCTGAAGTGGTTGGAACCAGTTGGAACTAGTTTGAATGGGTTGAACCCAGTCTAATCCATTTTGGAATGGTTTGAACCAGTCAAAATGGAGCAGAACCAGTCAAAACAGGTTTGAAGTGGTTGGAGCCGGTTTAAACTGGACAGAAATGGTTTGAACCAGTTAGAAATGGCAGGAACTGGTTTGAACCAGTTAGAACAGGTCTGGACCAGTTGGAAGTGGTCAGAACTGTTCTGGACTGAAGTGGCTGGAAACAGTCAGAAGTGGACTGAGCTGGTTTGAACCGGTCAGAACTGGCCAGAACAGGTTTGTACTATTTGGGCCGTGCTATTACTATTTTGGGCTAGCTAGAACCAGTCTGATCCAGTTTCAAGCTGATGGACCCAGTTTGTACCCTTTCTTTTCACACAAGAGAACTCCTTCCTGGCGCGTTCCCTCCCAGGCCCTGGTGTAGGACGCGCATCCTGCTGGGAGAGCGGGAATCCCGCGCCCTTGTGGGGAGGCTGCAGAGGACAGCTGTGCTCAGGGAGCAGAGCCCAACCCTCACCCAAGGTGTGCTCCTTTCCAAAGGGCACGGCCTCCTCCCTCCCTCCTTCCCAATCCCCCTGGGCCACGGCTCCACATCACCACCTCAGAGCTCCTTTTCCCTCAGGATCTATTGCCTGCTGAGCCCTGCATAAAGGCTGCAGCTGAAACCAAGGATGGCGCTGCACCAACAGGAGAACATGGAATTGTCTGTCAGACTAAAGAAATGCCCTCACACCAAAGGCCCTGCATGTTCTCCAGGAAGTTCCACTGATACTGGATTTGTTGTTCCTGCAACCACAGCGTCCCACATGCCGTGGGCACAGCCCAACAAAAGTGCAGGCAGCACTTCAGGACTTTCAAACTTTGGAGATATGCCAGAGCCACCTGCACACACCAGGTGTGCAGAGCGTGGCCAGCCCACCACTCTTGTCACCTCTCTCAAATCTCCGAAGAAAAAGAGATTTTCTTGGGGTTCTTCTGATTTTTAAGCCTCTGTGTTCTCAGAGGCATGTCGTCTTTCTAACTGGTCAATCAAGCTGTCAGCTTCAAAGCCAGTCACTAATTGGTTCTTGGTATAACTGTCTTGAAAAAAAAATCCTTTCTGTGCTAAACCAGCACACCCCTAAAACAGATCTCTTCAGTAAACAATCTCCCAAGACAGACAGGTCTCATTCTCCTTTTTGACCAGATTCACCATGGATTCTCTTTTATTCACATCTCAATAACTCTTTTTCCCAACCCCTAAAACTAGGAACAAGCTTGTCTGCCCACATCATATCCTCTCTCAATGGTTAGGACATTTCAGAGCAAAATTAGCATGGAAACATCATTTTATTTTAGAACAGCACTCAGAACAAGTGATTCTTCACCATTTGAAAACAATTTCAGTTTGATTACAAATTATATATCGACCAGAAAAAAAAAATCCCGGTCGCATTTAAGCCAAGTATTTTTTGCTTAAATACAAAATTTAGTTGTTCTACTGCAGCATCTGCTTGCAAGTCTGCACTGCCCCTAAGCCTTAACCAAATGCTGAAGGTAATTAGAATCAACACTCTTCATAATTTCTGGCATAAAATCCTAACATTTAGGAAGGAAATCCTTGGGATTAAGATTATGTTCTCACACATAAAATGACCCTGGACTCTACTTTATTAACAAACTGAAACAGAAGTGTGTAAGCTCTGCAGTTGAGTATCAGTAAAATAACTTCAAATGAAGGCCAGGACTGTTGTGATAATCATACTTTTATCATCCCAGAGCTATCAGATTCACGTCTACCCTGCACTAACTTCAGTATCTGCTTTGACAAATGACAATTAAAGTAATAAAAATTCTCAAACAGCAAATAACACATTCTTTCATAGTTAATAACAGATTCTTTGAAAGCACCACCTCAAAAAAAAAAAAAAAAAAAAAAATAAAGGCACAGCCGGGCAATACTGACACTGGAGACGCTGCTGCTTTACCTCTTCCCTAAATGACAAATCACTTTGCATATCAGCAGCGAGATGTCATCTTGTGAGTAAAGTGTTGTCCTTGTTGAGTTTTCCAAGGGCGTTAAACAAGATTTCTTTCCTTTATGAAGTCAATGGTTACCTTGTTTCTCTGTAACACCCATCCATTCATTAGCATTTTACAGGGCTGGAGACTAAAAGGGAAGAGGAGAATCAAAGCAGGGCTGCTCAGAGTGGTTCAACTGAAGGCATCGTGAATTCACTGTCGTCAAAGCACTAAATCACCGCGTATTTCAAAGCAGAGGAGGCAGTTTTGCAAGGTAAATATCTACACTTTTACTGCAGTCTTTTCAAAGCCCCCAGGACCAAGGTCAATTTTACTGTGCTGTCGTACCACAGGAGATAAGATACCTTTTCAAAGGTATACTTGTCTATTTATTGTCATTTTTAAAGCATGTCACTTGAAAGAAAAAAAAAAAATCTAAATTTACAAAGCAGCGCAGAAACAGTGAGAATTTCTAGCGACACAAGTGCTATTTGCAGGGTTATGCTTTCCAATCCAAACCTCACCTTTGAAACATTGTTTACAATGAAAACCAAGCGATCATAAAATGACTATCATGTTCCATTTGCAAGATCCCCCATAACACTTCCACCACACCTATTCAATCCCTACCAAACTTGTCAAAGGGGGATGGAATCTGCAGAGATCTACAGGGGATATCATGTTGTAAATAAATGTCATATAATCATGTCATATTAAAAAAAAAAATAAAGAAAAAACCAGGAGATATAATCCACAGGCTATATAATGCCATGCTCTGTTATTTCAGCAGTAAGTGTAGCACCTGACATCTGAGCACGGAGAATTCAGAGCACCAGGGGACAGGCTGGGTGTATTCCAGCTGTAACACAACTCAGACAAGTCACAACCTCCCCAAAGCTCTGCTCTGCCAGCTCACCCAGGTCTTGAGCACCGAGGCAGGAGACTCAGGTTAAAAACACCTGGGAATTCAGCTCACCTGTGCAGTTTTGAGGAAAAGCCCAGAGCAGATCACAGCTGCTCAAACCAAAGCCAGAATGTCAGAACAGCCACAGGTTTCAGGAACTCCTCCCACTCACAATCACCTAATCTCTAAAGTAAATGATAAATAGCACCTGAAAGGTTTTGCTGTTTCAATAGCAAGGGTTTGTTTAAGAGTAAGGAATGGACACGAGCCCTGTGAAAAGAGAGCAGAGAAAGCAATTCCCACTCACACCTGCACAGGGAGCACCAGGAAGTACAGAAAGTAGGAAATTATTTGGGAAAGAGTAGAGGAAAGGGGGCTGTGGCTTACAGCTGCTTGACTAATTGCATTTTTCATATTGAGAATGGATTTTAAAAGCATGCTAAGTCCAAATATGTGAGATACTGCTTTTCTAAATGGTCACATGGTAGAAAGATTTTGAGGATTTTTTTTGTTGTTTTATTGGGTTTTCTTTGGTTTTTTTTTCCCAAGATAAGTAACAATAATAAAGAAAGAGTTCTGGTCTGAATTCACTCCTCCAATCAAGAGTAAGAAGCATAAGAAACATGAATATATAGAAGGAATATTCTACTTTTTTTTCCTTAAGTATCCAGAAAAGATACTACAAGAACTATAAGAATAATTCATTTACACAAGAAGAAGTCACAGTTTTGTTTGAATGAGAAAAAATTATGGGAAACAAGGAAAAATGAGTCCATCTTTGCAATGCATAGCCATAATGACCCATGTTTGATCAATTTGCTTTATTATCTTGTGTTTGCTAACAGCCAATGCTCCATGGTCAACCACAACACAAAGCAGATGACCTTTGTGACCTTTGCTGAGAATTTCAGACAGATAAAGTCTGTTCCTCATGCTGAAGGGGGATCAGCATGAAAACCAAAGTAATACCTTCCTTTTTAAAATAACTTGCTCTTTTAAAGTAGGGAATAAATAATAATAATAACAATAACAAAAGGATTAAAATGCCATTCCTCTCTCAAACCTTGGTGCTTGCAGTTCAACATTAATAAACTGTACAGGTGTATGAATGCCTTGCCAGTATCCTGAAATTCACTCTTCCTTTTCACAGAAGGAATGTGCATTTCCTTCTTTGCTACACAGTCTGTATTTTCCTGCACTTCACCTCCATTGCAGGAATTATTAGCTGCAACCAGCTGCACCTTCCTCCAAACAGACAGGTGCCAAAGCTCTTGGTTTCCTCAAACTCTTTGGGGAGCACACCACCCTACCCAACACAAATTCATAGGAACATGTCAGTACTGTCTAAGCTGAATCAGATCCCTGTTTATCAGCATTTAAGTCTACCAAGAAATTAGCACAGCAGCCTCCTCTTTGCCCAAAATAATCAGCTTTTCTGCTTACAGGACACAATGGTGCCAAAACTCCTCATTTTTCAAAGCAGGTTGTAAAAGCCAAAGGAAAAGAACTTGTGGATTTAAAACCACACAATTTCATCCTTAATGACCAGTGCAGTCTAGAGAAGGTGTCAAGGATTTAATTCATAATTCTCTGACCTATCAGTGCTGCAGCAGTGGGCTTGGCAGTTCCATGAACTGGAACATGGGACAGTGAATATGAGGAGAAGTTTTTTCACCTGTGAGGGTGGCAGAGCACTGGAACAAGCAGAGAGGGATGAGAACCAAGCAGTTTTCAGAGGTCTGAGGGTTCCCAGAGAGGAAGGACAGGCTTGTCCATGGGTTTGCAGAACACTGGGGCTCCACACTCTTCACTGGTGCACAGCTTTCCCTGCTTGTTAGGTTCAATGGTGAAGGACTGAATGTCACTGTGCACCTGCAGCTCATTTACACATGCTGCATGTTTATAATCCAGAGTCTCAAGTGGGTGCTCAAATGTGTGCCAGATCTTACTAACTGTATTTTAACACTCTTAAGTATTTTAAAGGAAGATAACAAGATACTGTCAACTATTGAGCAATAGCATTGCCCCATTAAGTTCCCTCATTAAACACACACAGGAAAAAGAATGCACTCTAAAGGAAAAAATTTAAAAAGAAAATGCATGGACTCCTGTTAGCCATATTTTCTTAATACAAGCCAACATCAATCAATCAATCTCTTCACTCAAAGTGCAATTCTCACCTCTCCATGTGGAACACACTAATGAGTTTCCACCAAAAAAAAATAAATAAAATCATCTATATTTACCAGGTACACAGAAATAACAGGCTTCAGTGCTGCTTTCTGTGTGTGAAAGAAAAGCTAAGAGTTCTCCTCTTACAGGTAACAGACACAAAATATAAGCTCACAAAGCCAGCGTGGGTGTTCTGTTTTGGTGTCTTACTCTCTTTTTTTTTTTTCTTTTTCCCCTCCTCTCTGTGCTTCTGCCAGCACTGGATTTTGTGTTAATTAAAAACTGCTGGCTCGGCCCTGCACCAGGAATGCAGCAGCAGTGCAGCTGCAGTGCTGAGCTGCAGCGCTTGCAGGCTGCCACAGCAAAAGTGAGATGGAGAAACTCACTGCAGGGAACCAAGGGTGGGCTTCCCCCTCTGCACCAGGGCTGCTGCTGCTGCTGCAGGTGACAGGGGACCTCAGCAGCAGCAAAGGGTGGGCTCTGCTGCTCTGGAGACCATGGCAGAGCCTAGAAATAAAATATGGCCCTCTCACAACTTAAATAAAAGTTTTACAGTGGCAAAGGAAGCTCTGCTCTGCTCCTCCAAGAAAAGCTGCCTGGCTTAAAGTGTAAGTAAAGTGTAAAGTAAGTAAGAAACAAAGTATAAGTCAAGAAAATTAAGCTTATATGCTTGGGTGAATAAGATTTTGGTGACAAGGAATCCTCTTCCCCACAGCTGTACACACAACTCAGCACGAACACAGTGCTCACCACAAATTCTTGGTGAGGGGCAAAGTGGGAGAAGGAAACCAAAAGAAGTTACCCCTGGATAAGATCTACACGTTTCAGGCCATGAATCAGCTGGCTTCCATATCCTGTGTGTCATTTGCAGAGAATATCACAGACTGAAGCTTTCACTTAAAATTATGAGAACAATTATTGCAATCAGGAAACAACCATTAGTTGGGCTGAAACGTTGCCTTAAATGCAGTTTGCAAAACAGCTTCAGGGGATACATTTTGCTTGTCTCTACTTGTAAATGAGTATAAAAAATGGTGCATGCATTCTGGGGGGAAAACAAAGAAACAAGCAGCGTTGCCTCCTTTTGCTGATTTGAATAAAACATTTCTTCTCCTCTTCAGCTCACCCGCTGGAGAAAAACTCTACAACCCAAAAATTTAAAGAACTGGTGACGAGGTCAAAGGGTCAGGATTAAAAACCAAGCAGCAACCACCACACAGGAGTTCTACAAAGCTTACTGCAAGTCAGCTCCTAATTTCAGTCCACATCTGAACAACTCTCTGCCTGTCAGTGCAGAAGTGCTGCTTGTAACCACTTTGCTCTCATCCCAGCAAGCTGAACCACAGCTCTGCACATGAGGCCACGGTGGCATCCCAGAGCCCATCCAAGCACTCTTCCTTTAGATTTGTCCTTTTGTTTTTGGCAAACAGCACCCAGACACTGCTCTGGTGTAATCAGGCCTCCTGACAATGTGAAACTCACACTTTAAAGAGCCCACTGACAGATGGGTTCCATTTAATGCATGACTATGAACAGCTGCTCCTGATCACCAGCTTGTACAGCGCACTCATTCATCACAAAGTATTTCAAAAGGCTGAGCTGAAATGGAACAAATGAATTTGAAGGAGTATGGGAGGTGCTATGCTAGCCCTGGAGAATGTGTCAGATGTAAAAAGCACAGCTCTGGGGCTGCCATTAATTTCCTCCTGCAAATGCTGGCTCCGCTCTGTTAGAAGCATTCTCCAGATTCTCAAAAATCCAGCAGGGCAGCCTGAATTAGGCATTAGGAGATGTATTTAAATACTCCTTAATGAAGGTGATTTTAACTGAGTAAGTCCCTAAAAGGAGCTGACAGCATGTTTAAATTGTGCTGGAAAAAACTTCAAGACAAGCCTCAAACAACTGCTGAAAGGAGAGGAGGTTGTGTCCCCCAGTGCTCTAACTCAGAAAGAAGATCCATCAGTCATCCAACGGAGGGCCATGGACCTGCCTCTGCCACCTGCAGCTTAAATACTGGCCCCACTGCTTTGAACAAGTTTTCATCTTCCTCCTTGGTCCTTCAGTGCAGCTGCAGCCAAGAACAGGGCACAGCCTGACAAACAAAACCACCCATTTTGAAGGTCAGTGAAGAAATGGAGAGCTGACACAGAGTTGAGTAATTCACATTATTTTTTTTTCTTTTTTTTTTTTTTTAATTTCAGGAATTATGCAGCAAAAAGAGACATTTTGAACATCACAGCGTTTGTCATGGCTGCTGGATCATCCCTGAGTGACTCAATTTTTCACAGAGCACGTCCTGTGAGTTGTGCACAGGGCAGCTTCACAGATGTTGGGAAGAAGGGTGATATGCAGGGAGGAAAATTCCCCATGAGTTGCCACAGGTGGCAATTCATTCTTGGCAATTCCTGCTTGGGTTTTCTAGGAGTGGGGAAAACAAGTTTCCAAGACCTTTTTGTAGGCAATTCTTATCTAGAAGTGATATTTATAGCATCTTCAGACACCTGTGTCATCCAAGTATACTTGTGTGAATTCATGAGGAAAGCATGTAACACTTACATAGAATTCCAAATTTCACACACTTTTATATCACTGTGTGGTTGTTAGATCAGACTTTTGTGTCTTAATATGAAAAACACCCTTCTGTTTTGAGCTGCAGAGGATTTAACAACGATTTGTTGTAACACATTGATAAATGGGGAGGAAAAAGAAACAAAGGTTTCCTCAGTATAGAGAATGTAATCTTTGCAATGGTAGGGAAAAAAAAAAACAAAGAAAAAACCTAAAAAGACAGGCCTTTTAGATAAAAATATTTCCCTCTTTCCTTTCACAGAGTACCTTTGCCAGTCTCTTGCTCTACCTACTCTCCTTCCTCAAGGCCAGCTAAGGAGACAAAGCTCAGGTGTCATAAGCTTGCACAAATAATGCAAACCGGCTCCCCTTCCACACAATGGAACAAAGGCACTGCTTGCCCTTACCCAGGCTCCTGCTGCCTGCTAGGAAAGCAATGAGGGGATGTGATAAGCAGATCTCAACCATGTCAATAACCAGCTCTGTGACAGCAGTTGTAGCGTATTTTGGGAGCCCAATCCACTGCTCCGATGTGTGAGAAGCCGTGGGCTTTATCTGCCAGGGCCAAGGCAGGAGCACACACTGGCTCACGCCCCCTCTGCAAAGGTTATTCATCACCACAGCAACCTCCAAACCAAGGTGGGAGCCGAGTCTGACTGACTGGCTTCACCCAGTCCCGTCCCTCTGGTGACAGAGGGCAAAGGTGCTCTGCGCTTGCGCCCTACAGGGGATTTAATTGCTTGGGTTTGTTTTTATGTCATTAGATGTCACAATTCCACTTTCAGCATCCCAGAGCAGAGAATGGCCACACTGATGCATGAAACAAAGTTCTTCTATAGGCCCAGGCTGAAGGAGAGAGAAGACACCCAATTCCTTCCTGCCACGGGGTGAGCGAGTGCCACATTGGATCACACGCCACTGTCACCCCGCCTTCTCCACGTGCTCCCCTAGGTACCAGGAACAGCTGCTGTAAAATAAACACCACACCTAACCCCAAGAAAACCCCAACCTGTTTAGCCAACCTTCTGTCCTTCCTCTCCCTTCACCATTTCTTTTCTTCACATCCCCTCTCACTCCACGGGAGATTAACGATTTTGGATACGCTACGAAAACCCAGCCCAGACAATAAAACCATTGCAAACTCAGCACAAATGAAAAGCAGAGTGTCTTTTCTTCCCCTAAATCTGGAAAGAACAAACCCTGACGCTTCCAGAGCACTCGAGGAAGGAGATGATGATCATTTCTAAACCTTTCCAACCACCAGCCAGGAGGGAAAAACACTGTCTGTAATGACAAGCTGTCAACACCCAGCGGGCAGCACGGCTCTGGTTTGTGACACTGAGCTTTTGCCTGCAGAGCTGGGCACATGGGCACCAGCAGCCAACACCACATGCTGAAACAACACTGAAAGTGCCCACATGTCTCTACCTGTCCCAAAGCACACCCCCCACCTGAGCAGCCAGGTCTCAGGATTTGAAAGATAGGGTAACCGTTTGTTCTGAATTACAGGATTAAAAAAAATAATAATAATCCAATGGTTCCTAGGAATTTTATTTTTTAAATCAAAGCCACGGGTGATTGGAGCAGATAACAAAATCTCATTATCTGTCATTTACTCCTGTCAAGAAATAGAAGTTGAATTTTGCTGTGGAAAAATCATCAGAGATACTCGTTCAGCTTCAGCATTTTTGGATCTAGGCAAAATTTATTTTAACGAAAGGGTGCTTTGATTTATACCAATGGCTTAAGCTCTCATTTTTCTTGAGTTTCAAAACACTCATTGGTAGCTAACCATTAATCTTTTCCAGGCTTTTGATGGTTTACAATTTCTGCCAGTGTGTTTCAGCATCCAACCACCTGAGGCAGGAGGTTCATTTATGTGGTTCTGCAATACTTCTGTTGGCCAATCACTTCAGTGTTTTGGTACTTCAAGGGAGATGGAAAGATAGGAAAGATGAGGACAGATCTTTTTATCAGGGCCCACAGCAACAGGACAAGAGAGGATGGTTTTAAAGTACAAGAAGGTTGAATTAGAATGGATATAAAGTAGTTTTTTTACAAGGAAGGTGGTAAAAGAGGTTACCCAGAGGGGTGGTGGATGCCCCATCCGTGGAAACATTCATGGCCAGGTTGGGTGGGGCTCTGAGAAACCTGATCTAGTTGAACATGTCCCTTCCCACCAAGTACAGCAGGGGGGCTGTACTAGATGCTCTTTAAAGATCCCCCAATGTTAAATATTTTATGATTCTATGATAATACCGTTCTGACAGTATAATTAAGAAGAACTAGAAATTGAAAAAAAAGAAAAAATTTAAAAAGTGTAAGACAATTCAGCTCCCAGATGAAGGTTGAACCTGTGGTTTCTGAAGTCCACACTGCACTTGCAGGTAGCAAACAGCAGTCGAGCGGAATTGCAAGCGAAGTGCAAAACACCACTCAACCCCAAGGGCAGGGCACTCCCCAGACACCCTGCACTTGAAGTTCTATGCTCTACAGTGCTCTCAGAAATAGGAAAAAGAAAAAAAAAAAAACCCAAAAAGCAGCAAATTAAACCCCTGCACTTGAGTTCACACGCATTTCTTAAGTGCAGCCATGGGCAAAGCCGTGAACCTGGACACACTGGGAGCACGTCGTGATTGATGTCACAGCACCATCACCACCTGGCATGACAAGCAGGCACTGGCTTGACTCAGTCTTGATCTGTGCAGGGAATTTTCAAAGCACCTTCCTGATGATCAGAGTTCCCAAAGGAACCTCTCCACACAGAGATGGTTTCCCACCCGTGTGACAGTGGAAGAAAGGTTTTTGTCTTCTCCCCCATTCCATCCTGTGAGTCAGACTGAGACCTCAGACACAACACGCAGACATTTGTCCTAAATTGGTGTCCCCCTGCCCAAGACACAGATGTGCTTCCACTGAAATTACCTGGCTGCTAGAAAAATCTGTGTTCTCTAACTTTTAATAATTGAAAATATTTACAACTCAAAAAGAAGTGCACCTACCCAAGTGCCAACGATTTTAAATAAAAGACCCACTGCTTCAATAACCACCTTGCTTTCTCTATTTCTACACACACTGAAAACCAATTGCAACAATTTGAAAACCTTTCTCCTCCAAAGCTGCTGCCGTGAGCACTGAGGTTGCTGTATTATTTAAGTGCTGGGGTTCAGAGTTCTCCAGCAGCAGAAAGGAACTGCATCTGCCTTCAGTGGGCTCCCAAGACAGCAGCTGTTTATGCTTGAACTGAAGCAGGAGGAGCAGCAGCAATAAAAGGAAAGGAAGTTAAGGACAGGTATGTTCCAACTTGCAGTGGCTACGTGACAATAACGCCAAATTTGTTTTCCTCAACTTTCTGTTTAATTAAAGCCTGCTTATTTTAGTCTGGCTTAATAGGCTACTGGACCTTGAAATCATGTACTTGTATTCCTTGCTCTGCCTTTGCCTCCTCCAGCATGAAGCAGAATTACCCTCATAATTTTTCAAGCCAGGGTAATTTTCCAACTCTGTTGCTAATCAAGGTGGCATGTACAGCTCAGGACAGCACTGAACTCCAGGTTTTTGTCTAAATATTCCAACAATCCCTTTTAACAACTTGGCAAGAACCTGAAAGAGCCAAACGAGTGCCCTGGATGCATTTTACCCTTCCTGCACCCATCCTGACCTTCTACCTCCTCCAACCTGCTCCAGAAGAGACCTTCAGGTAGTTGTGCCTAAAGCACAAAGCCCCCACTCTGATATCCATAGCATAATTCAGCACCTGATGCTGAGCTGTGTCATGCTGATGCTTTAATGGGATTTTTTTCCATGTACAGAGGGGCTATCTCCCCCAAATTCCACAGAGACTTTGAAATGATTAGCTATAGCTAAGGGCACATATGTTGTTTTTAACAGCAAACGTGTGTTTTACAGACCAGGCTGCATCTCATCAATAATTCCTTGGTGCCACACTCCCAGGAAAACAGCAGCCAGCCCAGCATGACAGAGCCTTAAATAAAGCAGGGTGTTACAAGGAGTAAGGCAGCTCTCCACACATTTGCTGTCAAAGAATCACAGCATTTCAGCTTCTGGAAGAAGCAGATTGCCATTGTTTTATCAAGGAAAATCACAGACTGGAAAAAGTGACTAGAAACCACCTTCCCCTAAAAAAAATTAACTGTTAGCTATTGTCTTTGGTATAGAGGTTATGTCTGGCATTGAGTTGGAAACGGGATCACACCTCAGAGGTCAGAACAAGCTCACTCTTTTCTTTACACAGCATCTTCAAAAGGAAGCTGGGGATGCAGCTTGCCTGCACACAGCCACACAGAGATTGTAACAGGAAAAGAACCAACCCAAATCCACCCACTTACATAGAAGGCTTTGGGTAGTTTCATTTTCTATTCAGCTGGAAAGGCAGTGAACCAGCACGTACACACACATTTTCCATCACCCTGGTGCTGACAGCAGCCAGTCACTACTTCTGTTACCAGAACCCCACAGCTTGGATTTCCAGGCTGTGAAGCACTAAGGAAGAGGGTATAAAATCTCCTCTGCTTAAAAAATGCACAGTGATATCACCTGGGATAACACACAGATGCTACAGGTTACTCATTCAGTGGAGGAAAATAATCCAGAAACACACAAACAAATAGTAAGGATTTCCTAAGATTAGCTGCTAACCTGCATCACTCTCGTTTTCTCTAAGCCCATCAGTCACACTCTGGGAAAAACAAGCAAGGCAGGCCAGTCTGGGCATCCAGAGAGTTTGCAACAGATGCCAGATGTTAAAAGAGACAGAGAGGAAAGAGAGAGGCTGTGCTTGTGTGCAACTCACCAGTGATCACTTGTGCAAATGCCACGTGCCTGGCTTTAAAACTTCAGCCCGGGGAGATGCTGTCCCTGCTACTGCTTAATTCAGCTGGCTGGCATCTCTCCAGAGGCACTCAGAAGGCAGCTGCCCAACAGGACAAATCACTGAAAACCAGAAAAGAAACAGGTTCAGCTTTGCAATTCCTCTGCACGTTATACAATGAATTCAACTTGTTAATCCCCGACTTCTTAAAATGTGATTTTCCTCAGTGCACGGCAGGGAGAAACACAGTTCTGGTTAGAGTTCACCCACCAGTGGCAGTGTGGATTTCCTAAACACCAGCAGTACCAGAAAGAGCTCCTCTGTGCAGCTAACAGGAACCTCCTGGTCAGGATAACTCAACAGCCTCCACCCTAAAACCCTTCAAATTTTGTTACCCCTCAATTTTGAATCTGACATTCAAGAGCTAGTCCTTTTCTATTTCATTTCTTTATTGATACCCAACATTTTACTCTAACTTAGTTATAATACAAGTCACTTCCAGCTTGACAGCTGCACTATCCCAGGCACTGAACAGTTCTTCAAATTTTAGTAAATCTAATTTACAGCAGAATTTTCTTATGAATCACTCTCTTTAGCCCTTCATTTTGGCATTATCCCAATTCTGTGACTTCTATGAGAGGTTCCATTTCCTCTTCCTTACAAGGCTATTTACAATAAATCCAATTAAAATTAATTAAAACATGCAGATCAATGTGTAGAACAGATTGAACAGAACCAGGAAGAAGCAGGACCAAGTCATTGATAGGACAAGTGACAAGAGGTCAGTTGAGTCCATCTGAATTGACCCAGTGGTTGCACATTAATATAAAAAGGAAGAAGTATGTTGAGCTAGTTTTTGTACTAAATCTTATCAGTCTGCTTACTAACATGACCAGATTCTGCTGATGGTTTATCTGTTAATCACCTCTTTCTGTTGAAAGCTTAACATTTGAATATTTGAAGGGGAGATAAACAATTAATGGTTTTTTTCTGGCCAGGAAGCCCTGGCAGAAGAAAGGACAAAAGCACAAGGGGCACAACACCTTAAAGTTGGTTACCTTCCATTTGTGAGCCTCAGCCTTTCCCAGCTCCCTGACCTTGGACAAGACTCTCCACCCTTCCATTCCCTTGAAAACATGGATAAAGGTATCCAAGAGAGATAAGGAGCTGCTGGAGAGGGTCCAGCAGAGGGATAGAAGGATGATGAGGGGTCTGGAGTGCCTCTCTCAAGGGGAGACTGTGGGAGCTGAGCCTGGTCAGCCCAGGGAAGAGAAAACTGAATGGGGATCTCATTCATAAATATAAATAAATATCTCAAAGGGGTGCCAAGAGGACAGTGCCAGGCTCTTTTCTGTGGTGCCCACCGACAGGACATAAACTAGAACACACTAAGTTCCACCTTAACATAAGGAAGAACTTTCCACCAAGGAGGGCAGAGCACTGGAACAGCTGCCCAGGGAGGCTGTGGAATCTCCCTTTCCTGGAGATCCCCAACCCACCTGTTCTTGTGTAACCTGCTCTAGGTGACCCTGCCTTGGATGAAGATGATCTCCAGAGGTGCCTTCCAACTCTAACTAATGATTATGTGTGCTTCTGTAAGAAAAAATAAAAATAAAAAAGGACAGACTACACCTCTTTTCTTTTCCAATAGTAATTTATAATCTCAGTAGCTTCTTAAGCAGAAATTAATTCTTCTCAGTAGAATGGAAGACTAAAGAATTCTGCTAAGAAAAGGAAGTAGCAAACAGTAGCACACTCATTGTTTCCAGGCTCCTTATCTCTGAAATTTGGTACAGGTTTTGGGATTCTCATCTGAAAGCCAATGTCAAACAGGAAAGGAAAAAACAGATTTCACTGGTGAGTTTCTGAGCTCCTCCTTGCTAATGTGATTCCTCTGTTTGCTGCCCTGGACATGAAGAGAGTTAATGAATAATGATTGTGCAAACAAAATAGCAGACAATGACGGGAGGGGGAGGGAAGGGTGCAGTGATTGTGTGGGAGGCTTGCATTGGATTTGGCAACAATTAGAAAAATTGATGCCCTTTTAATTATAGGAAAAGGCTTTGCTGGGAAGATAAGACAGACATGACATTCAAAATACTTTAGTCTTGGGTTTAAATGTATGGAAATAGAAAGTTCAAAAGGTTGGGGTTCTTCATTGTGTTTTCCTTTTATGTTAAAAGACATAGCTCTGAAAACTTAAACCCAAATGTGTGTGTAAACCTTCAGCTCAATTCAAAGCTGCTACAGGACACATAGGATTTGCTTTTATCACTCTCTGGGAATATTATTTACTACATGTAGGACTGCCTCCTCCAAGGTACAAGATATCTTTGTTTTCCCTTCTAGCAGGAGCCCAAGCCAGCAGAAGTTAAAGACACTTGAAGAATCAGTCCAATAACTTATTAACATCACTAAAGCTCCTCCTCTAACAGGTTCCACTGAATATATTATCAAAAGAGGGCACCAGAGATTGCTCCCTGTTTGATGAAGGTGGCACAGTGCACATTTCCTTCTCTGCTGCTATTCCCAGTTCCTGCCAGATTCTCCCACATGAGAAATGCCAGGTGCAAGCACATGAAATGCATTGTCCCAGTACTCCTTTACTAGCACAAAGTACCTTAATGATATCCTTTAAAAAGCTGAAAGGGAAAAGGACATTTCTCCCCAAAACTCCCACCCAATTCCTCAATTACAAAAGAAATAAAAATCCTCTTGCAGTTTTACTCCGTGCCTCTACAGCTCTTTCCTTATCATCACATTTACATGGTCACTTCTACAATGAGATATAACCACTTCTAAGTAAGTGCTATTGCATAAACCACACTTACTATCCCCAAATTTATAAACACAGTTTCCATTATTCAATATCTTTCATCAGCAGACCTCAAACAGCGTTTAGAGGTTTTAATTGTGTTAAACCACCAACTACCACTGCAGGTGTGACTTACAAAGCCAAAGCACAATTACACGAGGCAGGATTTGTCCAGGAAATATGGACTGTGATACTTAATCTTGCAAAATAACAGAGAGATAATTTTAAGTAAGGTATCTACAAAGAATAGTGTCAGTGCCAAGACACTGTTTGTATTGGTTTTGCACAGAGTGGACAGAATGTTCTTTTCCAAAGAGCCACAAAACAAACTTCCTGAACCAATGTGAGTTTTCTTTTTGCTTGTATCTAATCCAAGTAAATGTGGCCCAGCCAAACCTATTAAATAAGAAGGGGGAAAAAAAGAATCAATTAGCTTGGAATAACCTTGTCTTGACCAAGTACAGTCACAGAGTGGAAGAGTGGAAGTGGTCACCTGAACAGATCCAGAAGCACTGCTTCTCTGTGAAATTGGTAATAACAGTAGGGAAGGAGCTTTGTGACTCTTTTATAAAACATTTCTTCCACAGCATTACAAGCAGCTGCAATTAACTCTCTTCCTTTTTGTTTTTTTTCTTCTGTTTTTAATGCACACCAGCAGGGTTTGAGGATGTGGAAAAGAGAGAGGCAGTGTGTTGAGATGGTAATGCAGCACACAGGAAAAAGAACTTGAAATCATCACACACCCGTTTATTTAACACAATATTTTGCTCCTAAGTCAGTCATTTATGTAATCTAGGAAAAAAAAAATCTAAAACCATCAAAAACCTCCTCCAAGTTGAGCTTTTACCTCTTTTGGCCTCTCAGGAGCTGATGGGTAAGTGCACAGGGAAAAGCCTCTTTGCAAGGCAAAGATAAAAGCATTACTGGTAAGGTCAAAAGACACAACATATCCTTTAGTGTGATGCATTTGTAATCCCTGTTTAAAAGCACTAATGAATTTAAAATTAAAAGACATTATACACACCATCTCCCCTATGAGGAGATACTGAGACCCCCAAAAAACACATCAATGTCTAACTCTGCAGCAGGTCTGGTTACATGGACATTTGTGAAAGATTCTTGACTACCAAAAACGCTCATTTCACCAGATACACAATGCAAGGACACTCCCAGCAGCTGGAAAAGAACAGTTTTTCCCAGTGTACCACAGACAGATTTGTCACATTTGCCACCCAAATGCCCACCTCTTCTCTCTGATGGGCTAAGGTGCTGCATCATTTTGCCAGAATGCCAAAAGAAAAGGGAGCCTCCACAGCACTCATGTACAAGTCAGGCACCTAAAAGGTTATATTCAACAGTATCATTTCAAAATGCTGCATTATAATTCCACTGTAGAATAATTATCCTAAAGAGGTGAATAAAATACCACCCAAGAGTGGGATGGAGGTGGAGAGAGACAGAAATCTGAGGGGAAGACAACAGAACTGCAAAATGTATTTCATGTTCCTTATACTGATGCAAAGCTTTGTCAATCCAGTTTGAGGTCTAAAAGTTGGCCATCCTCATTGTCACAGGAGTTCAAAATTACTATAAATATTTATTGTTATTATTGCCACCTTGTGAGTGTTTAATACTTTCCTTGGCTCTGTACATCAATGTCAGACTTGGTTTATTCACAGCCACATAGATTTCAGTGGCTATTGTCACAAGTTGTTTCCTTGTTTACTTCTGCATTTTTTCAGCTGTAGCTCCTTACAGGGTAGACAATGAAACCTGTTTCTACTTTTACATTCCTCCTGCTGCAAAGTTTGGTTTTCAAACTCTGCAAGGATCAGGTTGAATAAATTAAAAATCAATCAGGACTATTTTTATTTTGAAATAGGAGACAAATTGTATTAGTCTCAGGTACTATAAAAACTCTTTTCATACATTCAGCTTGGATCCACTTCTGAACCTCAGTGCATTAAAATTACACTGTCAAATATATTCACATGTAAACCCTTATTCTACCTGCTAGAAGAATATCTTGGTAGAAACCCTACAATTATTATTTTTTCAGTTGAAGCAAAGAGAGATTATTAATTAAAAAAAACCCTCCAGAGGCTAAGTTTCTGCTTTCCTGAAGTCAATACACAGTTGGTCTTACATTTCAACAGAGCTGGGATTTCTTGCTAGCACTACAAAAGACAAACCTGTCTCTTAGATACTCACATGGGGGAAGCAAACAAAACTGAGAGCAGGATTTTATTTAGGAAGATTAGATTATTGTCTTCAAACACCACTACAGATTGAAAGGATGAGCATGGAGGGCATTGCAGTGGGAAACAGACCCAGGGTGTTACTGGTGTGATTAAATTCACCACCCACACCCACAAAGGGACATCATAAGGTTGGGAATGCTCTTAAAAACTGCATCAGTTCCCAGACCTTTGACAAGAAGAATGTAGCTTAAGAGAAGTGTGGGAAGCATCACGTGTGCTTTCACAGAATTTCACAGAATTTCACAGAATTTCACAGAATTTCACAGAATTTCACAGAATTTCACAGAATTTCACAGAATTTCACAGAATTTCACAGAATTTCTAGGTTGGAAGAGACCTTCAAGATCATCAAGTCCAACCATGCTCTTACACCTCAACTAGATCATGGCACCAAGTGCCACATCCAGTCTTTTTTTAAACACATCCAGGGAGTGGCAGTAAGAAAAACGATTTGGGTTTTGGAAAGGAGCAGGAGAGTGCAAGAAGGGGTTGGTTTCCTACCAGTCATTCTGAAGTGTGAGCAGAAATGCTCAGCCCTTGATTCTCAGGCTCAGCAGCTTTGGTGGGACCTGTGGAACATCCTAAATACCAATTTCCAGGTATTGCCTTGTGGCAAAAACACTCATCACGACCCTGTTCACCCTTGGCATTCCCTCTGCACCACCCAAAGACACTGCACTTATTTCAGGGTTTTTTCCCACCCTACCACTGGCTTAAAAGGGGAGGTTGTTTGCCACAGGTGCTCAGAGCAGTAGAAACTGGGCTGTGAAAAGTAACTGTGCTAGTTCCTCTAGCTGACCTTTTTAGTTCCATTTTCCTGGAAATGGAATTCAATCCTCAATTTTTTAGGGGGAACAAAAACAACCTAAAAACCACGTGACATTCCAGAGAAACAGCAAAACAGAGAACATGGGCAGACCAGTGTAAAAAACATCCATCCTTGGCATAACTCAGCAGTAGAGATTACCAAAATGTCCACTGTGCTCAGTAGCAAAGTCACTTTATTTCCCAGCTGCCTGCTATCCTTCCTTTGCTGGCCCTCTTGTAAAAAAGTGAGAGCTGAAATAATCCAGGCAACTGTCCTGCTGTAGCCTGCAAAGTCAGGCTCTGACTTTTTCAGAAGGGCAAAGCACACCATGAAAAGTGCCCAGTATTCTTGTGACATTTTAACAAAGAAGCTTGTTTAAAAACTATGCTAATCTTGCCTTGTGTAAATTTATTATAGCTCATTTGTTGTGTGGGACTTGTCAAGACATGGAAGAAGGAAGCCAGAAAACAGGAATGCCTTTAAAAGAAGGATGGGGAAGCAGCACGAAGGAACAGAGAGTAATTCCATAGTTAAGAAAACTCTGGGCCAAAAAGTCAGTAAGTGAATAACAGAACATTTGGTTCAGGCTGGTATAAATTTAATACTGTGCCCTTATTACTGCACACATCAGGAACCTGGCCCTTCCTAGCACTGCAGAACTGTATCATCAGGAAGATCTGGAATCTCTTCTGTTTATGAAGGAAAGCACAAATTCAGGCAGCCCTTTGAAATCACTTCCTCAAAGGCAAGCAGAGAGGTTTTCACATCAATACACCCACAGACATCCACCACATTACGGCCACTGTGGCCATAAAAGTTATATTAAGCATGGTCTGTAGTAATAAATTAGTTTTAGTGTCAATAATCTTCTCTTTGTAGCTGAGGAGGAGGGGGAGTTTCCCCATCATGATGTCATCAGAAGTTACTTTGAAGCTAGATCCAAACTTGGGTTCATTAAATTTTTATCCCAAGAGAAGACAGCACACCACGGACACGGCCTCTGAAACACCTGAAACTTCTACCAACCTCTTAATTTTTTTTTTCCTATACTCATGCACATCAAATCACATTCTTTATGGACAATTATAAAAGCAGACAGTCTTCAGCAGTTCATGCTATCCTTTACCTGGGAATCACTAAAGATTCACAGTATCCAGACATCTGGATGCCAGAATTTTCAGTCCATCCCTTCGTTTTCTCAGATGTCATTTCTTACCTTTGCCTTCACACTCATCCTCAGTTAGAACCCCTGACTAGCTCATCTGGTCCCCTGGGATCACAGCCCTGCACTCCTGGTGATGTTTTCCAGTCTCTTCTGATAGTGCCCATCAAAGCCAGAAACCCTCTGCTCTGACTCAGTGACCTGTTACACAACTCAGCAACTTCCACCCTTTTTCTTCTGCTCCATCACCATTGGTACTGACCACAGCCCTTGAACCTCTCATTACTGACCTCCACTTCACCAATTCATGGTTTATTATAATGCAATGAGGCACATTAAATCAGTAAATTAATGCCAAGTTCAATCTACCTAAAAAAAAAAAAAAAAAAAAAATCNTGTGAAATCTACCTAAAAAAAAAAAAAAAAAAAAATCAATGTAACAATGGAAAGCAAGGCTTGTAATAGCCTTGATTACTCTAATAATGCATGTGAGGGGAAAAAAGGGGAAAAGAAAAAGAGCAAACCTGTTTTCAGGCCAGCCATCAGGTCTAACAAAAAAAGTGACAGATGATTTTTGAAAAGAAGAATCAAGAACATAATAGTCTACAACAAGGACAAGGGGGCAGTTTTCTTAGAGCTGCTCTGTTCCTTCTACAGAATCTGCAGTGCTTCCAACAGAGCATAACTTCTAATTCCTATTGCAATGGGAATAAATCACATTAAAAGTGGTAGTGATAAGAACTGTAAAAATGTGGTTTAGTGTTTAAAGGTGGGGGTTTGAGGGGGAGGGTTGAGGTTTTTTTGGTTGTTTTTTTTTTTTTTTT
>WAAE01014859.1:71412-112960 GCA_013400495.1 Nicator chloris
AAAATAATTACAATTATTTGGAAGTACAAGGCTGTGAAATCTACCTAAAAAAAAAAAAAAAAAAAAATCAATGTAACAATGGAAAGCAAGGCTTGTAATAGCCTTGATTACTCTAATAATGCATGTGAGGGGAAAAAAGGGGAAAAGAAAAAGAGCAAACCTGTTTTCAGGCCAGCCATCAGGTCTAACAAAAAAAGTGACAGATGATTTTTGAAAAGAAGAATCAAGAACATAATAGTCTACAACAAGGACAAGGGGGCAGTTTTCTTAGAGCTGCTCTGTTCCTTCTACAGAATCTGCAGTGCTTCCAACAGAGCATAACTTCTAATTCCTATTGCAATGGGAATAAATCACATTAAAAGTGGTAGTGATAAGAACTGTAAAAATGTGGTTTAGTGTTTAAAGGTGGGGGTTTGAGGGGGAGGGTTGAGGTTTTTTTGGTTGTTTTTTTTTTTTTTTTTCCTTTGGTTGGTTGGGTTTTAAAAAATGGGCAATCCAGCCTGGAGCAGGACTCTGGCCAGGACAGAGCTCAGGACAGTCAGAAAGGCAAGGATTTCTGGGGACCTTGGCCTAGGTGTTCTCTTCAGATCCTACATGAGAATAACAAACATGACAGCTCCTTTGCTGTAGGACAAACCCCTCCCCCAGTTTCCTGGTGATGAAAGGTACCAGTGATGGCCACGTACTCATCAGGAGCCCTGCAAAGGCCAACTACAAAATCATCTTCCTCTCATCAACTCTGAGCTAGGAAGCAGCTTTCTAAAAGGTTCCACTTCTTAAAAAACCCCAGAAGAACGACACAAACCACCACCTACCTCAAAAAGGTTTTCTTGCTAATGTTTCTATTATTGAAGCCTATTAAAAAGTCATGCTTTCAGTAATGTCTCGCAGCAATGCCCTTCTAACAGTTAAGGGCCCATAAAAAGGAAATCCTCATGCTTAAATACCTTTCAACTTTTCTAATTATCTCTCTTCCTCTGCTTTATAATTTTGGAACAAGGGTACTTGCCCTTGATCTGATCCCAGATTCTCTTTGACTTGCTTGTATCCTCTCATTTCTGCTTTTATTTGCCTTTACTAATAAGGAGCTGATTCTGCAACAGGGCACATGTAAGTACAGAAGTTAATTAATATTCACTGTAGGCCAAGAACAGGATTTACACCACAAACAAAAGAGCCTAATCCTGAGCTTTTCTGATCATGCAGAAAAACAAACACAAAACGCTCAACCTCCCTGCAAACTGGAAAAAAAAACCCAGAAAACCCCAGCATGGTTACACAGATACTTTTTCTTGGTTCTGTATTGACCATTCTGCAGATCTCTCATATTTCCACACTATTTTTACCTGGCAATTATGATCAAAACAGAGTAACTCTAAATCAACACTGCCAGACAACAAAGTGAGGACATTAAAAATCTTTGGGACCAAAAGGGACTTTTGTGCATCCCATCCAGAAGGAAAAAAAAGGAAAAGTAAAAGCCTTTAAGTTTCCCAAGAATGATGACAATTTTTGTCTTGCTACTGTCAACAAAGTATTTCAATTGTGTTTGGTTTTGTTCACTGCATGGAGTCGTTACCCATGCTGAACACACTCAAAATCCCTCTGAACAAACAATTCCCAATCCAACGTTTCATCATTTTAATCACACCACCAGAATTTTCTGGGGAAAAGAAATAAAATCAGAAATCTGCTCTCACCCTTTTAAACAACATTCATTACGTTGTTATTTCATGCATTCAAAGCTACTTTCAGACTTGCAATTCTGGCCATAAAATATCAATTTGTGGTGATGAATGAAAAGATCAAAATCTCAAATTGGTAAACAAATTCAAGAAAAAATGTGAATAAAAGGCTGTTCCTTGTAGGCTGAAAGAGGCTATTCCACATCTTTGCGTGGAGGAAGAAACTTGGGGCCAAATCACAAAGCTTACGATACAAAATTATAATGGAAAAGCAAAATAAATCTTACGTGTGTTATGAGGCTTAGAAAAAAATGGAGGAAGAAGCATGAGAAACTGGGGACAACCTTTTTAAGCCTGATGAAGAAAGCAACAGTTCCCAGCCTAAGTGGAAGCTGACCTTTTCCAATTGTTTGCAGGAGATGTGAGGAGGTGAGAAACTCTAGAAGTGCCTCCAGTCTGGCAGGTAACCCAGAATCAATAACTGCATTATTTACATTGCCCAAGCAGTGTCCTTTGTCTTGAACTTCAAAACTATTTGTGCACCCTCATTAGAGTTTAATACTAAATCCACAGTTTCCCCTCTGTTTGCTAGGGTGAAGTAAAGACTGCTAAAATAAAGGAAGGAGGTACATGGCAGACACGTAGGAAAAAGGAGAGACAAAACTTTTGATGCATCAAAATCATAGTCCAGAGGAAATATTTTCACTGCCCAGGAGGCTCCAAACACTGCTGTCAGTGTCTTGCCATGCCACAATCACCCCCAAACATAAACCAGATACTTCATGTTGCCAACCTAGGACATAAATGTATAAAATATATCAATTATGTCAGTGGATTACATCAAGAACATCCCGTGCTAAACTTCCTGCAAGCCTCTAGGGATTGTTTTAAAACAAGGTGGATGAAAAAGCAGGCCAAAGGAAGTAGTAAAGCTCTTAACAAGAATGTTTCTAGAAGACCAAAGCTAATACTGTCTTTCACAGCCCTAAAACACTGAAAATGAATATAATGGAAAAAAAAAAAATCTGGTGATGCCAATTTGTACACGAACTTTGTTATGAGACAAGAAAGAGCACTAAATACACTCTTCAGAATAAGAAATGTTGCTTTACAAGAGGGAGATGTTAGCCTGATAAAGACAAATATTGAATAAAACCTTTCTGTTGGATTTAAATCAAGAGAAAAATTTTCCTCAGAAACAAGAAATAGACGTCAAGATGGAAAACTGACATCTGTTTTATTAAAATGCAGACATCCTTGGGAGATCAAGTAATTCTGCATGGTCTCACACATCTAAGGACTGCTAGAGCAGGATGTGAATGGAAGATTTAAGTCAACTTGAGAACACAAATATAAGTGACTTCCATCTTTATAATTCTCAGCTTTTTCTCTTTGGAGTGCGTGGAAACATCCACCAGAGAAATTTTGTTTCTAGTATTAATATTACTATTAGAGTTGCAAACTTCATCAAAATAAAATCATCAAAATAATGTACAGGCTTAGCATGACAAGACTGGCTTTATCAAAAGAGCTTTCAACCTGTTGGTCTGAAAACCAATCTTACTATGAAGACAAAAGCACAGCAGTCACCATATTACTGAAGGTTAACTCCAGTGCAAAAAAATTTTAACTTACGTTAAAATGTATTTACGGGAATCTAAATTTAAAATGTATTTACATTTTAACCAGAAAAAGTAACAGTCTGCTTGTCTAACGACTCTTTCAAGCTTTAAACTCTACAATATTTTTTTTTTCGCCTCCTATCACAGGCTTAAATTTAATTAAGATTAATTTGATCTACTGGTCCTCTAGGAATTGGACAAACATAATTAATACATTAGGCTGAAAATTCAAACTTTTATGAATGGGCTCAGGCAACTCCACGGGGACCCTCAAGTCTTTTAAGAAGTTAATCCTCGTGTAAGTGTTGTGTCTTCAAACACTGGGCTTTTCAGTGAGAACATGCAAAACTCTTTCCCCGCCCAAAGGAAAACAAAGATGTGGTAATTCCCCACAAAGAACTAACAGAATAATAGCTGGACATATAGTGAAAAGGTTCTTTGTGTTGAAAGGCATAAATGCATCTCCCTGCATAAGAGATGGCTGTGTTAACTGGAGCACTGCTTATTCTGTTACACTAAATATTGCCTCGGGACCTCAACGAGCCATGACATGGCAAGGCTCCGTGCCAATTTATTAAGTTCCTTCAGCAGAAGGACACTCAGGCCAGGATCTCGAAGTTCTGAATCCCCCCTTGTAGGAAATTCATGTAGATGAGGGATGGCTTCGAGTACAGCTGCAGAACAAAGGTGAAGGATTCTGTTTGTCTGTCCCCTTCTGCTGGAGACTGAGGCAGCCCTTCCCTGAGGGGGGAATAATCCCACCTGCAATGCAAAAACTCATCTGTAGGAGCTCTAAGTCTTATCATCTATAGCATCCAGAAATTAACTCAGCACATATTTGCTTAGTAGTGATGCTGAAGTGACTTCACAAGATCCCCCTGATAGGCCCTTGTGAAAATAGGGAGATGAACACACTCCCCAGCCTGTAGAACAAACAACACTGCAACAAATTCCCTCGGGAAAATCAGGCAGGAAGATGCTGTATTTATAGAAGGGGATGTTAAAGTCACTTGGTTCCTTTTTTTTTTTAACCACTCATCATTTATACTGATACTGGCAATCATGGGATGATGGCTGCAGAAGGGTCCCAGAGAGAAAGTTGTCACCACAGTGCTGGCAACATGAAACTGGGAACTCAAATATCTCCTCCTGCAGGGAACTCCAAAGCTTTGTCCCCAGAATGCTACAGATTTCCATGAAACTGCCAGAGATGAAGGCTGCATCCACTGGGCAAAACCATACACAGTGGGCACAAATAGATTAGAAAAAGAAATACCTATTCCCAAACTGCAAAAATGCTGCAGGAACAGGAAAATGAGAATATTATGGTTCACGTTCCTGAGAGAAGTAAAAATGTTTTGCATACAAGGCTTACTCGGAGACATAACAATTCACAGAATTAAAAACATGACATATTTTTCAGCCTAATTCTTTTCTAGGTACTTGAAGTGCATTTTTCTTTGCGCTGCAACCACTCAATGCTGATGCAACAAAGAGCCTGTCAGTCCTGGAAATCATATCTTTAAGTCCCAGTGAGAAATGATTATGTGTTATTCAGGTTACATGTGCATCCTTCTTGACAGTATGAAAGCTGGCAGTCCTCTAGCCAGGCAAGAAAATAATTATTTCTCCATATATCAATGCTTAGACAGTTCCTAAAACCCTAACTTCAGCTTGGCTTTTTTCTTTTTTTTTCCCCAGAAATCTGCAAATCCTTTGCAATTTGACAGCTTCCAGTACTATTCTCACAGTGAATTTCCTAGCAAAACCAGTGCTGAAAATGACATTCCTCTGTCACAACCTGGAGGAGAACTTTTTGTCCCAGCTGAGCACATCCCAGGGCAGGCACTAGGACACAGCAGCAGATGCAGGAGCTCTCTGGTTAGCTTGTGCCCAACAAGAAAGCAAAGATTGATATCAAAGTGTCTGTACCTATTTTTCCCCACATTTCACTGCATTCTGTTCCAGCTTAAGCAAAGCAGCAGGACAAGGAAGGAGTTTGGGCAAATGCTTCCCACTGAATTTGCAAATATCCGTGGCCTTGCACAGTTATCCTCAGTCAGTGTCCTGGGGGTATAAAATATACCTGTTCTACCAAGCTGGATGGTTATTTGCATTCCAGTCAGGACTGAGATGCAAAGCATCAACAACAGATTTCTAATTATAACTATGTAAAATATCACCCCACTCCCAAGTATCAAACATCATGAAAGAAGAAAAAAAAATAAAACCCAAACTGTGGTCATGCATAACAGCTGTCTCCTTCACCTCCAGGAAAGGCAGAAAGTTGACTGCAAGCTTTGTGTTTTTAAATACTTGACATCATAATTTTTTAAAATACTTTACACTTGCCTCCTCTTCAGGGAGATCTACAGAGGAAACAAATTACCTGGGGCTTGCAAGCTGCTAACAGAGCTGCTCTGCAAAAATGTTTCAGCATAAAGGTTCAGGTCACCACCCTAAATTTCTTTGTACCTCTAGCCTTCGGCAAACTCAACTTGTTTACCAAAACTGGCTCCAAAAACCCCCACCAAACCCACAACAAAACAAACTAAAAATAACCCACAAAATCTATAGAGGAATATTGTCCAAGGCCAAGGAAGAATTGGCAGGATCAGCTGAGAACTAGATTCTCTCCTGCGCTTCCTGGGGAGGGAGGAAGAATTCCCACCTCACAATACCCTGGCAAATGGAAGATATGGAGCTTTCTACCCCCTGAATCAAGAAAATGGACTTCTACTTATCAAAGAAGTCAAGGAAACACCACCATGAGCAGGGCCCAAAATATAGAATAAAATATAAGATAGCTCCATCTCATCTTTATTTTTTTACCCCAAAGGCTCCAGAGCCATCACTCCATGCTACAAACCAACTGATAGAAGAAGGCAACAGAAAGCCAATGGCTGGAACTGTGTGAGTAGCCAAAAAAAGGTACCAAAAGTACCAAAAAGCCTACAAAAGCTGAATGTAGCAAGCTAGCAGGATTTGACCATGGTGACACATGAAGTTTTTTTCATGGTCAGTCCAGGCACATCTCGACCACACGTGCACACAAAGTACACCAAAAACAGGGGTGGCCACCCCTCCCCGCCCCTTCTCCCTCTCACCCAAATGTTCTCCAGAACATGAGACCCTCTTCTGTCTGCAAACAGCTCACAGATGGTGCTAAACCCTTCAGCCAGATTGAAAAGAGACCCAAACAGAATTCAATCCAGCTGCAAGCTCAGGGAGGCACTCAGCCTGTGCTCTGCTCCACTGAGGGCGTGGGGGCACCAGCAGGGCTGGCTCACTGTCCTACCTCAGAGTCAGTGCTAAAACATCACCCAAAATAAGAGAGAACATCTTACACAGAAGGAGAAAGAGAGGAGCCATTGCATTCTCGCCTGTGGGAGATGCTGGCTTCCTAAAATATCTCTTTGGATCAGAGTTTGGCAAAAAAAACCCCAAAAAAGACATGAAAATCCAAGAGGAGGGTATAATTCTCACTATATAATGCAAAAAATACTGACACAGTGGTTCCTTACATTTCACCCCCATGAAGATTTCCCTCTTTCCTTTAAGTCCATATGCAACTCCTGTTCCATTCTTAGGGAGGGGGCGATGAAAAGAGATGTTTGAGCTGCCCTGGCCAGGGTCCAGCCTCCAGGGCACTAACTGTGAAGGTCAGCTCTCACCTGTGTGGTGCTCCAGGAGGAAACAATGCCCAGGCAGGGCACAGGATGCCAGCTGCTCTCTGGGTAAGAGAAAGTGATTTCCAGGAGCCCAAGGGCAGCGGTGCAGAGAGCTGCAGCCCCTGCACTGACTCAGCTGGGTGTCCTCGTGCCATGCTCAGCTCCTGAAGTGTCCCTGTCCCACAGCCAGGCCACTGATGGAGACCAAGGGCTTGGAGCAGACCCTCCACCAGTGCCCATCAGCACGTAGGAATCTCCAGGTGAGCACCTTCAGCTCCTCACTCAACACAGAGTGAGGAGGAAATCGCGGGCAGGCTGCAGCAAAGGGAGGCAGAGACAGCAGGAGGGATTCCTGTTCCTCAGCACACCAGAGATGATGTTTTAGTGGAGTTCCCAGACCCAACACCTTTACAGAGAAATGCTAGAAAGGTCAATGAAGCGTGCACACCTAACTCATCCCAGTGGGATGTACAGTTACCACAGCAGCTTTCAAGGCCCAGGACAAACCAGAATTGTGATGCTCCACACTACTGCAACTGTGGGAACAACAAGGACAAAACCCACTATTGATACATTGCTATTCTAAATACCTGAAGAAAACCAAAAAAAGTAAGGAAAAATATTCCACTTAGGATCATAAACCCAATATTTTTCTCTAGGAGGTCAAGAGAAAACCTTGTGCACAACAGACATTCAGAAGCAAGAACACAACGAGATGTGAGGGGAAAAAGTCATCAAGGAGAACCATGAGCTTCAAACCAGACATTCACACACCTCCATTATATGAAAGTACATCCTTCAGAAATGTTATTTAGCAAAAGAGTTGTAAAACTGTGATGCCTAGTGCAATACCTCAAGGGTTGATGGGGTAACAGCCTTCTTTAAATCTGGGTCATTAGTTCTAAAGTCATTAGTGACTTTACTTGGAAGAGGTTTTTCATTCACTAATTAGCATCAGTACTTTATTAAGAGAACATTTCAGTTTTAGCCTGAGCCAGTCTCACTACTGTGCTATAGAAATGAGTTTTGTTAATTGAGGCAGCACTCTTGCACAAACACCAAGCTGCAGACTGATTGTTACAGTGGGAATGGCTTTCCTTTACCAGCATTTCTGCAAAAGTCACACTTCATTATTCAGGCCATGCCTTTTAGAAAGTTCTCGTTCTTTTATTCAACTGATTCCCCATTTCCTTTTATTCAATGTTCAGAGTTGAAGACATGTTCAATGTGAAGAGTTTCTGTTAAAAATTCGGAAGCATCCTCATTTTACTGATGGATGAAACTGGATACTGCTCCTTTAAATATGATTGCAATACTGAAGTGTAACACCAGCAAAAAAAGCTGGCAAAGTTTGCCTTTCTTTGGGATAAGTGGAAAAAAATTATATCTTGTTACCATCAAAGAAAACTGATGTTCCTGTAAACCATGACTCATTGA
Organism: Nicator chloris; assembly: GCA_013400495.1. Classification (NCBI taxonomy): domain Eukaryota; kingdom Metazoa; phylum Chordata; class Aves; order Passeriformes; family Pycnonotidae; genus Nicator; species Nicator chloris. The sequence goes on from WAAE01014859.1 coordinate 79,828, forward strand.
ATATTTTGTTGTGCTTTTAATTATTTTTTTTTAAGGAATCTTAGCAGCACTTTTTTAGTCAGGAAGTTTTAAGGGTTGCAAAACTTCCTTTTCCTCACAATATTATATAATCTGTCAACGAAAAGCCTCCAAGCTGTTGCATGTGAAGAACTGTAAGCTTGCTTTAAAAAGGCTGATCTTTAGGCAAAGAGCAACAAGTCCGTTTGTTTCAGAGAAATAGATGGGTTATTCAGAGGCAGTGTGGAAGTCACAAATGTATAAGTAAAATCTGCTCTGTCCTAACAATTCCCATCACCTTGAAAATCACCTGTGCACTCTCTGTCAGCTGCAGACTGCTGAATTTCTGCTGCAAGCTGAACTCTATTTAAGAAAAAAGCTTACTCAAGACTCATTTATAACTATGCTGTTTCAATTCTATTTATGAGTTTCAGAGTCTATCAATTTCAGTGTTCTGTAGTTCTCTACAGGTTACAGAAATATTAACCAGTGACATAACAATGTGACAGATCAGAACCAAGACACAGCTACAACTGCTGAGAGAAGGGGAGATTTGAAAAAAAAAGAAAAAAGAAATAAAAAAATTGAAAATCACACTCTGTCAGGTCAGCTTTACAGTTTCTGAAATGCCAGTTGTACGTTTTAGCACACCACTAGTCCCAAATGGTGAAGGCACTGTCAATCAAAGACTCCTGTCACAAGCCAGCTCTTGTGTTTAGGCAAGGGAGGGCGAGAAGAGGTAGGGAAAATCATCTCTGCACTAGGAATATACTTAGATACAATAAAGTGAAAAAACAATGGAGAAATGACAATACACAGGAGCACCCACCACAGCCTTGTAAAACAAGCAGCATCAGTGATGTCTTGAGGGCCAGTTACAGCTCAGGGACTCCTCCTGTCTTTCTGCTCTTTTGCCTCACAGCCCTTTCAGATGAGAAAAGTGACAGCAGTGCTCACTGTGTGTCCTGAAGGCTTTAAAGACATGTGCAGGGTCATGGCCTTCACTCCCAGGTCTGTGTTTTTAAGGATCATTCTGCATCCCTTTGGTGTAGGTGTGGACTCCCAGGAGCTGTTACAGAACCTTGGCTTTGAGTCAAACTTTGCACCTGCCCTCTTAAAAGTCTAATTTCTCAAGTGCTCATTCCCCTTCCCTGAAAAGAGGATTCCCAACTTTGATTCCTCTTCAAGAAAAATTTAGTGTCTTCCACAGTATAATCTTCAGCTAAAGCATTGTATCCTCCCCTTAAACGTTGATCTTGCAGCACAGCATTTTCTTGAATCACCAAAAAAAATGCCACAATCTGCTTTCAGCAACCTGGAGGCGAAGCTCCCAAAGCCTCTTTGAGCTGCAAGGCAGCTCTCACCCCTCACTGCCCCAGCTCTCCTCACTACAGTCACCTCTTCCCTTCCTCGTGGGAACAACATTTAAATTGCACTGCTGGTGCCTCGTGTTTCAGATGAACCAGCATATCCATTTCCAGCACTAATAAGTTTCAATGAGTACTGACAGCTTCCAGTCATGCAGAAACATAGGCAGACTCAGATGTCATTCTCAAAATGGTAACTGATTTTTGAGAGGGAGTGCCACAGTCAAATTGCCAAAACAGACCTCTGCTTTTACATGGCTCACTAAAATCCAGGGCAAATCAACGGTCCTGACAGCACAAGGATTATTAGGAAAAAAAAAACCCACCAAAAAACCACCATATTTAATGTGTCAGCTAACACGGTGGAATCCTCAAGAAAATGAAGCAATTTTTGTTTCAAAGAACAGTACTTCGTGAGAAAAGACGACCTGTTATTAATTCAAGATAAAATCACAGTACTGGAGGTGAGCCAGTTTATTGTTTTCACAAGACTTAGCAGACTGAACCACGATAAAAGAAGAATCCCAGGGCTTTGCAAAAGAGGGATAAAAGCTGCAAGCTCTGATTTCCTGAGTGGCAGCACTGATATTCCCCACTCCAGACCTCTGTGTGGTACCACTGTCATCTGCTCACCAGGTACCATCACTGGGGATTGAATTATCAGGGGGTTTTGGGGGAGCAGTTTTGGCTTTCACTCTCTAGTACCTGGCAACGTGTCGTTGTAGGACACAGAAAAAGGATGAGAGACTCCAAATATTTCAGAAGGCAAGGAACGTAGAAAAAAAGGCTTTTTTGTCTAATTCTTACTACTTTTTATAAGGTGTTCTGACACAGACTTAACACGATTGGTGAATAGGAACAACACCTCTCTGATCCCATTGGTTAAACCAGAGAAACAGCTCAGATGGTTTGAGAACTAGAAAAGCAAAACACCACCTGGAGAAAGTTTGTTTTGAGAAAGGAGAGTTGTTTGCTAGGATTTGTTTTGAGAAGAAGCTTTCTTGATAAATTTTTCCTTGGGAGAAAATTAGCAGCTGATAACAGGCTAAAATCCCTCAGACCCAGAAATATCAGGCCCACAGCAATGAGGTCTGCAGCCAGCACAAAATATCTGGAGCCTGTAAAAATACATGGAAACAAGCCCTCCATCCATGCAGTGGATGCTGTGAAAAACACAGGGGTCATAAGGAAGAAAATTGGAGAGATTAATTTCATTTCCCATTTAGCTGTTAGCCTTCACAGGGGTAAGCCTAGCTGAAGAATTGAGTGAAAACAAATAAAATAACAAAGAGCCTCATGGCCAGGAACCCTGGGATAGCTCTCGACACTCAGATCCTGAAGATTTTAGTGGAGATGAAGTGAGCCCCCCTCAACACCATCCTGCTCATTTCCCAGTCAGCAGCCCTCACTTCTTCATCTCCACTTCACTTACCACTGCTGATACACCCACCTCCACAATTCCAGTGCTCAGTTGTGTGACAGCTCTTCAGCAGCCCTGCAAGTGACAGGAAATTGTGACAGATTTCTATAGAGAAGAGCTGGGGTAGTTTACACTAAGCTTCCTTAGCTTCGTTGGAGGCAATACCAAGTAGTAAAACTGAGGATGAGCTGTCAGATTTAATTAATTAGAAATCCCAAACAGCCAACCTTGCACACAGAGATCTCAGCTGTATGTAAAATTAACAGCCCCAAAAGCAAGATGTAAGTCCTCAGGTCTGCTTCACTGAGGTGCAGGAAGCATCCAAAAGATGTTCTCCATCATTAATCACTCACATCAATTCGGAGTTTCCCCCTCTCATCTGAAACCTGCCAGCAGAGTAAAATCAGCATCAGCCCAGATCAAACAGTGTATTGCAGCACCTTCTGCCTCTCTGCACTGCACAGTCTAAAGACAGTAACATTTTGAGATTTCTTTGTAGTACTACCCCAGTGACATACCAATGAGATCATGCAATTCCTGAGGACTGCAGAACAACATTAAGGAACATAAAGAGAAACAAAAGAGACCATTAAGTTGGTTTAGATCCTCTCATTTTCTTAAAAATCTCCTCTCATCTCAGATAAGCAGAGGAATTTTCTTCGTTTATTTGCTTTTATGTCTGGAGTTAGACATTGCCCAGCAGAGTTTTCATGAAAACATAATGCCTGTTTAAAATAGTACACACTTCAAATAAAAGATGTGTCTCACAGTAAGATGAGGGCAGAAAAAAATAACAAGAATGGTGACAAATTCTTTTAAATTGTTCCCAAATGATCTACGTTTCCTTTAACAAAACAAGCACACAAATTATTTTGGGGTTTGCTTTGTTTTTCTGTCGTGGGTTATTGTTTTTCTTTAATTTGAGATTTTTGAGCCTCAACCACAAAATCATTAAACAGGCAGACAGACAATTTGTTCTATTAATATCAGTGGAACAAACTACTTAGAGACCAAGGTTCTGATGCTGCAGAAACCCTCTCACCACAGCTGAACATCTCACAAGCATCACTACCAATCTTTATCCCTGGGCTGAAAAACACCTTCCAGCTCGTAAAGGTAAATTTTAGGCAACTGTTGCTTAGTTTTCCTGCTTTTTTCTTTCTGTCAGAGCAACAACTGAGTGCATTTCTAGGGGGAATGTGTGCCCAGAGTGCTCACTTGGATCAAGAATACTAATCACAAATGGTTTCTAATCAGTGAGTGCAGTATCATCATCCCAAGGTCTATTAAAAAAAAAAAAAATCTGCACAACAGAAATGACCCCAAGCTCCAGATATGCATCACTTTTAAGGTCAGCTGGTCCCTGGAGGCACATGTCTATTACAGGGCAAGAACAGGGGAATAACTGGAAGTCTCTGTTATTTTATGTCATCGTGGCAAGAACACTGCCTCAGAACATTTCCTCATTACTGGAAGCAAGAGTCCCATGCAGGGAGAGCATAAAGAGCAAGGTCATCTGTAAAATTACCACATTTTTTCTTTACATCCCAAAGAAGTCACTGCACTAAAGCTCTACGAGGAAGGTTTGAAAACCAAGGAGGACTTGCATCGCTTGTGACACATCCCAAAGACACCCAAGTTTTGGACTCAATTTACTAAACTGCTTGTAGTGACATCTGTAAATCTTGTTTGATAGAAGCCATGAGGAAGATGTGACAATATTGAAAAACAATAAAAATGCTGCTGCTGGCATTACTGGAAATACTGGCACAGCATGCATCTGGACACCCCAGAGTCTGTACGACACCAGCTCCATGCTCTAGGAGGCAGGAAGGGCACAAATCTCCCAAAAATCAAAGTGGACCTATGCAAGAACCTCCCCAACACTGCCATGGATTCCCTACAGAGGGTAACACAGCCTTTAACTCTTAAAAGCTGCAAACAAGTGCCTCAGTCTGCCACGAGAGCAAAAAATGATTGCACAGACAAGTACACCGTGGTTCAGAGAGTGATGAGAGTTTACACAATTTATCCAGTGAAGCATGAAGGACAGAAGTAGAGACTCCAGGATCACCTGCTTTTAACCTAGGAGGCTTTTGGGGAAAAGGTGTGTACCTGGAGGAAGACACCTGGATTGTATCTGCTATGTGCCAAAATGTAGATATATCTATAATTTTTTTATACATACACACAGAGAACAGCATCTGGAGGGTTGCACCATGTTCTGGCATTCAGAACACATGATTTACACACAAAGAACCACTAAAAGTTCACTAATGTACTTAGTGAAAAATGCCAGTGTTTGCCAGGGGCAGGTAGTTTAAATTACTGTGTCTATCTTCCTCTAAGAGGAAAGCCAAGGAAACTTGATTAATATTTTTCTACCAGAAATAGAAGGGCGGAAAGTCTCCTCCTTCGAACGCTCTGGAGGTCAGACTGCATGATGTAATGATCTCTTGTGGTTTTAAACAGGTTTTATAGATTATCTGACTTAGAAATAGACACAATGTTTAAATAATAACATTCTCCTGAAATTGAGTGCCTGGTACAAGAAGCCTCCAGCCACTGGCTGAGATCTGGAGGGACTACGACCACACAAAGACTTGTAATAAACCAAAGAGAAAATCCTGGGTGGATATTCCAAAATGGAATGCTACTGACTCTCTCCACCTGAAAAGCAAGTGGTATGTGCTATCTTCTGTACAGCCTGCTTCAGCTAGGTGCAGATCTGCACAGAAGCATGCAGATGAAGGATGTGTCAGCAGTGCAGAAGCATACCCAGGCGTGGGACAGCAGCGAGGACCTCCATCCTCAGCCAAGAGGCACCAAAGCCACCGTGTGCCATGAACTGGAGCCCATTTCTGGCTCTGTGGAATTGTTCCTTGTCAGCTACACCCCCGTTTAACCTGACACAAGCACACCCACCCAACTCAGCAAACCCCACCCAGTTGCATGAACTGCCTGGAAGTCCTCTGGGTATCACTGAATTCCGTGAGCTGCTGAGTACACCAACCATGGCAATCAGATTACCCTGCTCGTGTGTTTTGACAACAGCAGTTTCAATCTATTTATTATGATAATTCATAAAGCACCACCAAACACAGTGCAGAATCTCTTATGAAAATAATTACAGCCTAGTAATGCAGGACCTCGTTGGAGCACACCATTAATTCCTTGACAGTCAGGGAACGAGCCAAAGGCTTGGTGCAAATGAAGGATTGGCAAAGTCTCGACACACACATTTCCTTGCACTTAAAATGTGCAAGGAGCAGACCTTATTAAATCAGCATTTCACATGATGCCTTAAAATGAGAGCCCCCGAGGCAGATTTTCTGGTACTTCAAAAGATAGTTATCATACTGCTGCAGGTTACAGTCTGGGATACCAGAGAAAGAAATTCCCATCTAATTGTTCTACCACTGTATACAGGGAGCATAAAATAGTTGCTCTTTCCCACAGCTGTCAAAAATCCCCACATTTTATTCACAATGAGGTGCCACCAGTCTCACACAAAGAGAGAACAGCTCTAATACAATGCTCTGAATTCTCTCCCACTTGGCTACTGAAAATATTTTGAGCAGTAACCTTTTCTGAACCTACCATTCAGCATTTGGGTTGTCTCCACATGTGCATCAGGGCTATACTGCCTGCCTCTGTGTGTTTAAAGTGCTTCTGTTTCTCTGCAGAACAACTTTGTGGTTGTACATTTTATGGCAGTTTTTAAAGATTTGCCTAAAACTGAAATTAAAAAAAAAAAAAAGTGCTTGGGAATTTTCTTCTCGATGTTTAATAATGTTCAAAGTTGTCTGAAAATTTGCTTACCTATAATCATACAGGACTGAGTAAGTTCCCTGCTTTGCATCCTCTCTGTTCTCAAAGTCCTTGCAGTGCAGCCACTATGAAATCATGCCACCCATGATCCAGATTTGTGTGATCTCTCTAAGGCCTCAGCTTACTCAGGGCTTCCTAAGCAGAACTGATCCAGAAGCTGTCAGGAAACATCCCTTACAACTAAAACCAGCATTTTACCAAATATTAAAATATGATTGGAGACAGACTACTTGCTACAGGTAGTTTGACAGCCTAACTTCATAAATTAGAACGCCCTAAAACCCACCAGAAATATCTGCCAATGCTCAAACCAAGAGCTCATAACAATTGAGAATGCTGAAAGAACTTGCAGAACATGTTGCATTCTTCCAAACTTTTCCATCTTATCTCAAATGTTTACAGTAAAAAGAACAGAGATGTTTTCTTCAAACCACAGTTTTTATCCATCCTCTCCCAACATTCAAGCAGCACAATATTCTTCTTTTAATGCCACCCTCTGAACCTCAGGAGATACTTGCAAAATAATTGTTCCCCCTCACTGCTCCTTTGTTATTACTTTATTTTTTCCACACTCTTGTTACTTCAGGCAGAAATAACTTAAGAGATATTATCATTAATTTACCAAAACAGAATTCCCCTGAATTCATTTTCTTTCAAGTTAGACTTTTACAATTAAATTGTACATTAGAGCTAAATCGAATGATTTTCAGCTGAAACTGACTGGCTCACTAAGTCTACAGTTTAATTCTTCCCTCTCTCTCCTTTTGCTAACTAGAAGAGAAATGAATCTACCTTCAAGCCTGTTGGAATCAATCTTCTTTTCTCTTCCTCACAATTTATAAGCCAGAGGCTTAAAAAGTGTTCATATCCGCTTTTAACAAGCTGGTTGTGTGAGATAAGCACAAGAACATTAATAAAAATAGCTCAGCTTTAAGTCATGAATGTTTTACAAAAGTAGACCTTAAAAAAAAATACATCATAAAGGCTAATTGTGATTTATACCACGTTACTTTTCCTATACTACCAATTATCAATCATCTCTAAAAGATCCCTTCTTTTACATGTCAGAGTCATAAATGCAAATGCTGCCAGCTCATTCCTAATCAGGGAGACACTGCACAGCACAGACAACCCCCAGTCAGTCCTGGGACCTCGAAACACTGCTGTACTACAGAGGAGGGTTTATTCTTTTCCTGTTATGGGCTTTTACTTTTTTATTGTAATTATTTAATTTTTTTAAGTCCTTCACAAAGATTTCATAGCTGTCCCAGTCACTATTTCAGCATGGCCTACACCATCACTTTGCCACCATCCTCAGCATCTCCAGAGTTCACAAAAACTGTATTTAGGCAACAGCAACACCACCACTGGCACTGAAGCTTTTATTACTTCAATCACAACAAAGCAGCTGGTGGCAATAATAACACTACTTAGCATTTATATGCTGCTTTATATCTTCAAAAGCCTGTATAAATATTTGTTAATTAAGCCTCACAAAACTCCCGAGAGTCAGGTATGTTTTTTGTTTATAAATAGGAAAACTGAGACAGAGACAAAACAGCTGTTTCCCAAATTGAGATTTTTAGATTATTTTTAAAAGAGGGAATGGAGATGTCTGGACAGTAACTTTCAGAGTTATAAAAGGACAGCTTAAAATACTCAAAGAACCCAATGGGACATAAACTCTCATACTCTAAGCATCCACTTCCTCCTCCTCCAAAAATCTGTGCTGTCCCTGGGAAGGCACAGCTCCCTGCTGCCAGCTGCCCTAAGCCCCTTGCATGTCAACATTCATGACATGCAAGTTTCATATAAAAAGTGAGAAAAACTGTAAGTTCTGAGTAGAAAAGAACCTGTTCCACCACGTATCAAAGGCACTTCTGAGAAGATCTTACACTCGTATTCAGTGAGACTATTTATTGGAGAGACTTTTTTGATGTGGATTAGACACCTCACTCACACAGGGAAAACAAAAGCCTACACACACACTAACACCTCCCAGTAAGGTCTTGAGCTCCAGAGCTGCACGATGAGAGCTTCAAATTATTGCCTTGACAAAGTACACAGCATTATAGGGTAGACATGACTTTACCCACAAAGACTTGACTATCCATATAATCTCACATGCAACATTTCCCACTGAGCACAGTGGATCTGAAATGCTTTAGAGAAGACATTGGAATAAAGCACACAAAAGGAAAAAAAAGAGTTGGGGTTTGAGGATGCAAAAGCTTTACTGCAAGAAGTGTCATGAAGCTGAACACTGAGCACTATGTGCAATTAAAGAGTGATGTAAAACAAAACGGGTAGGGAAAATAGGGGTTAAACAAAGAAAAATAGAATAAAGAAATAAACAACAGGAGACTGAAGTTACATCAAGACTCAACAGCAGGATGGACCAGAATATGGAAGATGGTGGAGAAACATGGCTGAGGCAAGTGGAGAAAGAAGGAAAACCTGAAGAGTTCACCCAGGGGCTGGGCTGAGCAGGGAGAGGAGAGACCAAGGGCAAGGCTCTCCAGGCAGCAGCACTTCAGCAACCATGAGAAGGGACACTGTGACTGCAGGGAGAAGCCATGCCTGTTCCTTGGCAGGGGCAGGACATTTGTCACCCAGGGGTGACGTACCTAAGGGACACAAAGGTACAAAGTCCAGATTCCTCGCGCTCTCCTGCCCTCGCCACGTGAGATAGCACCGGGAGGCTAATTACCAGTTAGCCCAAATTTATTAGCCTTAACGAAGTTTGCTGCTAGAACAGAAACAGAGCCCATCCTTTACCTCCCAGCCCTCTGCCCTGGACAAGACTTTATCCCTGAATACAGGAAGAGAAGGAAACAGAAAGATGAAGCATTACACTAAGGGTTGTGAGAGCACGGGAAGAATTGCAAAGCAATAAAAAATGCTGGAAGTGGAGCAGAAAATAAATAATTCCACTTTGGGAAAAGCGAGTCTGAGATGAGATTGAAGGGAAAGAAGAAAACACATGTATTTAATAAGCAGCCTGCCACCCAATTCTGAGTGTGAAACACAGACGTGTATTTTTATCTCCAGCTGAAGGCAGAACAATGCACTCCCTGCCTTCCCAAGACACGTCGTGCAAAGCTGAAAATGACTTCAGAGGCACAAGTATAAATGATTAACTTTTCCACGCCATTTTTTAAATGGCACAGAAGATCATCAAGCTAAGTTTTATTGCCACACGATAGCACAAACTCCTCATGATGTAACTCAATTTCCTTGCATTATCCTTGCCAGATCATTGAGTTCTCCGTGTATCTGAGTGCTTAAGACAACGTACAAGACAAATGTCTCACTCCTTGTACAAAGGTCTCGCATTCACATGCTCTGAGTAATAGAACAGCTCATTCAAAAGTATTTTTATGATGTACACTGGGATTCTCAAAGGCATTGAACTCTGAAGCGAATCCCTGCATTAACCAGATACCTAACACCCAGAAACTCCAAGTGTCTTTCTAATCCCTTATGGAGTAGGGAAAAAAAAAAAAAAAAAAAGAGCTTTCTTCGCTCTAATTACTTCAAATTATATTTTACACTGGAAACAAAGAGATCTTTGTCTCAGGAAATAGAGAAGACTACACCTCAGACAGACTGGGGAAACAAATAAAAAGATCAGTGGCCTCGGAAGAAGGAAGAGTGCATGAGAAGGAAGAGCAAAGTCCTCAGTTTTCATGAAAGGAGCATTCACAGGGATGAATTAAGCCCGCTCAACCACCCCAGAATGAAAGAACATGCTCATTAACCGAAGTTCACATTTCAGGTGAAAGACAATTTACCTGGGACCTTTAACAGAACAAAACACAGCAACATCAAAGCCTGCCTAAAGTCAAAACATTGACAAAATTGAGATAATCTTGTATCTCACCAGGTATCTGCAAGTCTTGAGGAGCAAATGAACTTCTGTGAGCTCACGTGTTTCTCCTGTTTTCTAGAACGAGTTTGATGCAGCTGTTTTGGGGAGGGGGTGTTAAAACCCATTTCCTAATGGGTGTGGGCTTATCTAACGGACAACAAGCAGGAGCTGCTAACAGCTCGCTTTCAGCTCCTCTTCGCACCTGAGACAATTTCTGGAGGGTGAGGGGGAGGAGAAGGGAGTACTGATGGGAGCAGCAGCGATCCTAGTGCCTGATTTTCTACTTGGTCAAATCTTTAAAAATGCTTTTACATGCAGGAGCAGAAACCAAAGTAAAAAATACAAATCCGCCAGGAGCCACTTTATTTTCCAGTTACAAACATTCCTGAGCTACAGACAATAGGAGAAACTCTTGGAGTAGGTTTAGTCTGAAGCATCCAGCAGCTACAGCAAACTCCAGCCCCAAGAACCAGCTCTGGCAGTTTACCAATTAACTCAGCTGAATACAGCTCCCCCGCACTGATGGAAAGCTTGAAAGGAATCAGGTGTTCCCTCACCTGCAGGGGTAATCTATAAAATCCAGAAAATCCATGAACCGCAACATTTTGGAGGATTAAAAGACAAATCCTCTCTCTAATGCAAAACCAATGCATTCTTGAAAAGAAAATAAACAAAAACAAAATAAAATCTATAACAAAACAACAAAAAGATCAAAAATCCCCAAACAACCACGTTACGTGTATGAAACCCTTTTTCAAGTTACTGGAAATTCATAACACCTACCTTCGTTCAACAAATACTGTTACTAACATTATTAACTTTTATTAAATATTCTGTTGAAATACTCAAAGTTTTCACAATATTCCAAGAGAATGGTTTAATAATTTTTGTGTTTCTACTGCGTTTTTTGCTAATTTTTTTTCCTCTGTAGCTTTATAGAGAACCTAACAATTTCCATGGTTGGTCAAAGTGATAACATGAGTGAGACTAAGAACAAAGGCAAGCAGAATCCCCAGTCACATCACCACAGTAATGAAGATGCCCGTCATGCATCAGAAAGCTACACAACAGAAAACCCCAGAGAAATGGATAACTTCATGGCAAATACTAACTCTGCACCTTAGAGGCTGGAGACATCTGCTAACTTCGTCTATTCAGGATGCAACAACGTCGCTGAAGTCTAGTCATCAAAAGACAAAGGTAATAAATGCAAAGAAAGTAATCTGTAATTTGCTATTTCCATGTCAGATCTTAACCCTGTGGAGAGTCACAGCATGCCTAACTTTAATTACCGACACAGTGGCATGGAAAGGGAAGGGAAGAAAGGACTGGAACCGTTCAACTAGTAGCAATTCAAGGCCCTGAGTTGGCTAATATTTTAAAATGTTACTAAAACTGACCTTACAAAGGCAGATGTTAGTGATTGCAGGCTCATGGCCACAGCTCAAAATGAAACAGATCCTAAAAAGCTAATGCTAACAACATTTCCATTTCTGATTCATTTTTTATCCCCCAGTGTCAATGACACAAAATCAGGAGGATAAAAAGGAAAGATATGGAGGTTGCTCCTTCCCACATCATCACGGTCTTGCCAAGAAGGCTGTGACTCTCCGAGTGTCAACATTGTAAAAGACACCTTGTCTTAACATTCCTCAGGGACTGCAGAGCATTGTTTTATAAACAGTTTTGCAAATGTTTTCTACACACACCCAAAACAGTGTCACGGACTTCGGTGAAACTTTCAATGACTTTACACCCAAATTCCTCTATGGGCACAACAGGGAGAAACGCCCTGGTCACTCAGGACTGCACTAACAGAAGTTCATGGCAAAACAAAGTTCAGATGACAGCCACCATCTGCCTTGGAATCCCGGGCAGCAAACTGAAATTCCTAGGTATCAGAGTTAAATCAAAAGCTGTACAAAACAAATGTCATGGTTTTGGATGAGTAAATTGGAGGACCAATCAGAGTCCAGCTCTGGAGTTAAGATAAAATGTCACCAGTTACAGCCCCTCCCCAAAAGCAGGAATTCCAGTTTCCTCTGGTTTGAAGCATGGAAAAACTAGAGAACCAGCACCAAAAACAAGAAATGGGCCTCTTATATACCAAATTTTCACACTGGAAAATATACTTTGGATGGAGATACAAGGATCAGGCCACGCAGGCTGCACTGTAAGCAATAGAGCTCCAAGGTGTTAAATGTTTTCTTTCTGGCCACCAGCCCCACAGCAGAGAAAGGAGCCTGGAGGGGTCACAGACCAAAGGGCTTCCTTTTTCTGTCTGGCATAGCCAAAAGCTGTCTCTGAAAAAATCTTGTGCATTGATCAGTCATTCACTGTCGGAGAAGAGATGCAGGAATTGTAACCAGGAATACAAGAGCAACAGGTGGTAGACACTGAAAGCAAAGTTAGCAAGCACTTTATTAGAGCAATCTTTGTCATGTGGACTTCAAGTTTTCTCTTATGTCCCCACAGCAACTGAAGAGTTCTTATATATTTCATCTATTTTGACCTCTGGGGCTTCAATTATTCAATTATTTGACTTCAGATGTTAGATTTTAATAAGCTGTCACCCACAGGGGAAAAAATGCAGTAGTTAATGTGACTGATTCGCCATTTACAGCTGGACTATGGACAGAAAAAAATCAACCATATTTCAAGAATTTAGTTGTCACCAAGTGGAAAACTTCAGTACTTTTTTCCATCCGTGCATTTCGCAGCAGCAGTAAGAAACTTCAGATTAATCTTGCCCTCTCCATTACTGCTGTATATAACTAGCACCTAATCATTGCTGGGTGTTGTTGCTCGTGGGGCGTTACCTCCCTCCCAATAAATCTAATGGGACGCTTTGCCTGCTTTCAGAATGACAGAATCACTCAGAAACCTGCACTCGGAGCCGTGAGGAGGCATAACTCAACACCCCAGCCTCCAAGAGTGTGTGACAGCACAAGCCAGCTGGGCAACCCAAGCCCAAAGCCACTTCCAGTTGCACGGCCTCCCCAGCCAAAGCAAGGAGCAGCCACAGCCTGCTCCTCTGGAGCCTTGAGCACAGTATCTCGTTACCCAAATGCTAATTATGCCACACTCCCCGTGAACTGTGAATCAGAGGAGATATGGGGCGTCTCCCTTACACCTTGGAAACTCTTTGTGGTCCCCACTGCTCGCTGGCTGAGAGGAAAACACCAACTCAAGCCTGGCCCAGGAGAGGTTTCTTCTCCTCAGAGGGCAGCGTTTCCGTGGGTATTCCAGGGAAAGGAGACCGGCCACACAATGCTGATGAAGTATTTCCGGTTGCTAACAACAAAAATGCTCATTTTTACGTAATGAAATACATTCTCCCGTGTAAGCAACTTTTGTAGCTGACATATAGACATTGCACAATCACAAACGAGAAGAAAGACAGTCAATAGGAAGGGAGGAGGACCACATTTTTGATGGTGAAGGAGAGGAGTGATTAAAATATGATCTGTGCTGCAAAGGCACATGAGATCCATCATTTGGTTAATATTTCAGCAGACACAATGCAGAGGGGCAATAGTTTTACCTTCAGTACTTCACCTCAAGTAAACAAAGCGGACTCCACCAAAGGTCACACCACTCTGGAGAGTACAAGATTCACGAGCCAAGGCAAAGCACAGTTCCTGAGTGGGAGGATTCGTTCTCAAACAACATCCTTAAGAAAAACCTGTTCCACCCTTTCTTCTATTGCCTGCTACTCGCTGGCTTGAAACTATCCTTTAGTGGAAGCTGCAACATCTCGCTTTTCGCGGATACAATGCAAGCCCTACTGAGGTCACGGGGAGGGGGGCAGGAGCACCCTAAATGATTCCTCAAAAGGCCACGAACCTGTTTTCCAGGGTGTGCCCAGGTCACTCGCACACTGGCAATGCGTAAGAGAGTGCATGTCATGGCGATGAGAAGGGCCGGAGGAGCAAAGACGCCAGGGAAAGTTAGCGGAGAGAATGAAAGGGCTGAACAGCGGGGGAGATGAAAGACAGCAGGGGAGAGCACCAAACAAACGCGGGCATTCAACAGGATTATCCCACCCCAAAGCTGCTCTTTGCCCGCTACCAGCAACAGAGACGGGAAAGCCAGCTGAACCACCGGGGAAAAAATACCCCAGTAAGGACTGAAAGACGAGCCACCTGGTAGGAGGTGAGGCAGGAGGAGGGCAGCGGCACGGATGGTGCCTCGGCGGGCTCTGGCGGCGGTGCCCAGCCGCGGTGCGAGCCCGGCGGGCAAGGTGCGAGCAGTTGTGGCGGTACCGCAGCGCCAGGAGAGCACACGCACACCTACACCAACACACACACCTACACACGCGGAGGGCTTCGTGGCTGTGCAGCCAGGCGGGGGAAAAGCTGCAGCAGCGACCACCGTGCCCGGGGGACCCGGGAGGGACTTCTCAGCCCCGCTGTCCGAGCGCAGGGCGGCGGCGGCAGCGCCCACGGGAGCGGGGACAGGCCCGGGGCAGCGCCCCGCAATCCGCCGTGTGCCGGCTGCCCGGGCGCCTTTTGGGGTCGCGGAACAACCCGGGGGCTCGACGCCAGGGGGAAATCCCATCCCGCCCCGCCAGCCCCTTACCTTGCCCGGAGTCCTCCTCCCGGCGCGGGGCCGGCGGTGGCCGCGGGGCTCCGGGCAGGGCGGGCGCGGGGGCTCCGCTCCGCTCCGCGCCGCCAACAAAGTGCGGGAGCGGGGCGGGCGCCGGTCAGCGGAGCGGCCGCGGCGAGCGGAGCGGAGCGAGCCGAGCTCCCTCTGCCGGGCACCCGCCCCGCCCCGGCCCCGGCCCCAGCCCGCAGCCGGGGCGGGCCCGCGGAGGGCAGCGCGGAGCTCCCGCACCAGCGGCCGCCCGGCGCCCCGCGGGCTCTGCGCGCTGCGGAGCCGCCTCCCTCCTCCCGCTCCCTGCACGGCTCCCCGGGCGCTCACGCCATGCAAAGGTGCTGAGACGTGGGAGTTTAAAGTCATCGTAAGCGTTTCCCAAAAAAACCCCAAAATTTCAACACAAGGCCACACACAAAACCTACCACGGCTCCAAAGCAACATCCTTCCTCGAAGAAGGAGGTGTAGCTAAAGCACCTTTGGAACGATTAGTCTACGAGAACAAAAGTCTCCCGTCTTCGCTTGAAATCCCGGATGAAATCTCCCAGCTGTTTATGTTGTTTCCATCTGGCACCACATTCCTCCCCACTCTGACAACTTACACGTGGCTTTCGCTCAGCGCGGGGGAATGGTCCCTATCGGCACGCTTGCAGGTAGCCCAAGTCCTCACGCTACACTGTTAGCACAGTCGGGATTGCTATAATGAGCCACTTCCCCTCCTAAATGCCGGCTGTTCCACGAGAATCTGTTTTCACTGATTTCTCTTTCAAATAAGTTTTTGCCTTCTGTGACTCCAGAGAAAAGCTAGAAGGCATAAATCTTTTGACAGCATCAGACATATGAAAAGAACCTCTATTCAGATGGTGTACGGGAGAGCTAATCTGATTTTTGAGGTTCTGTTCCTGATTTTTGATAGGATTCAATTGCCAATCCAGAAAGATTTACACACCTGCTTAATTTTGTTCCCGAGGCTCCTTCCAGGCTTCACCAAGATCCCTTAGGAAGATCAGAATCATATCTGGAGCAAACAGTTATTTCCACAGAGCCACGGTTATCCAAACGGAGCAACAGGTCCTCTGTACTGCAAAGTTTCTGTGATTCCAGGCCCCCGCCAAGAAACCTGCAGAGGAAAAGTATAAACTAACGAAAGAGCAGCTGCTTGCTGAAATTCCCACTCAGTTCCAAGAAACGAGACTTGGCAGGTCCTTGCTTTTTATAACACTCCGTGACTCATTTGCAGAAGCAGGTGAAGTCAGAGCCATCACTGCCAGAGTCCTGCCCCTGACGGCTTCTCCAGGGAGGACACGGATTTTCCCGATTTTGTTAAAAAGTGGACAAGATGATACTGCTCAGCTACTGTTGGCAGCAGTTTGCTTGCTGAATGTCTTCTCAAGCGGTGCTATTCCATCCTTGACCTGGTGTTTGCCGGCAAATCCTCCTGAAACAAGGTCGGAGCTCTACCAAGGCTGTTTTTCTGCCGGGCTCTGGCAGGTTCGGGCTGAAGGCAGGGGCAGCAGGCAGGCGTGAAGCTCACTGTGGGCTCCTGAGAACCAGGCAGGAGAGAGTAACCCGAGCCTGCAGATCAGGCTGGGAGAGGTGGGGCCTCACTCCACAGTTGCTTAGGAGTTCACCTTAACCCTGCTTGAAAGAAACAAAAGAGAGAGAGAGAGAGAGAGAGAGAGAGAAAGAAAAGCAGTTCAGCCAACTTTCCCTTCCTGGCTCGGAGCTGGCAGAGCCCCTTGTCGTGCTGCATCTTCTAGCAGTTCTGTCTTTGCTATTTTCCTGGCCCAGAAAATCCTGCACGAAACAGGAAAGCACAAAAACAAACAAACAAAAATCCAACAAAAAACCCAAAAGTGAAATAAATCCACTTCTACGTACCCAAACAAGCACTGAAGTGTGCAGACACCGTGAGCTTCCCTAGTTTGTTTCCAACAAACCTTCAAATCTTTAAAGAATCATTGTGCAGAGGCCACCTAGGTAATTGCTGTGAGTGAAACTTAAAGGAACACTGACATTTCCAAACTATGCCAGATGCCATACACACACTCCCTAGGTAAATAATAACAGTAATTGATACTTAAAAGTGCTTACTGCAGGGGAGGTAGAAAGAAATAGGAGAAATTCTCTTAAACAAAAGGTTGGGGATGGCTTCAGTCCTTGGCAGTGATAAACAGTGCCTCTCTTCCCCCCTTTTCCTGGACAGAAGCCCAAGCCCACCCTCTGCTCCAATTCCCCTTAACAAAGGACAGAACACAAATGCAGAAGACCACTGTGGGCTGATAATTTTGGAAAGAAAACATTTTAAAGGAACAGAGACAATAAAGAGGAAAGAAAGCGAGATGTGAGAATGAGAGAAGGGAAACCAGATGGATAAAGAGAGAAAGATTTGGGGAAGAATAAATTCTGTTTCTATTCTGACTTTTGTTTGAGATGTGTACAGTAGGTATGGACATTTATAGAATTATTTTACACTGCTATGAAGATAATATTGCTGCAGAAAGGAAGCCAGAACATTGTCACACGGGGGATGAAGAAGGCATTTCACCAACGTTTGTCTGCTTGGGGGGAAGACAAAAAACGCCAAAGAACTCCCTTCTCTTGGAGATCAGCCTGAAGAGACTTCCTGGGCTGGGAACCTGCAGGATGGTTTACACCAGGGTCTGGCAGGTCCATCAGAGCCTGCCTGCCAACAGCCCCTTTCCTGCCGGGAACGCGGCCGGGCTCTTGTGCCCCAGCCAGCCGCGACCTCCCCGCAGGTGCACACGCTGTGGAACCAACCTGCAGCTGCCTGGGGAGCACCTGGGGCCAGCCTCTGCTGCAAACAGACGGGCAAGGGCTCCGCTTGTGCAGTATCAGCCACAGCCAGCACAGAGATTTAAGGTTAGCTGCTGATACTGGAATTTCCACTCTCGTTGAAAACAGACACCGCTGTATCCATAGAGTTCTCAGAAGGAAAATATACAAAGCAAGCCTGAGTCTTCTATTGATTTTAAGGCACGTGCAGCTCAGTGAGAAACAGCAGAATTGTTCCTGATTTAGGTCATGAAACTGCGAGATAAACCCAGAGGAATCCACAGCAAATGAGAGAAACAAAAGAGACTGGCTTTTGGTCCATGCTACTCCATTCTTTATGCTGTGAAAAACAAAACCAAAATATTTATTTGCTGCTGAAGTGAAATTATAGAATATATTTTGCATCATGGCTAAACATGGTATAATTATAAAACTATGCAGGTAAGAGGATTTGAAGAACAACCATAGAGGGTTTTCTAGTCCCAAAGTAATTTGTAGTTTGGGAGTTTCTTTTGGGTGGGTGTGGTTTTAAAGTATTCTGCTTAAATATGTCATACTTTGTGTCATAAGTATATGTGTACATATATTTAGACCACTTTTAGGAGACACTAAGTGAATGTGGTTAATTGTTCTAAATTCAGATTTACTATTTGAGTAGCAAATCTGTGAATAACATAATGACCTCAAAATCTGTGAGGTCTAAACATGCTCAGGACATTCTATACACTTCTACATTAATTAAGAAGCTTGAGTCTGCTATCCAAAAAATTACCTTTGGACAAACCTTCTAATGTGTTTGGGTTTGATTCCCCTGCCCAGAAGAAAAAAAAAGGTATTAAAATACTTCCTCCCTCCTCATTAGTTGATTCCTTTATTGATTAGCTTGTAATTAGTTGATTAATATGATATTACAGACACTACTTGCAGTTTCTTGAATCACCTTTCTAAGGAAGGTTCAGGCAAACAAAGTAAAGCAGACCAGAGAGCTACCCACAATCCAAATGTGAAAAAGAAGGAGGAGCTCAGTGTGTCTGAAATCCTCACAGAAACTGAACTCCAGACTCAGCTCTGAACCAGAGGGAAAATGTCTGGACTGCTCCTGGCTGACTCACACACTCTATCCCAGGTATGGAGCCAAAGCAGCACAAAGAATTCCCAGAAGTCTCATTTCCATCCAAGAAATGACTCTTCAGAAGAGCTCGGGGATATGGCAGAGAATATATCAGGTGAGGGTGAGGTGTCTGTCATGGCATGGAACTCCACAGAGGCTCCCAGTGACTGTGACAGATAAAACTGCCTCAAAGAGCTGTCGTGAGTCACTTTGCCCGAGTTACAATGAGGGACCACTCTGTACAGCAGAAAGGTTTGGTGGTGTTACAGAAAGGAAACACTCAACTGTTTGCTCATGGTCCTTGTGGTGCCTGCATTCCCAAGTCAGGGAACGTGGAGTTACATCTCCTGGGTGTTCTGGTCTCTGTTATTTGGAGTTTGCATCAGTAAATGTACACCTTCCATATTTGTCCCTTAGTCTAGATGCTAGGGGTGTACAGATTTTCACTCCTTGTTCCTAATTATTATTACAGCTGTGAGGGAGATTATTTGACTGAGCTGACTGAGATAAATGAACCAACTCTTCATCCAGAGCACAAAACTCTCCAGCCTGAAGCTGCCTCCACTGATGAGTTAAAAACTTGCTATCCAGCTGTTCCAACTACTAATGCATCAATTACAAACCATGTAATTTATGACTAGGGCTGAAGCTGAATGTGTGATGATAAAAAGCCTTGCAGTAAGACAAGGGCTCCGTGACGTTATGAATTATCTGGCTGTTCTCTCTGCACGATCCTGGGTGGATTGCAATCAGCCAGTGAAGCAATGCAGAAGACCTTTCCCCCTCTGGAGCCATGGGGAGTGCTGCCATTTATTTCAGAAGGAATAGAATCAGCCCCAAACCCTTCATTTGCTCATTACTTCTTCTCTGTACTGAGAGCTGGTTGGCTGACACTTAGATTTGGAAGTCAAAGACTCTCCCCTGAAAGAAACCTGAGTTGCAAGAAACCTTTGCCACAATTTGGGCAAAGCTCAGCACGTTTGTGATTGCTAGAGTTTGATCTGTCACCTCTCAGGAGCTACACTGTGTTTGACAAATGAGGCTCTAATTGAATTCAAGCAAACAAATTGCAGGTTTCAAAGCAAACTGAAATGTTCTTACACATTTTGATGCTTCCATGTTCCTATCTTACAGAGACAAAAAAGAAACAAGACATAGACAATCAGTCATTTTATGTCCACACTCTGCTTTTTATAGGGAAGCATGTGTTTTATTACAACTGGATGTTTATTGATAGAGAGATAGGGCATTAAACCTCAGATAGTTCTTTTCCCTTGTATCATAAGACAAGAAAGAGGGCAGGCACAAAAAATATATATGTAACTACTAGAAACAAAATCATTTGTTTTGCCAGAATTTATAGAAGTTTCTGTTTTTTCTTTTCTCTTCTAGGGTTTTGAACTCTGCTTCTGTGTTGGAGGGGGAACAGTCTTAACCATGTTGCTCATCCCAAAGCCTTCAGAGTTCTTGAGTCGAGCATTTAAGATCAATACATTTCTTTAATAATCACAAGGTGTTGATAAAAAAGACACTGAACATTTTTATTGGGATTTGGGGTTTATAGATTTCATGTTTCCTAGCAGAAATGTCAGAGGGAGAGGCTTTCTTCTTGTAACAAATGACAAGGATTTGAGGTTTTCACAAGATGAAGTTAAGCTTCTGAGAAACATATCAAATATTATTACCAAAATAATAAAACCATTAGATTGAATGGAATTACTTTGTAAACTGCTTTTTTTAATTGTTAATTGTGCTGAACTTTTATTTTGAAAATAGTCATCCTGGTTCCTGTCTCTAAACACAGAAGGGCCTTGTCCAACTGTCCAAACTGATTAGAGAATGTGCTGGTCACCTGAAATTCTGCATTTGCATATACTTGCTTAGTTCTGATTGAATAATTATTTCATTAGCTGAGGCATCTAATTAATGATGCTGATATCAATTTTTTGGTTACATAGTTCTTGCCACAGATCTCAGAATTGCCTCACAAACTCAATCAGAATGAACAAGTTTTTTCTTTCCTACAGAAGGCGCCCATGAGATAGATTAATGGGCATCCAGTTTTCAGATAAAAATATGTAATGTCCAAGTTCATAATTGCTTCAGTCTCTGACAGATGTGTCAGGTCTACAGCTGCATTACTTGATTTTGCCTTAAGGCACCCCCATCCCTGTGGTAATATCAGCATTTGAAACACTAACTACCAAATCAAAGAGTGCCTTGCCTGAGCTTGTTACAAGTAAGAAACAGCTAACAAGAATTAAAAGGGAGATTAAACTCTATGGTTGTTATCAATGATAACAATGATCATTAGTCAGCCAGTGATGGATTTCATACTGAGGTGGTCACAACTATTTGCTCAGATATTCCGAGGCAAGAAGTTGCCTACCACAGCACACCTCCTGCTTTCTTGAACAGAAATGTCTGGAGCATGGAAAAAGTACTTGGGAAAACTCTTGTCTGGAGGTCACTGCCTTTTACCAGAGCTGGATGAGTGAGAGGTCTTTGAGAGCACTTTGCTTTAAGGGCTATCCTACCATCAGCTTGTTAACTGAACTTAATTTTCCCTTAGTTCTAGAGCTGAGCAAAATCACAGGGCAGAATCATATGTTACAGCCATATGGCACAGTAATTTTTATGGAGATAGCAGCAATAAGCTGATAGTCTGTGTACTCTGACATATTTATAGCCCTGGTATAATGATGCAGCAGGACAGCAGTAGCCTCCAGAGTGGGGACATGAGATGCAGTCCAGTGAAGTACAGGCACAGAATGATACTAAAGATTTCAGGGTGATAAACCATTCACCTCGGTGAATGAGCCAGGCAGAGCTTATTTTATATTAATTAGCTAATTTGAAGTGTGAATATTTGTGTATTGTCACTGTACTACAACTAATTAACTGTGTGTTGTGTATTAGTTAAGATGTAAAGATTTTAATTAGACTAAAAAAATCCTTGGCTTGCATATTCCTCCTTCACCAATAACAACATTTTGCACATAAAACTTGGCTTGTGTATTCCTCCTTCACCAATAACAACATTTTGCACATAAAACTCTCTCCATCAGTCCTTCATGTTCTTCTTTTCTTTTATATTGTGGTGCCTCAAAACTTTTCCTACTCCTTTGTGAGTAAGTGCACTCACTGGCACAGTGATGGGCCCAAATAATTGTTGTCCTCTCTGGGGGCAGTAAGAAGCCAGTCATTTGACCCTGAAAAATCAGAGGTGTGTCCTTCAGGAAGCAAATGAAGTTTCTTTTATAGAGTGAAAGGACAGAGCTGGACCTAATTGGTCCTTGATTAACACTCTATCACTATCGTTGGTTAATTAAAATTAACACTTCTCTACATGTAAACAAGATAACAAACGCTAGCTGTGTGGATTGGTTTAAATTCTTTTTTCAGGTTGTTTGTGGGGAAAATTATCGCTTTGAACATTACTGCAGCTGAGAAAATTAGCCACAGTCTCTAGGAAAAAACTAAAATGAGACTCACAATGAGGGGAAGGGGTACAGGGTGGGGAAAAGCCACCATGCCACATTGCAGGTGACAGGCACAGGGGCAGAAAGGGTCCCACGAAGCATCTCCTGTGTCCTGCTCCATCGCTGCCTCTGCACCCAAGCACCATGGAAAACTGCAGAAACCTGAGCTGCCCTCCCCTCCTGACCCCTGCCAGGAGTGCTTTTCAATGAGCTGAAGGAAGAAATTGAGCTCCCACACAATGATAGTCACCCTGTTTGTTTACAGACACATTTTCCCACATCTCCTGTGAATTCAGTTTTAACAAGGATGAGATTTTCAAGGCCGGGACTTGTCCTCAGACATGTATAGGTATCCAGTGCCCAGCACAGCCAGGGCTCTGTGCTGAGAAAAGTCTCTGTATCCTACCAAATCAGGCAAAACTGTGACAAAAATCATGTCAGCCCTTCCTTTTTACATTGTTAAAAGAATAAGCGAGTACTTGGCCAAGAGAAGAATTTCTTCTTCCTTTGGAGTGGTGTCAGCCAGCAGAATTCACCACTCCAAAGAGCACCCGGACTGCTGTTGAATTTAAAAAAGGGGGGTTGAATGGTCTCGATCAGGCGATGCTTGTGGCTGGTGCAGCTGGATGGAGACAAAAGGAAAAACTGAGGAGGACTGAAACCCTTATAGAATGGCACAGATGATTTAACCCCTAGAATGAACAGGCTGAGGACTGGCAGCACACTCGTGATGCAGATATTTCTGGACTGTAAGAAAAGTAGGAAGAGAAGGAATTGAGTTAATCCCCAAGGAAAATAAACAAACTAACAGTTACTGGAAATAACAGAATAGATAATCTGGAAAATTCCCTGGGAGGACTGAAGAGCTTTCAGATTCCCAACAAAGACAAGCAATACATGCCAGGAATGTGCACAGCAGGCATTGATAGCCTACCTGATCTAACAGGACTATATTTCAAAGAGCTGTAAATCCACAGTATTTGTAGATTTCTGGGATCTGAAGAAAATGTTGCAGGTTTGCAACTGAATTTTCCTTGCACTTAAAACTTGGGGGGGTGTATTTTTATTGTTTTGATGGAGGTGAGAAAAGTGAACTTCAGATGTCTGGAACATCCTTCCTCCTCCTCCTCAGTCTGAGAACAAAAGCGAAGCAAACAGAAATGAGATTTAGCACGTGCACCCACCAGAGAGGACTACAGCCAGCTTTGCATTCCTCCCTTATTCTCTGCCTCCAAATTCTACCCTTCCCTCTGAGGAAGAGAATTGTTACTTACAGGAGAGTGAGACACGGTGAAGATTTATTTAGGTATAATTACAAAACACTCTGAGATCCCGAGATGAGAAGTGTGCTAGAACTGAATCCAAAGTCCTCTGAAGCTCAAAAGAATATCTTTAATTTATGGGACAATGGAGCAAGCCCATATATACTGCAAAATTACTGCTGAACTTCACAGAGTAAATGGTTGTGGCAAAGGATAAGTCAGGGTGCACACAGCACTGTGAAACCAGAATTAATTATCCTTTCATGTGCCTTTGCATTGTATTATTTCAAAGATATATTCTTGCTATCCCCATCTAAGTTATAGGCTGTTAAATAATCAGCACAAAGGCTGTAACAACTGAAAACAAACCAGGAACAATGGTTTGAGCTTCCCTGTCTGTGAGAACAGGGCAAATGGCAAAGGCTGTTTTTCAGCCCTGAGTTGAACATTACATATATAACATGTGACAGCAGCCCCAATCACATCACTATAGCACAGAGACAATACTCCCACAGTGTCGGGCTCTCCGTGCTGAGAGCAATTTTTTCAATTAATTTTCCTCATTTACGAGGTAGATGCTAGAGCAGTTGTGAAGGAGTCCAAAAGCTTAGTGGTAAATGAAAAATTCCCTGGTGTGCTTCATTTAATGTGCTTCTCCCAGGAAGCACAGGCAGAGAGAGTTTGAGAGCTCATTTCTTTAGGGGATAGACAGACAGACACTGTAGTCCTGATATTTATGGATCTGAGGGATTTTAGCCTGCTAGCCCAGTAACTTTCTCCCAAGGGAGAAATTCCTCAAGAAAGCTTCTTCTCAAAACAAATCCTGGCAAACAACTCTCCTTTCTCAAAACAATCTTTCTCCAGGTGGTGTTTTGCTTTTCTAGTTCTCAAAACATTTGAGCTGTTTCTCTGGTTTAACCAATGGGATCAGAGAGGTGTCGTTCCTACTCACCAATCGTGTTAAGTCTGTATCAGAACACCTTATAAAAAGGTAGTAAGAATTAGACAATAAAGTTTTTTCTATGCTCTTTGCCTTCTGAAATATTTAGAGTCTCTCATCTTTTTTCATGTACTACAATGACAAGACACGTTCTGTTCCTCAGTGTTGTCAGCACTCTCCATTTACTCACAATTGAACACACACAATAGAACAGCTTGTCCTACCAGGGACACGAGAATTTTCATTCCGAGAATTTTCATTTCAACCCCCTGTGTAGCTCCCCTGAGGAGGAACTGACCAAGAAGGTGGGAAGTTCTAAAGAAAATGTTTTTATGAGTGAATTTTCTCTTTAATGAGGTAAATTGCCATTGGCCACTGATGGGACAAGCACTGGCACACCCTTCTCTACATGGGTGGAGTGAGCTCTCCTGTTTCAGGGAGGTAGGAACTTCTGCAGCTCAGACTGTGGACTCTTCCCTCCAGACAGCAGGGCAGTGACTCTGGGTGACGGCCACTCATGGCCAAAGCTGAGATTTGATGGACCTGGTTCTCGTTTACTCTGCTATAAATAGCAGTGTAATCTTTGCATTTAGTTGTATGGGTATTTTATTTGTTTACGCTTATTTGAAAGCCCTGAAAAGCTGCAAGAATTGGAGTAAAAGAGGTTTTACCATAAATGAGAAAATACTTGGAAAATGAAGTTGGGTCAGGTTGCCAAATGACTCCTACAATTGAGTTTTGAGTATCTCCAAGAAATGAAAATTCCACAACCTACCTGTGTCTGTGTCCCTGTGATGACTAACTTCATGGTAGTTTTATTTTTCCTTTTATCCACTTGGAATTTCCCATGTTCCAACCCGAGTGCCCATCACTTCCCATCCTTTCCTTGTGCACCTCTGAGCTGTGCCTGACTCTGTCTCCTCCACACACTTTTCTTTGGTTGCTACAGACAGCAATAAGGTCTCCCCCAGACTTTCTCTTTTCAGGCTGAGGAAACCCAGCCTTGTCAGAGCCCCTTTGTTCATCACAGCACCCAAATAAATCATCTTAATGACCTTTCACTAGATTCACTTCCGTTTGGCCATACTGCTCTTGTATTCAGGGGCCCAAAACCAGACACCCAGCTCCAGACACGGCTTCACAAGCACTGCTGGAGAAATGGAATCACTCCTAGTGATCAGCAGGCACCTTCTCCCAGCCAGTCCCCAGCTTTGTCCCCAGCCTTGTAGCCCCACAGCTATTTAATGTTTAGTTGCATTTTTCAAACCTCTGTACATTAAATTCAGCTGGTGTTTTGCATTTTGCATTTGATTTTAAGGAACCTGGAGCGTGGTCAGTGTGTGGCCACTGCCACAGCCTGGCTGCTGCATAACCTTGGCTTGAGTGCATTCCAGCATCCATTCCACCAAAGGATAACACAGTGCAGTCTACAAAATCTGAGAGTGAGTAAAAGAAAAATAAGGAGAAAAAGACCACACATTGTTGTTACGTGATTCGGGACAGTAGGAAAAATAAGGACATAGGGTCTTCAGACACAGAAGGTAATTCTCTTCTTTATTAAACAAAGACACTCTTCATATAGGCAGTTCTGAGAAAAGAGACTTGATTGGACACTCAGAACAACACCCCTTTGTAAACATCTTGCAAACAAGTCTGGAGTAAAACACCAGGTACAAAAGATGGTTTAAATTCTTCACAGACCAATGTTTTGGGAAAACTTATCTCTCTCACAAGCCTTACTACTGATACTTAAGAATTTGCCTTCAACTAAGCTTTTAGCATCCACAATACAATATATTCTTCTTACTCATGTTATAATAATACATCTTAATAATATGATTATTGGTTATACAGTGTGTTGTTATTCTAGTAGCTATAATTTAGTAGTTTTGTATTATAGAACCTTTAATCCTAATAAAGAGCCCAGCAGTGTAAGAAATTAGGTCACAGAAATCTGGGGGAAATGAAAGGATTCATATCAATGTAAACTGTTTTGGACTTGGGTTTCACTGACTATGCATCCATTTAACTGCAACCATTCCAGCTCTTCTATCTATGAGAATGTCACTGTCTTCTTAGGGAATATAAAGGATTAATTGCATAGTTTACAATTATCCTCTGGGTATGAATAAAATTATTTTGTTGCCCAACACAGCAATATTGTTCAAAGTGTGTTTATTCTAGTGAAAAAAAAAAAAATTACCCATATAGCAGAATGATACTCTCCTTTGGTAGGAGACCTGTTCTTCAACAGGAAGGCTTTCCTCTTATCAACATCTTTTCAAAGTTTTTATTTTCATATTAGGAAGATGTCATTGCTGCTATTAAACAAGGCTTTATGGGCTAAGGGTTGGAGTAAAGCAAGACAGAACTTGATTAACTGGTGGCAAGATTGAAGTTTTTGATGTGGATTTCTCAATACATTGGAAATAAAAAGCTCACCGTCCCCTATCATCATTTGTCAGCAAGTGATTTCTTACATCTTTCATCCTTATTGATGTATTTCATTGAGTTTACAATGTTATATTGACCTTATCCTGGTTCTAGTCATCAATTTCTATCTTTAGGATATTTAAGGATAGTAAATCTTTAAAGTTATTACAATGGACCTTTCTCTTCAGAGGATTTATTACTTTCTACTAGAGGAATGAGATTTTTAATGACCCACATTTTAAATTATTTCTCACTTATAGGCAGTTTTGACCATATAGGAATAAAAATGAAGTACAGGTCTCCTCCTGGGTTCCACGAGGACAGCAGTAACACCTGACTACTTACAGCATTACAGTTTGCATTAACTTAAAATGTGGGAATATGCCAAAAAATTGCATTTGATTTCTCATTAAGTTCCATAAATTTTAGTATGCTTTATTTCACTTTGTTGGGACTCATCCTAAGGTTTGGTTTTGGTTTGTTTTATTTGCAGCTCTGTATTGATATTTGGGAATAGGAAAAGTTGCCTGTCACATATGTTTTTACAGGTCACAGCAGGGGGTCATTTAGAATTACCTTTTTTACCAATGAGACAACTTTTGGGCTCATATGAAGAGCTGCAGATACCTTTTTTTTACCAACATTCAACACCTCATTAGCTCAAGGGTTGCTCTTGCATTCTGTGGATTCTAGGCCTGTGTTGTCACAGCTGCACTTATTACAAAAGGAAGCTTGTCATTAATTTAGAGATAGAAAGCAGAAAAGGATTTACAGAGCTTATAAAGCCAGAGTTATAGCTTACAGAGTTATAAAGCTATAAAGTATCAGGCTTCTAAACTGGAATATTATCTGTACTTTTAGGGCACTACAAGCACAGAG
Organism: Nicator chloris; assembly: GCA_013400495.1. NCBI lineage: Eukaryota > Metazoa > Chordata > Aves > Passeriformes > Pycnonotidae > Nicator > Nicator chloris. Next base: position 107,813 of record WAAE01014859.1, read on the forward strand.
CAGTGAAGTTGAGGAATTTGGACACTGAACAGTCCAGAGGATGCTCTCACAGGAGCTCAGCTCTTTGGTATTTTCCAAAGCTACCCTCTTCACTTCCAATACTATATAGATAATGTATAGCTGCTTTTATGGCCACTGTGGTGAGGCTTCTGAGGCTGCCTGTCATATCCATCTACATCAGTATTGCAGCTCCTGGACAGGGGATTTCTTTTCCAACCTCTTTAAGTGCTTTTTGGGCATCTTTCAACAGGGAGTTTAGAAGGAGAGCTGCACCTCTGCAGCAGAGTCCTGTCAGGGTCTTGACTGCTTACACACTTCCCTGTGCAGCAGGGAGTCCTGAAAATACCATACAGAAGCAAGAAACACTCACAAGGCGCTCACAAGTCAAAATGTATTTTTTCATTTTAAAAATGATGGCAAATTTTACTCAAAGTGCTTTTCCAGTTGGTTCTTCAGTGGGATCTTATGAGCATAAGAGGGACGTGTATCAGCTATCAGTAGGTGTAAGTGTATAGATACTGCTCACTAGATTGGTCTCTCAAAGCTGTGAACACTTAAACCAAAGCTCACTCAAGACTAAAACCCAAACTTTAACTCCCACAGCACTCAGGGTGCAATAGCCAGAACATGAAAAACTTAACTAGTGAGTTTAGAACATTTGTGTTTTGCAATTGCATGGTACCATGCAATTTCCAGGTAATTTGGAACACCCACTAATACATGTTTAATATTTGGATCCTACACCTGAGACAGGGGAAAAACCAAACCACTGTAGCTACAAAAGGATGCTCTAAGGCAAGCCACTCAAAGTCCTACCACTCTCCTACCACTGTCGCCACCATCCTCTGTACAATTTGTTCAGAGGAACAAATTCTTGTGCATCCCTGACCTTACCCATGGCCACTTTGGGATCTGTGAGAGTTCCTGCTCATCAGCTTCCTATCCTAATGTGTCCCAGGCAGCCCTTCAGCTCCTGCTGAGGCCAGCAGAGGTGGAGAACGGGCAGTTGAGGACTGGATGGGGGAAGAGGGTGGGAGCACCTTCCTAGGGCTTCAACAGATGTGAGGGTTAAAAAGGAGACAGAGAAATAAACCAAAGGCACAAACATTTGACGTTGGAGAGGAGCCTATTTGTTTTTAATACACCAGAGAAATAGCTGAAGCATGGAACAGCCACGTGTAAAATATGAAGTTTGCTTGCAGAGCTGACCTTGGCAGAAAAGCAACAGACGCCTGAGAGACGATACCAGTTCTGCATCCAACTGCTGTGAGACTGAAAACAAAAGCAAAACAATGTTACAAGAAAGCTGTCCTCTTTCTCCTCATCTGCAAGGATTTGAAACAGCCCTCCTTCGAAATGTCTGCAAACATATATTTGTACCCACATTAGAAACATCACACATCTTTGCAACGGGGTTTATCATCTTGGACCATGCTGAGTGTGAACCAGGACAGTGTCCAACATAAAATTATGAATTTGATCTAGAGATGCTTTAGACCATTATTTAAATCATTCAGTCTAAAAACTTCTTGGAAAAGTGAGGATCTCATAAAGAATATTAAGCTTTTTAATATGTGGCCACATATTGAAACAATAAAAAATGTTTTGAAACAACCAAAAATAGTGTAGATAGGTAAGGTATGGCTCTGTTGTCTTGACTAGACAAAAATCAAGTGTGTTTGCAACAAATGTAGATTTAAAAAAATAAAACAATTCTATGTTGTTCTCATACAATATACCTTGCAGTGTCTTACAAATATAATTTGATTATATTCAAAACCATATTCATTGTAAGAAATAGAGAGACAGGTAACACACTTCCCTAAGATATTTATTCCTGCTATAAAAAGAAATGAAAAGACCACATGCAAAATTGCTGTCTGGTCTGGCCTCTGTATTTCAGATACTTGCTATGACAGATTTTGGGGTTAAATTCCTCTATTAGTTGTATAACCTCCTTTGCCAAAACACAGCATGAATATCAATATATATTGCCACATTTTCCTCATTAATCTTTCGTCACAAGCCAGCCATTGATGAGACACAGTGAGAACTTAACCCTTGACGTAGCACAAACTGGAAGCTCCCAAGCACAGTATCTGACCCAGCTAGAACAGGCAGGGCCACTTGATACCAAATTCCAGGGAGATAACACCGACCCAGAAGCCTGAACACAAGAATGGGATTTTCAGTTGCAGACCAAGAAGCTGGAGGTTCAGAGTGACCTTGCAGCTCTCTGTGACACCCAGCAGCTTCACCAGAACATCTTCTTCCAGCAGCTGGACCAAGCACACTGAGCCCAGGGGGGAGAAAAATACAGGAGGACAGACAATTGCCCAATGTTCAGGCACTTTGGTACTGCCCTTGCTGTTCTTTTGAAATGTTATTTATTTTTCCGTATCAGTTTAGTATGAAATGTTCCAAGAAATTGATGTCCTTAATTTAACCACAAAACAAAAACAGACTGGACACAGAGTCTGCCTGAAGTGAGGGAAATGTGTTGGAGGGATAGACGTTTCTCTTTCTGTGTGCATTGAGTAGTTGAGAAACCACCAGCCAGTGTGGTAATCAAACCATCCTGCTGCATCAGGAATTTGCACACTGGATAAGCCTCCACATCATTTGAAAGTTTTATCACTTTATTAATAACTTCACTCATTATAGGCAGATAAATGAATATATTTACAGGCTTCAAAATCAGGCTCCCCTCGTGATAAACACTCAATATTCATTCTCACTCCTATTATTTTCCCTTGTGAAGTACTCAGCTACAAGGGCAGAGATGACAGAATCTGTGCCACCGTAACAACCTGTTTGTAGTCAAATAGAAGGAAATTGAAAGGATCCCATTTTACAGATAATATATGAAACAGAGAGAGTATGTCACTTGACTAATTACACAGAAAGCACAAGAAAAAGGTGACAATAAATGGCAGTTCTGCTGACATATGGTTGAGTCTATGCAGCCTTCCCCAGCTGATAACAGACAGATTTGTACTGGTTGCTGGAAACAAAACCTCTGGACCACTAAGAAATTATCAGGAGTCATGAGTGGATTTCTTATCACAAATTCAATATGGATAAACCATTTGTTATTGTTAATGTTATTTGTGTCATCATGGCTCCCAGAGAACAAAAATCCCATGACACTGAGATCATGGGAAAGATTGAAAATAACTCCCTTCACAAGTGAATCACAAAACTGGAATCTGCAAAATGTCTTTGAGGGGAGACCATTTCATATTGAAATTATAAAAAAGTTTGCAGAAAAAAATTGATCTCTTTGGCAAAATTGTTAGTTGCAAATATCACAAATTATGCAATCTAGCTGGGAAATAATAAATGGAGACATTTTTAGTTGTAACTCTGTTGTAACTCTGATCCCTTAAGGTGCACTTGGATTCATCTTTTTTTTCTCAGTGAGACCTAATAACTCTACAAAAGTGAAGATTGAGATTCTTCAGGTCTGAGGTATCAAATAAAACCATGAAATGCTGAAAGTTTGAAAATGAAGCTGCAGCAATTAGGAGTGCTGATTTAATTATTTCAATGTTTCTGGCCAATATGAAAGCAAGCACCACTGGGGCAAAGGCAGTCTTTGCTTTCTCTCCTAAACAATCATAGAAATATCAACAGGCAAAGTTCTCCTGTTGGCCTACTCCAAGGCAGAAAAATAACTGCAAAAGAAATGCAACAATAGTTGTGGGGGTCAGTGTTTGGTTGTTTTTGCTTAACATTTCCCCTTTATTTCCTCCTCCCCATTAAAAAAATGGAGCAAACTGGAGGCTGCTGTATGGATCAGGTGATCTTCAAGCTGGTACCTGACTCCCAGCATTGCCTCACCACTTGGAACACTGCTGATTGCTTCTAAAGGAAAAATAAATCTATTTTTCTGCAAGAGTCCCTTCACATAATGTAGGCACTCTACTGCAAATGTAAATCTTGCATCAAACCCTTGCTTGAGCAATCTCAGCATGAATCACCAGCTGCAGGGGATTATCTCCATCAGAATATGTGCAAAGGAAGAAGAGGCCATTTCTTAAGGGAGCTGAATATGTAACATAAATCTTTGTCTGTAATGAAAGATTTACTTTATAATTCAAATCAACTCAGTTCTACTGGAAAAGAAGCTTTTCACAAGAAAGGTCTGCGGGTGTATCAAAAATCACTTAAATCTGGGAACTAACCACGTTTATTTCCATCATGTCAGTTAAAAGTATCTCAAAATAAGCAACATAATTTTTTTTTTAATTATTGGGCAAATACTATTTAATGACAGCAGCTTTGCTCATTCTGGATTGTAAATAAATCTGAGTAATCTGAGCTCGCAGTTCCGAGTTTCTGAAATTTAAAAAAAAAAAAAAAAGAAAAAATTGTAGCAGAAAGATGAGAGGAACATTCCACAGGGAAAACAGGTAACTCTGGAAAGGAGTCCCGGTTTTATGGTTCAGGACTGCTGAGTGTGTGACCTCCTTGAGGAGATTACCCAGTAGTGAAGGCCCTCTGCCAAAACCATCTGTCTTCAGCCTTACTGTATGTTGTCCTGGACACTCTGAGCTGCTTTTCTGAGAGGATGCAGCTCTTTAGCTATAGTGCAGATAGCGATGCTCTGCCAATATTAAAGAGATTAAAACTTGCTGATGGCTTTGAAGATTAGGAGCTGACCCTCAAACTGGCAGACAGAGTAGACCTGAAGCTAAAAAGATCAGACACAAAATATCTGCAGCTCTTAATCCCCCTGAAAATAAGACATTGCATTTTCCAGCAGTAAGCCCTGGTGTTGTCTTTACCTTTGGACAACCATGGTAACTGTTGGGCTGCTGTAGTCAGGATCTCTTCTGGCAGGATACCAGGAAATGGGATGGAGCTCTGGCCATGCGGCTTCTGGATTAAATAAATTGGCTGATATTTCTGATCACATCAACATCTGTACAGAAAGAAGAAAATATATTCTAACTGCACAGAGAGCTCTGGGAGGCAGCTACTGTTATTTTGGCATGGCACACCATTAATCTGAATAACTGGTTCTTCATTCAAGCATTAAACACTGTGGAATTTTTGATGCTGAATCCTTCTGTGGAAAATGACATATCCAAACAATTATACTTGATGTATAGTTGGTATCACTCCACTTTCCCCAAGTGGTAT
>WAAE01014860.1:0-50580 GCA_013400495.1 Nicator chloris
GGGGGGTGTGTGGGGGGGTGGCGGGTGGACAATGTGAGCTGAAGAGTATGAATAATTCACTGAGGATTGTAAGCGCAAATTAGGGGAAGGGGGTGGTGGGGGGGAATAAAAGCCTTAAAAGCCTTTGTTAGGCGGTGAAGTTTAAGGAGCCGGGGGGCTCGGGTGAGCAGGTCCCGGCGGTAGGGCTTTGTGGGGGGATTAATTGCCGGATTCGCTATCTGCAGAAGGTTTGTTTGTATCGATATCGATATCGATACCTTTTCTCGGAGTTTAATTATTCGAGATGCGTTTTGCCTGCCCTTGTATCCAAGGGTCATCTGAGCAGGTTAAGCGCAGTAAGTGTTCCAGCGTGTAAGTTGTGTCGGGAAGGAGCCTGGCCGGCTTGTAAAATGGATGGTGAGCTTTGTGCGGGGCTGGGAGGAGGGATCGGCAGCGCCGGGGCAGCACCGGCTCCCTTGGAGCGCCTTTGGAGCCGTCAGCGCGGTGGGATGGGGGAGAAGCGCCTCTCGCTCCGGAGAAATCCCAACAAGGGGGCACCTGGGGTGGCACTCAGCCTTCAGTTTCTCTATTCGAAGCTGGTGCCTCTTGAGAAGCCTGGGAGAAAATGTTGCAACCAAAATGATTAATCTGTGCTTTGCTCTGCTGCCCTAATTTAGTGTCTAGGGTTTGAGACTTGTGTTGTTTTCTGATACTTTTTTTCTGGTTTTGGTTTATTCGGGTTTTTTGTTTCTCTCCTTTTTTTTTTTTTTTTTCCTTTTGCCCTTGAGCATTTATTATTTTTTACTTACCGTTCTGTCCCACTGGACGACTTTTTCTTCTTCTTCTTCTTCTTTTTTTTTTTTTTTTTTTTGCAATTTCCTTATCCTGGATGTAATCTGCTTTCTTCAGAATGCAAGAATCAGTATGCAAAGCTTATCCTTCCTTCCTAAAGGCAGGGCTTAAGAAAGAGAATTCGTTGTTTTCTGTTTCCTGCAGACAAAGTTCAAAGTTGGGAATGTTTCTTATAAAGGAATATTCAGATTACTCCTGTTGTAAGGTTTTAATGGAAAACATAGAGCTGTGTCTGTGGTACATTCATCCTGGGGGCTGTGGATGTACAGTTGAGCGAAGATGGCTAAGCAAAAAAGGAAGGATATGAGCTCAGCAGAGAACTTAATGGAAATATCAAGCATTTCTCAAAAACCTGGGTTGTTTTTGAAGGGTTTAGGTTTGATAGTGTCCATATTCAGAATACCTTGAAGGGAGAAGTCCTTTACGTCTTGTTCTTTATCATCTTAGATGATAAAACTTTGGCTAATTGTATATACAGTAGACCTCAATTTTGGCGTGGGTTAAGAGCCTTTTATTCCTTGCCTCTCCCTCTCCTTGTATGTGGATAGTGTTTAACTCTTGATAGTTAATGTAAAGCTTGTTGTTTACTTAATTATGTGCTGTGAGATTCAGAAAATATGAAATTTGACCAAGTCTATGTCACAATCTTTAAAGTAAAATTTAGTCATAGCAGTATCTGGAGGTGTGGATTTTTATAGTGGCCTGTTGAGTCCATTTTTTGATGCTGTTCCAAGCTTCTCGTATATGTACAGAGGCCAAGATTCCCTAAGAAATCAAGTATCAGCGCCGTGATTAGATACTGAATTATTTGGGTTTTAGCCATTCTTCAGTAGTTGTATCACTTTGATGTGCTCCTGGGTTTTCCCCCAGGTGGTACAAGGACAGCGTTTCAGTGCATGGAGTGGGTGAAACAGAGTTGTTGGGAGCTTAGTTTGCTCATCGGCTCTCATTTGAGTCAAATTTAAGGCTTTTGGTGAGAAGTATGAGATTTTTCTTAATATTCTTTTAATAAACTCCAATGTGCAGATGGCTGATGCAATGAAAAGCTTTTCCTCAGGTCTGTGCTATGACACTTCACTATTGGCAGAGGAATTCTGGTGCCTTTTTAAGTAAATGAGCCATTTAGGGTTATCGGTTACTTTTGTAGTAGTGGCTTGCAGCTGGTAGGTAACCCTGATTCGTTTTTCTAGTGTGCTCTAAGTCTTTATAGCATAAAATAATGCTATAGGTGCTGAATAAAAATAAGTGATTTCTGGAGTGTTCATTCTGGGTCTTAAGATAGTACAAGCCAGTGAATTTTTTTTTTAATACCCTGACATAAGTGCCTTGCAGAAGAACTTCAGCTTTTCAATTTCTCAGAGTTAGGCCTCGAAACTTATTTTTTAGTGTCTAAGAGGGATGATTTGGAAGACCAGGGGTTTTCTGCTGGATTTTTGCCACTGAAGTCCAGCTCCAGAATCTCTCTGAGAAGCCTGTATCCTGTGCTGATGGCTCTGAGGGGCAGTGGCTACCCTGTTTTTTCTTAAACCTGTGTGAGATCTTTAGGATTGTATGTTCACTGCTTTTGTTAATTTCTCTCAGCACTGGGGGAACTGAGCCACCATTGCTAGAGTCAAAAGCGAATACAAAACCCGTTTGTATAATCTGAGCTGTAAGAAGAGGAGGAATCTTTCAGTAAATCTCCTGTGGAGTCTCCCCACAGGTGTGGGGAAGGCTGAGTGATTTCTGGCTCGTAGAACCGAGTGGTTTTACTGCTCTCTGGATTTTTCTGGATTGTTTGCCTTGCCATAGGGCTTACCTGTGTTCTCTGTTCTTTGAACTGCCTCCAACATGAAAAGTTTCATGAATTCCTTTAATAAAAATGACCAGAAATGGTTTTCCAGCCTCCACTAAAGATGAAGGGGACAGCATAGTGCTACTGCCCATCCTCATCAGCATCAAGGCACTGAAAATCCGGGAAGAATAGCTGTGGAGGATTTGCCTTCTGCAGAAATTTTCCATAATTTTGCTCTGCTGGTGCTTTGGTTCCATTTATCAGTGAAGGTCTGATAATTTGGCAGTGAGCTGATGGAAGCAGCAGGAGGGTTTTCTGGTTTTTGTTTACAGTCATGCTTGCTTTGCCCTTTAAGACAAGTGTCTGCAGTCTGGGTCTCTTGATTGGGGTGCCTGAAATACCAACAACCAGTCTACACTTAGCCAAGGGGGCTGGTGCAGCCGCGATCAGATAGTCCAGGTTGTCAGGGGGTCTGTAACAGGGTGATGCGATAGTAAGAGGTTTTTCTTTGAAGCACTTTCAAGCTTTTCTAGCAATTCAGCCTTCTGAAATGCTTTTCCTTTCCGGTGTCTCTGGAGGCACATCCTGGACCATTTTTGGAAGGTGTGGAGGGGGAACAAAGGTAGCTGCATACTCTTATCAGCATCTTAAGTGTGGCAGTTAAGTCAACTGTTGGTTTAAAGGTGGAGGTGTGAAGTGGATAATCGATTTTATTCTCTCATTTAATTGTCATCCCCATCTTCTGGTTGGTTTCTCTCTTATCAGAGGTGCCCATCAAGGGCTTACTTAGGTTAGGCTAAGGTGGCATGTGCCTTGTAAGCCTTGAGGAGCTGAGAAGCAGTGCCATGCTATCTTCCTACTGCCGCCAGAAGAGACGCCAGAGGAGGCCATGCTGCTGTCATGTGTGTAATGCGTGAATTCACCTACAGGTGCTTGCTTCCTCCCCTGAACATTGTGCAAGCAGCCATAGACCTTTGTTCCTCCCTATCCTTGAACTATAATGCCTGGAGTTTATGTGTCTGGTTCCAAGACTCTGATTGCTGATGGTGAAGTGGAGAAAAAAAAAATTAGTCAATAAATATTAATTACACTGTCAAATGTCAGCGGCATTGCAGTGTAAGCCCAAAACTCTTAAGATTGCGCATGTTCCCTTTGGTGTGCTTTCAGCCTGGAAGCCTGGAGGACTCTTGCTGAGCCTGTGTAACACAGTGGGTTGAATTCTTCACTGTGTTCATGTTGCTCAATAGTAATATTGCAGCAATTTGTGTTGGAATGCTGGATCTTAAGTAGGCTTGCATGAGATTTTTGATATTAAAGGGGACATTGAATGACAGAAGCTGCTGATTTTTGAAAAAAATTTTTTTTTCGTACTACCAAAGAGAATTTCATGGTATTAATTTATTCCTGAAGACCTTTGGTGCTAGGACATGCCAACAGAATAATTTTTACCTGGTTGTAGAGTGTGCATGGCTAAGTAAACCCAGGAGGGAAGTCCCACATGGTTTAGTGATGGTATACAAGAGCATCAAGCTTTTCCTGATGATACTTCCAAGGAGATGCAAATACCAATTCAATTACAAGATGTGTTCTTTAAAAAACAAGCAGATTCAAAACAAAAGGCAAATCTTGCAAGAGCCTTACAAGAAGGCACAGTACCCCATACCTGTTCCTAGCAAGCTGGTGTCCAAAAGGAAGGAATGTTCCAGATTACAAGTCATCAGCTCAATTGCACCTTTTATCTTCACATACACAGTTATATGGGCAGGTGTTTACATGCCTCAGAAAAACCACCTAGGTAATGCATGGAAAGAACTTGAACCTTAATCATCTTTTCATGTTATAACAACCCTTTCTCTTTTGAATTTGAGAAAGTTTGAGCATTTTGAGCCTCTCCTGAGAAACTTCCTTTGTATTAGAGTGCGTGGAAGAGAATACAGAATCTGGGTTTTCCACTGAGGACTGCTCTGAAATGGGAGACACAGGAAGGTTTTGTGACACTGGGGACGGGAGAGATGGCCCAGGAGAGAAGATGAGCCTTTGCACTTTTAACTAATGACTGAAAATTCAAGGAAGATACAGGTTTCCAAATTACCATTGGACATGAAACCTGTTGAGGTTTTTCTCTACTGAGGTCTCTGCTATTTAGCTAGTAATAAAAATCTCTATGAAAATTACATTCTGAAATCATTAGGAACATGGAATCAAGTGAATGCATGCCAGCATATGTATTTTTTTGAATGCAGTTTACGTAGGTGACGAACACTTCAGGGTTCTTTGATGTGGAGCCACAGCCTTGGTTGAAGCTACGCCTGTTCATACCAGCCTGGGGGTTGGGTTTGAGATCTCAGAGAAAGTGCATTGATAAAGAGGAGTTCCAGCATGTGCATCATCTGTCCTTTCTTCCTGTTGAAGTCTGGTAACAACTGGGACTTGTAGAGAAATGTAGCCTTTTAAAAGCTTGAGGTATTTTAGTACCAAGAAATTCAAAATGGCTTTACTGGCACTGGAGAAGAACTGGTGCTTCAAGATGGGTCTGTTAGTTGTTCCTTACAGACACCAAAGCATAACAAACTGTGTGTGTTAGCAGAGATACTGTGCAGCTTCTGTTTAATTTGGTGTGAATGAATGCTTCTTAAGCATTTTGAGAAATATTGTAACAAATCTTTCAACTCACTGCATTAAAATAGAGCCTGAACTTCAAGTGAAGAATTGAGGATACTGAATCAGCAGCACTGATTATATTTACAACAGTGGGAGGTTTTAACCTTTTTGACTTGAATTGTAGTAATCCTGGAAATGTTACCTGAAAAAGATGACCTGTTTTGTTTACCAGAGTGAGTTCTTTCATTGTCATTCCTAAACCAAAACTAGACTGATGTCACTTTATTAAAATTCGTGCATTTCAAGAAGCAAAAGGATTTGAGGCCAAGCCTCCTGTTTTTGCTCACAAATGAGAATAGTAAATGGACTGTTACAATAGAAAGGGAGTTACTAGAGGCTTACCTCCTTATGTTTGCTCTCTGCTCTCCTCCCTTGGAAGACATAAAGTAATCCATATCAAATATAAAGGCTGCAGCCTCCACTATATTTTAGCTATACTAAAAAAGGAATGGTTTAGCTGGGGATGGGAATTTTGGTGCTCAGTCCTTCAGAAAGGACTTTTTCCTTGCACCCTATTGAGTGTATTGGATGCTGAGCTGACATTGCTGCAGGCTTTTTGTCCTAGCTATTGTTGTAAATGTTTCTCTTGACTGCTTAGTGGATCTGTTTGTTCTTTATTCATACAGAAAAACAAAACTTGATATCTCTTCCTTCTGTTCTTTCCCCCCCCCCCCTATTTTTAAAACCTTTGATTACAAAATACTCTGATAACTGAAAGCAGTTGAAGAACTTGAGGTGAAGGGATGAAACTTGGATGGAAGCAATGAGGGGAAAACGTCCAGCCTCCAGTCTTGAAAACCAAATGCAGTGAACAACACAGAAGATATATTTTAATGCCATGATTTAGACTAAAATTACTTACTTTATCAAGAGTCTGCATCTGTCTGAAGGTAGACCAGTTCTTAGCTAAAACATTGTTAACTGAGAGCCTGACAGATGTCTTGGGGATATGTTTTGCATCATGTTTTGTGAGCTTGGTAGAAGCAAAAGCAGAAAGGCTGAAGGGAGGAGAGTACTCAGTGTCTGGTTCTGTCAAGCCCATGTTCAGATATCTCTTTTGAATAGCTCTGATTTTTCTGTAATAATAAATATAATTTAACTACCATGTATCTTTCATCCTGAAGGGTAAAGCACAACTAATTAAGGAGAAAATATATATTCAAGGGAAAAGCCAAATAACATAGCTGGGGAAAAAAAAAAAGAATTTTCTTACATACCACCACTGTATGCCATGTGGTTATTTTAAAACAGTATATTATGATGCAAAGGTAAACTGTGAGTGTGTTACACTGTATAGTAAGACATGATAAAACCACTTCACCATGATGTAAATTAGAAATGACAATATTTAAGCTTTTCCCTTCTCACTCACGCTTTCTATGTGAGGAGGGAGTTGAGGTTTCAGGTCAATTCAAGGCCAAATGATGGCTATAGTCTTGTCAGCATGGTGCTGTGCTGGGATCAGGCCTTTAAGGCTCTGCAGCTGGCTCCAGTGTGCTGTGATTTGTCTGTAGGATGGCTGTTTATATGGACTTTGTGGTGTCCATAGTATTTATATGGACTTTGTGGTGTCGACAGTAAGACTTCTGTAGGTGAGCTGACAGAGTCTGCTCTTGCTGCCTCTCCCCACTCTCATTTTGCAAACACCAGTGGCTTTCAGAGAATTTGTGCTGCTGTAGCTAATCCAGGCTGACCTGCCTGCTTGCTCTCCTGATTTGTTAGAGTTTTATCAGTTAGGGATTTGTTTTGGTGGTAATCAGGCTATGGGAAATGCCTGTAACTACCCTCATGTAAAGAAAATGGTTGAAATTGCTGTGTTAGAAAGAAATATACAAAGGAATGAATTTTAATAGTTTGCATACAGTGGTGTTGTTTCTGCTTGGATATTACATTAGTTTCTACAGTTAAATCTCTTTTGAATCATTCATGCTGTATGTAAGGAATTTCTGAGTCCTTTTCCTGAGCTGGATTAGTGAGTGGGCTGTGATGGTCATTAATTCATGAAGAGCAAGACTTTCTTCTGTGTAATCACATGCTTCTGATTACACACGAGGTTTGGGTGTGGGATTTTTTCTTCTCCACAAGAACTCTGTACACAGACTATAACATAAGAAGAACTAGTAAATAAAATTGGCCATAAAGCAATAATACTTTGAAAGGAAATCACGTCAAAGCAAGGTGTGTCAAAGCTGTAACCCTGAGCTCACGGAGAACTGGCAGCTGAGAGACTGCAGTAATTCTGTAGAGCTGCAATAGGAGGAAGGAGCACCCCTCCCAACCAATTTGGAAAAAGTTTGCCTGCTGAGGGATGAACAGTCTGGGCTGCTGGTCAGGATGGACAAGTGTGTCACTGCAGGGCTGGGAGGGAGAGGGAATGGGGCTCGCGGGGCTGCCTGCGACTCTGGGCGGTGTTTGTGTGGGTCTGGCTCAAGACTTGATGGATGCTGCTACCTCTGCAACTCTTTCCCCCCTCACTGAAGTTGATCAGCTCCTTAGCTCCCCAATCACTCAAATAAATGGATTTGAGTGGCGTTCTCTTTCATTATAAACCAGTTTTTCATATGAAGTTGTCAATAGAGCCGTTCCACTGTTTTAGTTTCTCTGTGCCAAGTGCTGGGCTTGCCTAGGCCTTCTTTCCATAATAATTTGGCAAGTATCATGGCTAGCAGCTCTGGACAAAACACAGACCTTACAAACTGTGAAAAAACTCAAGTGATTGTGTGTTCAGCACAGTCAGGAGAGTAGAACTTTGTTCTAACACTCTTTGGCTGTAGGTGAGAGTAGTTGGTGGGACATGCCCAGGGCTGAGCCATTCACACTCCACATGGACACAACTGGTTGTTCTGGGTGTTCTGCAGAAAAACCAGGCTGTAAACCAGGAGCTGCCCCTCTGTCCTGTTCAGCTGTGCTGCCAGAAATACCTTGCTTAGGCTGGGCCAGAAAAGGTGACCAAATTTTATACCAACCGCAGGAATGCATTCAGCCTTAAAAGTTAAACATGAGACCACTTGCAGGTCTGCTTTCTGAAGTTCCAATACCATCCTGATGTCATGTACTTTTACTATATTACTGTGTTGTAATATTTGCATCTTTTTTTGTGTAATGAAGAAAAAAATGAAGCTATGTTATAGTGGATATAATTTTTGTGACTCCATTTCTAAGCCAGGTGTTTCCCAGAGTAGTTTTGCAGTCTGAGAGGAGAGATTGTTACTAACATGGAAATATTATCTGAATCTTTTACTGGCAAATGATGGCAATTAATGGCAGAACTGAAAACTAGTTGAAGCTCAAGAAGTTGTTACCAGATTTGAGGCATGTTACTAATTAGGATTGCTTATTTCCTACAGTGTATATTTCTGTGAAACTGTAGGAACAAATAATGTGATAAATACAAAGCCATTTGTTTAAAGAAAACAAATCTAAAGAGAAAAATGTGAATTGCTATCAGAAGATGTTTGTATTTTAGAATGTTCTCAAAACCTGTATCAAGAAAGATGAGCTTGGGTTAAGTAATCATGCACAACTTATTTTACGTGGGAACTGAAAACACCTCCAGAGTAAAATGTACCTGATTAGAGAGAAACAGTAAGTTTGAACGGGAGAAAATCTGTAACCATAGCAAAGTGACATGAAGGAAACCTCTTGATTTTCTTTTTTTTTTGTTAATCTAATATTATGTACACAGTGTAAGAATTTTCTTAACATTGGGTGGTGATTTTAAAAGCTAGAAGGAGACAAAGTTGGTTGCTACGCATTTTAAGTTCTATCCATTGACCATTTTTTATCTAATTATTTTCAGTTACTGGTGGTGGGTTTTTTGTGTCTATTTGCCATTGTTAAATGAGGAGGAACAAGCCCACTTATATGTGGTAATTGATTAGTTTTTCACTCAAGGAGATGAAAAACTGGGGCTTCATTCAGACAATTGGGGCATCACTTGTAGGAATCTGCTGTGGAGGGGTCTTTGGGATGGTATGGGGAATGATGTGTCATTTGGGAAATGCTGTGGCCCAGATGGTTTGTATGACCATGATGACAGGAGCTGCACACTCAAGTAGAGAGGCCAATATTAACAACTGTAGCTGGTGAGCACAGGGTTGCTGCTGGTGTGCTTTGCTCTCAAGGCTGTTGGACAAATTCTTGCTGTAAAACTTTGTTTCTGTTCACCATGATTTGAGGCAGTGAGTGGGAGTCTGGTTATATCCTTCAGCTGAGCTCTTGATTCAGCTTCAGTGAGTCCTGGTCGTGAAATACCCTTTTGCTCTGGGTCTCTAACTCAAATATCTTCTGGAGCTCAGATTTTATTCAGCTATTGCATGTCAATATCTCTTATATATAAGAAGTGGTATTGAGTTTAAAGGGGTCAGTGAAACTGCTTTCAGTGAGCTCTGACAGATAACGTGCTTGTGATTCTCTGCTTCTGTATTCTGGTGGTAGAAATACAAAATGGAAATGAATGTCTGGCACTGAAACGGTGCAGGAAAAGTCAGACCTGCAAATGCATGCAATTTCCTGTCCAGCACCAGCATTTCTGATTTTTTCATTGCATGTATAATCCACTCTGCAGCTGAGGTTTTCTTCAGGCTTTTGAGATGTTTTTGTTTCATGCCAGACTGACAGCAGAAGGCTGCAATACAGCTCTGAAGTGTGGGGTTTGTTTTAAATGGAGCTTGGCTCCTTTTCTGCAGAATGCTATTTCTGTTGAGAAGATCATGAGCTTTACACAGGGGCAGTTCCAAAAGAATGGATAAGAGAAGTGATATGATTTGTTTAAACTGATTTTGTGGCGCTTCACATCTCACTGTTTAAAATCCCCTTTCCTGAGCTCCCTTTCTTTCCCCTCTGGTCAAGAGAGTGCTCCCTTTGGAAATACATTTTCTTTACAGGAATTCAGTGTCATTTAATTGATTACACAGAAAATTGTGAGCAGCTATACATGCTGATGTGTGTTTTTTTATTTACTTTATGCAATTGTAACGAAGCTTAGAGTAGTTGCAATAGTAAAGAATTCTTTTCTTTTTCTTTTTTTTTTTTTTAGTTTGGTGGCATTTCAGTGTTGAGACAACAATGACTTCACTTGGTAATTAAACCTCATTTGTGAAAGACCTTTTCCCTATTAATTTGATCCATTAAAGAAACGCTCTTTGAAGCTGGTAGTTAATCTTCCTATTTAAATGGCTGGGTTTTACTCAGATTGGTTACAGCTTAGGTTTAAATAGCATCTAAAAATAGCCAACTGTTGTGCTGTACAGTTTAAACATCTATCTATAGTAGTAGCCTTTCTAGAAAGGAAACACGTAGTAAAAGGGAGAGGAGACGCTGCCACTACGGCGGCACTGGTTGGTTCCAACATCCCCTTTTCCTTGGGTTTTGCCCATCAGCTCCATCTGGCAGCACTTGATGATCTTGCTCTGGGATTAATTTTTAACAGAAAGCACTATGGGCTTGATTTGAATAGTGTTTCAGTTGGTAATTAATAATTCAATGGTCAGGAGAAGTTTTGACTGTTCCTGCTGAAGGCTGCTGCCAAGGGTGCTAAAACCTGGCCAAAATCTGGAAACTACCCAAAATATTTTCAAGAACATTAGGCTGTCAGAAAGAAAATACAAGGGCTGAAAGCCCAACTTGTAAGGTTAGTGTCTGTTTTCATCTCTTGAGTGCTCTGTGTGATTCATGCAAGCCTGACAAACGTGTGGACTTGAAGTGCTCAGCTTGATTGCCAAAGCAGAGGAGTTCTAACTTAAAAGTGTCTGCAGTTGGAAAGGAAGCCATGACAAAACTGCAGGAGTCTGGGTGGATGGCAACAATTTATTTCCAGTAATTCTCTCTTGAGTTTTTGTTGTAGGAGGAACATTTTGCAGGTGAAGGGATCTTGAATGAGTAGTTTAAAAAAATCAAAGGTATAAAGGTGAATCTGTGTAAGGCAACAGAATTGCTTGTGCTGCTGTTACAGTTTCAGCTGGGATACAGTTAATTTTCTTCCTAGCAGTTGGTGCAGGGCTGTGTTTTGGAGAAAAATGCTGACAGCACACTGATGTTTTAGTTGCTGTTGAGCAGCACTTACCCTGAGTTAAGGACTCCTCAGTTTCCCATGCTGTGCTGGTGGGGAGATGCACAGGAAGGCAGGAGGGGACACAGCCAGGATGGCTGACCTGAACTGACCAAAGAGATATTCCAAACCACAGAGTCATGCATGGTCAGTGTGCAGACTGGGGGAGTTGGCTGGGAGGTGCCAGTCCCTGCTCTGGGACAGGCTGGACATCAGTCAGAGGGTAGGTGAGCAATTGCATCAAGCATCACTTGTCCGTCTTGAGTATTTTCTTTCTTTATGTTGTCTCCCTGTCATTGCAATTATTACTTTGTTTCAATTATTAAACTGTTTTTAAGTTGACCCAGGGGTTTTAACTTCATGGCAGTTTTCCTCCCCATCCCACAAGGGTGGGACAGGTAGTGAGCAAACAGCTTTGTGGTACTTAGTTGTGGGCTGGGGTTAAACCACGGCAGTTACCTTGAAATACCTTTGACAAAATAGAGTTACAGTGAAATCTGTGGTCCAAGAAAGAGGACAAAGAGAATCCAGATGGTTTTTTCACCTCCACCCTTAGTTTTCTACCAAGAGAAAAGGTACTCGAGGCCTGTCTTCAGTAATAAATATTTAATCAGTCAGGTTAAATAGCTAAAATATTTTTGCAGTACTGTTAAAGGTCACACTTTTCGTAATGGCTCTTTCCAGATATACCTGTATGTCAGGAGCCTCAAGCTTCTCAGACCAAGATATCCATCACTACAACAGGAACATCTGTTGTCACAGGGAAATTCAGCGTGAAGAAATCTGCAATATGGTGAAATATTGTCAGATATTTCAGGCTGCCCTTCTGGGGGACATGAGCTTATATTCACAGGAATCAATGGGCTAATTGTATGTCCAGAGTTTTTTACAACTATAATTCCCATAAGTTAGTTTTCCAAAGGTCTTTATTACTGTTGTTATGTCATTTTATTAATGACATAACAACATTCCACAGAAATAGTTTTTCTCTGCTGGCAGTGGCAGGAGAAGGAGGAGGGGATGGTAAGGATGGCATACAGTTTTATCAAGCTGGTAAAAAGGAGGGTAATTGTAAGACAGATTCTGATAGCTTATTCTGTCTTTTTCATGGATTATTAAACTTCTTTCATGTGTCAAGGCATTTGTGCTTCCAACATCCAACACGGTATTGTCACACCTCTGTTTCTCCATAAACTACGCAAGATTTTGGCCACTGTGGGTAGCACAGCAGGTAAAGAACTGAAAACGTGGTTTTTGAGTTTGTATTTGCTAGCACTGAAGAGGGGAGATACAGATTAGTTATTGGAAAGAAGCTCTTTACTCTGAGGGTGGTGAGGCCCTGTCACAGGTTGCCCAGAGAAGCTGTGGCTGCCCCATTCCAGTGTTCTAGGCCAGGTTGGATGGGGCTTTGAGCAACTTGGGATAGTGGAAGCTGTCCCTGCTCATGGCAGGATGGAAACTGGGTGATCTTTAAGATCACTTCCAACCCAAACCATTCTCTGATTCTTTCAATCTGGTTCATTATGTCTCAGGGATCATTAGCTCGTGAATTGCTTTGCCCTGTAATTTGTGGTCCCTCTCACAAGATGTGTGCTAACTAAAAAGGGCTTTTGCACAGATCTACAGAATTAGCAACGTGAATTTGGCAGTGGTAGTAGATGGCTTTTAAGTCTTGTGAAATCTTAAAAAAAGATAATTCCCAAACTGCAACTGCCTTTTATATCTCAGGTGAGTGCAAAACAAAGGCAGGGTGCCTTCAGAAGATGTAAATGTATAAAAAGAAAATTGGACAGTAATAGTGTGTGGTTTTGTATTGTTCATTTAAAAATAAAAGCACATTTATTTCCTAAGGGACTACAGCAGCACTGAGTTCTTGTTTGCACATGCAAAAAATTTGGAGCTCCCATGTGAAAATGTTTAGTTCAAAACTCATCTGAGCAGATGCAGGAGGCAGAAGTGACCTGGTGTGGGTGTTGGGAAAAGGGGGAATTGTCCCTCTTACTTACGATCTTAACTGTTTCAGTGCTTTCTCTGTGTGAGCTGTTCTTTACCTCGTGTTCTGGAGGAGGCAGGTCTACAGAGGCAGTGGAAGGAGAATGAGGTATTGCTTTCCAGTATAGGGGAGATTCTGGAAGGGGCTTTTCTGGAGAAAGAGTCAATCATGGAATCATCATAGAATGGTTTTGGGAAAGGGACTTTCTGGATTGCTTGAAAAGCAGCATATCTCATGTTAAATGAGTATCCTTGCTTATCTGACCTGTTAGGTGGGCTTTGTAAGGATGGTAAAAAAGGAAGAACTTAGAGAATGTACGTGATACATGATGCTGGAGCATTGATCTGGAAATTACCTACTCTGTAATTTGTTGAATGGACTTGAAGGGTCAGGATTTGGAGGCTGGAGAGGCAGCACAAGGTATGAGATAAGCAGGGAGGGTTCTGAGTGTGAAAGTGTCGCTTTGAAGAACTGATCTTGTTGGAAGACTCTGCGGGTTTGAATTTAGTTCTGGCACAGCCCAGCTGCGGCAGAAGTTGATACAAAGAATTACACTTGCTGTTTTAAACTGAGTCTTTACATTATTCAACTTCCGCAACTGGTTTACTTGGCCTCTGAGCAACTTAGTTTCAAAGACACACATCACAGAGAGCTGGGGTGCTTATATTAACCTGAAACTTTGTTTCTACAGGATTAGCTCTGAACGCAGGAAAGAGAAGTCGAGGGATGCCGCCCGGTGCCGGAGGAGCAAGGAGTCGGAAGTGTTCTACGAGCTGGCTCACCAGCTGCCCCTGCCCCACACCGTGAGCGCGCACCTGGACAAGGCGTCCATCATGAGGCTGACCATCAGCTACCTGCGCATGAGGAAGCTGCTGGATGCTGGTAAGGGAGCAGCGTGGCACCATCTGGGAGGGATATGGAGGAAGGATCTATTTGTAAGGCCTGTCAGCAGTAAAATAAATGAATGTGTTGTTAGCTGTGTCCTTTGGGAGGGTGGGAGGCCTAACAGGAGAAATCAGCTGTTGGCAATGACATAGGAAAAATCCACTGTTCAATGGACTTCATTTTTTCCCTTTCTATTCTGGTGATCCTGGTTGCCTCATCACAGCTGTAATGCCCTTTTCAGTCTCATTTGACTCTTCTCCCAAAGTTAGATTCCTTCACTTAAACCTCTTTTCCCCCTAAACGTGTTTGTTCCAGCTGTGTTCTCTTGACTGTAGGTAATTGGTTCAAGGTTGACTGAGCTAGCTATAGTTGTGTCCCCTTAATGTAAACTGCAAGGAGTAGTTTTGTAAATTGTGTTTCTGTGATGTGCTCCTCTGGAGCTGAAGTCAGCTGGGGATATGTTATCTCTGCAGTTACACTGCCCATGCAACTGCAGGAATATCTGAGTCAGGTTGTGAGCCAGTAGCTGATAGCCTGCCATGGGCCCTGTGCTGGTTATTTGTGCTCATGCATGTCTGCCTCCACGGTATGGAGGAGTAACTTCAGTAGGCAGACTCTGAAAACTCTCCCAGAAAGCCCCTGAGAGAAGTTTATAATGCCTTCTTGAGATGGGTGGTAAATTTTTTGCCACATAGACCTTTTCCTTAAGGTGGAAGGGATATTGGTTAACACATAACAGCACAGAGGGTTAACCTCACTCTGATTTTCTGTGATTTCTGATACCTTTATTAGATCTTGAATAATTGAACTGATGATTTATCTAAATGAATTATACTGGCTTTGAATGGTCCTGCAAGATTGACTCCTTGCAGACTGGTGCCAGAAGTCATTCCTGCTGCTAAGTGAAGAATGGCTGGTGTTTGCTTAAACAAAAATGTGTGGCTGCTTGCAGGTGAGCTGGAGACAGAAGCCAAAATGGAGAAGGAACTGAACTGTTTCTACTTGAAAGCTCTTGATGGCTTTGTCATGGTTCTGTCTGAAGATGGGGACATGATTTACATGTCTGAAAATGTGAACAAGTGTATGGGACTCACTCAGGTGAAATACTGACATTTCCTAAGACCGTTTCAAAAAGCTGTTCCATTGTTGTGTATGCGAAGTTAAACACTCCTATACCTCTTAATTTTTGCAGTTTGAGTTGACGGGGCACAGTGTATTTGATTTCACTCATCCATGTGACCACGAGGAGCTGAGAGAAATGCTTACACACAGAAATGGTGAGAAGAAAAAAAAAATCAATTTAATTTACTTATGGATAGTTTCTGTTGGCTAATACAGTTGGATATCTGCCAGAAAATGGTGTTGAGTTAAAAAGCTAACATGTTTTTATTTCTTAAAACTCAAATTAAACCTTGTTGAGAGACACCAACAACAGGAATAACCAAAGTGTTTTGGCTATATCCTAATTATAGAAGAAAGGATCCTTCATTAGGATTCTTTAATCTAACAAAGTTAATGACTACAATGGGAGTTCTTGAGGGTTGAAAGAATAAGTGCCTACAGGAATAAAATTAGAGGTAGGTTGAATGAGAGTGATTTTAAGCAATTGCTGTAGAGGGACATGGAGAAGCTCAATTGGTGCATTTGTCTTGGTCTGGCCTTACCTTTACAGTACAGCTGAGAACAAATGCTTTCTTCCAGAAATCTGTGGTGGTATATCCAAGACACTGTAATAGATACTGTATTTAAGTTTTAGGACACCAAGACACTAATCTGGGAATACTTTGGGGTTGATGCTTCTCTGCACCTTTTAATTGGTGCATGAAATTGGTATCTTTTCACAGATTTCTGGCTCTTCTTTTCTCTGTCTGAGGGAGCAGAACACCATGTTTACGTGTTTTGTATGCTTTGAAATTTAACAATTGCCATGAATTACAGCTTTTATGTCTTCTAAAGATTTGATAAAGGCTGTAAAGACTTGGCAGCCTGCATGCCTCCAAACAAATCTGCTTTACTCAGTAGTTAGAAGCCTAAAATCTGACCTCTCTACTTTCTCTTTCATCAAATGAGATTTATATGGACTCTGAATTCAGATAGTGATAAATTAATAAACCTGACCTCTGCTTTCTTATAGCACTGTAAATCTTGTGTAAGTCTTACACTGTCATCCTATTTAATTCAGTGGAAAGACACCATTGCATTAAGGGCCCGACTTTGATTTTGTAAGCATTTTGTAAACTTGTCTGCCCTTAGAATTGAAGTGTGTTTTAGACTAGATTAGACTTCTCCCCTGCTTCCCCCTTTGGAATACAGTAATGCATCTTGGAGGAGGGGGAACAATTTCCCTAAAGCAGTGTAAAAAATGTGGTTTTGTTGCAAAAGCTTATTCTTAAAAATGTCACATCACTGAGTTTCATGCAAACCATCTCAAGCATGTCTAAATTGGCCAGACTGGAATCAGATGTCTGGAAAGCATTATTACAAAAGCTGTTTTGCAAATGACGTTGGCAGACAGAAATCTAAATTACGGTAGTAATAGTACATTTTTATATTTATTAGTATTCCCAGGTTGCCTTCTACTGCAGCTCTTACATCAGTGGAATTATTTTGGTTTTGAATTGAGTATTAAATATTCCCCTTTGGGACTGTGCAAGTGAATATAAATGCAATTGGCAGAAACAGAACTGCATTCTCATTTTATGAAGCTGCTTTTTAAACTTTCAAAGCTGGCCATTTTAAAAAATAATGTCCAGTGCTGAATCAGACTTGAAAGTTGCTCTGTCTTTTACAGCTGCTTCTCAAAGCAGAGCCTCATGCATCAGGACTTGGTAACAGTAATGTTGTGTGATTTTCAGCTATCAATTTCTAGTTTGGTTTAACTCTTAAAACTTACTGAGTTAAATAAGTTTTTGCTACTTCTGTGAATTCTGCTTTAGTTTCTCCCTCACTTCCTCCATTATGAAGGTTGTTTTAAAGTAACATAAAATATGCTTGAGCCTTTTAGTCTTTGCCTCTTCTAGAAGCAATAAACAAGTTAGCATAGGGGCTTTAACATTTTTATAGTTAATTCTGTCAAGCCAGTAGCTGCAGTTCATGGCACCATGAAGAATTTCATAGCTACCATTGTCTGTGGAGGATGAGAACAAATTATTGTATAAACTTGTATCAGAAGTAAGCTCAGGTGTTCTGAACTTCTCCCTCTGCTGATTTGGTCCTTGCTCTTTAGCAAGCCAGCAAACTGGCTGTTCCCCTGTTCCTTCTCCTGGGTGCTGCATTTCCTCCTTGCACACATTGTGAGCTGCTTGCAGCTCTCCTGATAGCATCAGTTACATTTTCTTTGCCCACAACAGCGTAACTAGTAATTGACTCTGCAAGGATCTCCCCTGTACAGGCAAAAACTTCACTTAAAGCCTGCTGGTAGCAAGCGAGGCTAAAAAATAAGTGCTGCCAACATCGATTTGTATTAGGGTTTCTCGACTTCTTTTCTCCCAAGAATGTTAATAATGTGTTTAAAAACTTGGTCCCTGTTTACTCTGAGAGTGTAAATCACCATGGAAATATTTGGATGCATATAAACAGCTGAGTTGTTAATTTTGAATTGAAAAACTTGGCAACTTCAAAACTTGGCAAACTTCAAAACTGAACAGCAACAAGCCAAAAGGTGCTTGGTTTGAACCTCCTCATAGTGAATTACTGATGCATTTCAATGGAAACCACCTCAACAGGGCTTCTTATTCTACACATGTTTTTCTTGTCCTCTGTCACAATTCTAAAATATATTCAATTTCCAGTTGGTCTCTCTTTTTTTCTGCTCCTTTTTCCTGAAATCTGGGAGTGTGGAGTTGGCTACAAATACAATCCTGATCTTAAAACATTGAAACTGGGCTGCCAAAAGCCTGTGCTGTGAGGACAGAGTGAGAGAGGGCTGGGATGGTTCACCCTGGAGAAGAAATGGCTCTGGGGAGATCTTTGAGTCCCTTCCTGTACCTAAAGCAGCTCCAAGAGAGCTGGAGAGGGACTTTGGGCAAGGGCCTGGAGTGACAGGACAGGGGGAATGGCTTCACACCGACAGAGGGCAGGGTTAGGTGGTTTTTTGGGAAGGAATTCTTCCCTGTGAGGGTGCTGAGGCCCTGGCACAGTGCCCAGAGAAGCTGTGGCTGCCCCATCCCTGGCAGTGTTCCAGGCCAGGCTGGATGGGGCTTGGAGCAACCTGGGATAGTGGAAGGTGTCCCTGCCCATGGCAGGAGGGTTAGAATGAGATGGTCTTTAAGGTCACTTCCAGCACAAACCATTCTATAACTCTATGAAACTTCAGGGTTTTTTTCTACTTGATAGTAAAACTTGCTCTAAAAATACCATTATCAGAAGTGCTATTAGGTGTATGAATCTTTTTAGGGTTTTTTTTTTTGGTTTTCCCTTAGTCTTAGAGTTCTACAATGTGTTTGTGGAGGTTTTTTAATGCCTTAGGAAGATGATCCAAGTGTGTTAAGAATTGGTTTGCTGTTTGCTTCTGCTAGGTCCTGTGAAAAAGGGCAAAGAGCAAAACACGGAGCGCAGCTTTTTTCTCAGAATGAAGTGTACACTGACTAGCAGGGGAAGAACAGTGAATATTAAGTCTGCTACATGGAAGGTAACTAATGCAAAGGAATATTTGCATAGTTTGGCAGCTTCCTCTTCAGATGTCATAACACTGTATTTCAACATTTTTGCTTCATGTAATGAGCTTGAATTTCACTAAGTACTTTATAATGTAATGATTGTGCTTTATTATGCTGAATTTTAATGCTGAATACATCACAGAGGTAACTGACATAATGTTTTAAAATCAGGTTTTCAAAACTCTTTTAATGGTTTTTCCATTTTAAATTAGAGGTCATTTGCTTACAAGCAATTATAATTACCAAATATGTTTGCATAAAGCCTTCTCTGGGAAAAAAGTACTTGACATCACTTATGCTGATCCCTGATTTCTTTTGATTTGTCAGTGAAAATGTGATGGTTGAGGTCTCTCTGAAGGACTTCAATGCCATTCTTTTGAAGCTGCTGGCTCTCCCTTTTGTAACAGTTGGAACAAAAAGGGGCCAGCCCGATAACTTTCTGCAGTGAATGCATTTTGTCCTCTGGACAAAGTAACCTTTTACTGTATCCAGTGGATTATGGCTCACAGTTCTCTTTTATGATTTCAATTTGATTATTTTGGATCAAACAACTTCTTTGCTGCTGTCTGTAAACTATATCTGCTTCAGAATGGTTAAAAGAAAAGCCCACAAAATGGAAAAGTTCCTGTCTGTTGAAGAATGTATTTAATCTCTGTCATCACATCTGCAGAAGATCTAAAATGGGGGTTGCTGCTATTACCATAACTTTCAGATTTAAATTGTGGATACCTTTTGGTGGGGCAGCTGCTCATCAGGGTTGTCATTACTGTGATTAAAAAGAAGAGTTCACAGAAAAGCAGCAATGTCTGGTGTTGCTTCAGCCAGTGCTGAGGAGGGACTTGGGCTGTGAACCCATCCCAGGATGTGGGGTGAGGAGGAGGAGGACACTGCTCTCCCCCAGCCAGCCCTTGTCACTGTCCCCTTGAGGGCTGAGGTGGGGAAGGACTTGGCTGTGAGCATGCTGGTGGAAATAGGATTGTTCTGTCTGACAGACCAAACCTTGTCTCTTTCTAAAATCCAACTCCCCTGTAGGTGCTGCACTGCACTGGCCACATCCGTGTGTACGACACGTGTGGGAACCAGACTCACTGCGGGTACAAAAAGCCTCCCATGACCTGCCTGGTGTTGATCTGTGAACCTATTCCTCACCCCTCAAACATTGAGGTCCCCCTGGACAGTAAAACGTTCCTCAGTCGTCACAGTCTTGATATGAAATTTTCCTATTGTGATGAAAGGTAATATATATGATTTATACTGTAAAAAGGAATTCCTTTGAAAGATTTGCAGGCCTGGTACATGTTGGCTAATGTTTGCCTTCTCAATAACTTAATTCATTTTGGCAGTGCAATCATTGATGGCATACTTGGGCTTTTCCTAACTGATCAGGATGTCTTAAAAGCCAGATTTTTAGATCTAAGGAGGATGCAGGGCTATCACTTTGGAATAACAAAAGGGAAAGGGACTTTTTATATGGGCAGAGAGTGACAGGACAATGATTGTAAACTGACAGAGGGCATGTTTAGATTAGATATCAGGAAGAAATTCTTGACAAGAAGCTGTGGCTGCCCCATCCCTGAAAGTGTTCCAGGCCAGTCTGGATGGAGCTCTGAGCAACCTGCTCTAGTGAAAGGTGTCCCTGCCCATGGCAGGGGGTTGGAACAGGATGGTCTTGAAGGTGCTTTCCAAACCAAGCTGTTCTATGAATAAATCCTTTGCCTTCAGTTAACTGCCTCTTCAAATTGGTCTTTGCTATAGTGGCAGTGATTGAAACTGAAATGAGACGATTCTTCCAGACACTGAAAAACCAGGATTTTAGGTTTGTCAAAGACGGGGCATTTTGGTGACTGAAAAGAGTGTGTGTCTAATACTTGTCAGATGTATTTTATTGCTACTGCTTCCCCCCGTCCCTTCCTCAGGAGATCAGTGTCTGCTTTCTTCTGTCAAAAAAACCCCAGACATTCAGCTGTGCTTTTAATGCAATACATCTGCTGTTGAAAAATGAGATTTTGTGTTCTGGTGCAAATCAGGAGTGTAGTCAGACACATCGGACTGATTTTCCTATCCTCTGGGAACTTAGCTTGATAAATTTGATAAATGCAAATGAAGGAAACAGTCAGCTCAAGCTTTTTGTTTGAGGTTGGTTTGTTTCATGTTTTTGTTTGCTTTTTATTTGGTGTCATTTGTTACTACCCATTTCCTTCACTTTATAAAAAAAGGGAATTCCTAGTTAGTTGTTGCAGTTAGATGCAGAAAGAGGTTGATGCAGGTAATTTCTGAGCTCTGCAGTAATAAGGACTGATGGTGTCACATAAAAGGTACTTATTTGGTCACATTCTGCATCTAGAATGGGGCAAAATACATGCACTTCACTGGTTAGCACTGCCCTCTAGAGACTAAAGAAATCCTATTTGCCTTAAAAGCAGGCAGTGCTTGAGTGAGAGGAGTAAATCTGATTCCTAATTCTCTTAGTGGCAGGATTAAAACTGTTAAAGTGTATCTTTGTTATTTTGTTAAATTTTCATATTTGCCTAAGCTGGTCTGTAAGTAGCTGCTCTACCTTGAAGCAAAAAGAAAAAATGTCTAAAAAGTGGGGATTTGTTTAATCCTATCTTGACTACATCATTTATAAATACTCAGTGAGAAGTAAAATCCAATGCCTGCTGAAATTCCTCTTTTTAAAGAAGCATCAAAATAGCAATTTATTTCAAAATGAAAAGTCCCAGTAAACCAAATTTGCTGCTGATATGTGTGGAAGTGATTCTTAAGGTTTTTCTAGATGTGCAAGCATCCAAATGCTCTGGTGTTTGTGCTGGCCCGTGTCTGCTTTCACGTAGCAATTTTTTCCCTTGTTTTAAAGAATTACAGAGTTGATGGGGTACGAGCCAGAGGAGCTCCTGGGTCGCTCAATCTATGAGTACTATCACGCACTGGATTCTGATCATCTGACCAAAACACACCACGACAGTAAGTGAAAACTGAATTTAAAGCCCTCAAACTACAGGAGATGAGAGACAGCCCTGGGGGAAAGCAGCAGAAGAACGAGGGCTTTCTGTTAGTTGCAGATATGAATCTGCAATGAATACTGACCTCAAACAGTTCTGGGGTTTTTCTGCCTGTAATTAAAGCTGGTGTTCTTTCTGCTTTTAGTGTTCACAAAAGGGCAAGTGACAACAGGACAGTACAGAATGCTGGCCAAACAAGGTGGCTATGTCTGGGTTGAAACTCAAGCAACTGTTATATACAACACTAAGAATTCTCAGCCACAGTGCATAGTGTGTGTGAACTATGTGTTGAGGTAAGTTGAGTGGACTTCAGTGTTTTTGTCATCATTTTTACTGAAGACCAAGTCAGATTCTGATGGCACTGATCCCCTGCTGAGTATGTTATGGTGTTACTGTTCCCTACCAGTGAAATAGAATATTTCTTAGAATACTACCAGACCTAGGATTAGAAATTGTATTTGAAAACAAAAAGCATTTTGGGTCTAGTGATATCAGTAGATGATCTCTGCAGGCAAATGAGTGTAGAACCAGGCTCTGCTGTATGTTTGGAAGCACTTGAGCACTTGTGTGCATTCTAGACAGCTCTCTAATCTTTGTCCCAATCTGGAGCTGTTAATTCCACTAATAACTTTGTCATGGAGTCAGAGCAGCAGTAGTGGTGTCATTCTCAATCCCATCTAACTTTTTCTTCTTTAGAACTCCTCTTTTAATTAAAAGCTTCAGCTGAGGGCAGACTGGTTGACTATTCTACAAATGTCTAATAGTCCTAAATTAGTTTTTCAAAACTTCAGTGTATGCCCTAATGTAAATCAAGCAAGATATTGCACATTCACATGCATTCAAAGAAAAGTAGTTTAGAAAATATGCAACTTTTTCCCTTAAAAAATCTTTTCCTTTTTCAATGCTTTCAGAAAAGCATGTTTATGTTTGTTACTTTTTTATGATTAGTTTGCTTTGTCTATTACTTTTGAGGAAAGAATGAGCAACAAAAAAAAATTCTTAAAGCTCTTATCCTGGTAATTTTATGGGATGTGTGGTGGGGTGGCTTTTGTTTGGTTTGGCTTGGGGTTTTTGGGTGGGGAGAGTGGGTGGGTTTCAACCTGCAAGACTATTAAGCCAGAATTTATTCCTTTTAGCTGTTCTTTAACAATCATCTTCCTCTCTGTCTGACAGTGGAATTGTTCAGAAGGACTTAATTTTTTCCCTTGGACAAACTGAGTGTATGTTGAAACCAGTGGAGTCCCCTGACATGAAAATGACCAAAATATTCAGTAAAGATGACCTGGATGATACCAACAGCCTGTTTGAAAAACTTAAACAGGAACCAGATGCTTTAACTGTGCTGGCCCCAGCTGCTGGAGACACAATTATCTCTCTAGATTTCAGCAGTAATGGTGGGTGTGTATTTAAATTGGAGAGCATGTTAATTAGCAAAGTTACTGTTTTATAGTAGATTTCATAAAATAACCTCCCAGTACCACTTGCCCAGTGGTATTTCAGCTGCAGTTTAAATTTAATGAGGTCCATAGACACGCACAGTGCTGTTACTTAGGTTGATGGTTTCTTTTAATTTTTATAGAGTCTGATGAACAACAATGTGATGAAGTTCCTTTGTATAATGATGTAATGCTCCCCTCATCCAGTGAGAAATTGCAGAATATAAATATGGCAATGTCCCCACTACCTGCCTCTGAAACTACAAAGCCACTTCGTAGCAATGCTGATCCTGCACTCAATAGAGAAGTTGTATCAAAGCTGGAGCCAAACACAGAGCCACTCGAACTTTCTTTCACCATACCTCAGGTGCAAGAGCAACCAACCAGCCCTTCTGATGCAAGTACCAGCCAAAGTTCACCTGAGGTGAGTTTTGTAATTTGAATATGCTGTCATTAAAATGGATGTGCTGTTGAGGCTTGTGGGGCAGATTAAGGATACAGCCAGGACAGGAACTGGAAATTATTTCTACCTTATGACTTAAGCTCACGCCATGATCTGAGGAAACTGATAAATTGTCGTATCTTTTCATTAAAGTGAGTCTTGCAAATGTATGCAATACTTTCTGATAGAAATAAGGAGAGGTTGAGATTGGTCTTTTTCATTCAGTTGGTTCAGACACAACTTTCCTGTACAGCAAAGTAGTTGCAGTAAATTACTGTAGAGGCTACTTCCAGGTTTCAACTAAACAAGTGCTTCCCTGGTGGGGTAAATTTGAATGTATACAGATAAATGTGAGTGTTTTCCTTTCCCATTTTAATTTTGTGCACCTACAGCTTGGGATTAGTTTCTATGTTAGAACATTTTGCAGAGAATCTGTAGGTAACAATGCCAAGGGATGCAGTGACAGAAACCTAAAACTGTGTTCAAAATGTTTTCACAGCCCAGTAGTCCCAACGACTACTGCTTTGATGTGGATAATGACATGGCCAGTGAATTCAAACTGGAATTAGTGGAGAAACTCTTTGCCATAGATACAGAAGCAAAAAATCCATTCTCTACTCAGGTAATGTACAATAACTTATAATCCTTTTATCATCTTACTCTGAGTGTACTTTTCCTTTTTTGAATGTTTTCAGGAACCTCCTTCCCTTTTTATGTAATATTTTGATTAAAGTGTAAAATAAAAAAAGTTGTAAGGATTTGGTAAAAGGAAAAGCCTTGATGAAGGCTTGGCTGATGTTTCTTCCACGCTGTTAAGTTCCACCTCTTGTCTGTTCCAGGAAACCGATTTAGATTTAGAGATGTTGGCTCCTTACATCCCGATGGATGATGACTTCCAGCTGCGCTCCTTCGATCAGCTGTCCCCTCTGGAAAGCAGCTCCTCCAGCTCTCAGAGTGCAGCCACCATCACCATATTCCAGCAGAGTCAGACAGCAGCGGGCAGTGCTGAGGAGGCGAAGCCGGCGGAGCGCGCGGACGATGTGAAGACGATCATCGTCCCCTCCTCGCCCGTGCGCGGGCTCGCCGAGTCCAGCAGTGCCCCCGCCTCGCCCTACGGCGGGAGCACCAGTCGAACTGCCTCGCCCATCAGAGCAGGGAAAGGAACAGTGGATCAGGTGGAAAAGCCTTCTCCAGGAGCACCCAGCTTGCTAACAGTCACTCTGAATAAAAGGTATTTTAAAAGTGCAGCTTAAGCCCTGGTATCTGTTCAAGGAATTAGATATAATTTCTGCCAGCTGTTGTGTGTTCGTCCTCAGCGTTCTTCAGAGTAGAAATTGAGACATTTAAATTTGGACGTGTCAAATGAGTCTTTTTTTAAGAGTAAACTCCCCTAAAGTTAATTTCATGGTAGCTTTTACCTAAACACCTCATGTAAAAGCTAGCTACTGTAAAAGGTCTGTTCTGTTCTTGTACCTGATTTGCAGCCTTTACAAAAATGCAGTAGGCAATTTAAGTAGTTACACCCACACAATGTTTCTGATGCTTTCCTAGTCCACTGTGTTAGAGGTAAGAGGCAGCTACAGTCTGTGCTACAGATACTGCACATACCAGATGTACAGATATCTATAAGCAATAGATGCTGCTTTTCAAACTAATTGTGTTTTGTGATCGACTGTGGTGCCTGTAGTAGATACTTATCACGATATATAACCGTATTAAGTCAAACATGAGATTTGTGATATGTAAAAGATTTGTCTGTATGTAGAAATATTCAGAAAAGACTTTCCCTTACCCTTCCTTCCCTTCTTTCTATTGAAAGTGAACTGCTGAACTTTTATGCTTTTTTTTCTGCAGATTTAAAAATTTTTGTTAGAACTTATTCTGAGCTTCACAGCAAGATTAAAGGCTAACATTTGCTATGCTCATAGAAAATGATTGTTGAAATAAGTCAATTTATGAACGAAAAGTAGTGAAGTTCGTAAATTCAGTTCTGTGATGTTGTATATATAAGTGTCCACGGAAGAAGAATGGCTTGAGGAAAGCAAAAACATCTTAACAGCCTGAATCAATTTTTCTTAGATCTACTGCACTGGATGAAGAACTAAATCCAAAGATGCTAGCTTTGCATAATGCTCAGAGAAAACGAAAAATGGAACATGATGGTTCACTTTTTCAGGCAGTTGGAATTGTGAGTTTTGTTTTACCATTTTAAAATATTCCCTTTTAACCTTGCAATTTCTGAAATGAGGCGTCAGTGCAGACTCCTGAGTTGAGCTGTTGGTAAGCAGTGGAATCTTGGGATGAGGGATAATTGATAGTGAAATTTTTATCTATATGCAGATACTCCACTTTTAGTTCTCTTTTACTATCAACTTTTCAAAAGTGCCCTCTACAACCAAGTGCATTTCTTGATTAGGTAGAAGATACTTTTCTGTGAACATATGTGTTTTTTAGTAGAATATGCACAAATGTAAGACATCACATTTAAATGTGTAATTGCTGTATTTATTTAACTTTTGAATTCAAACTCAATTTTCATATTTATCAACATTGGAGATTAGTGGTCTTATGCTTCTTCCTATGTTTTATTTTTCCATTGAGTCTGAGATTCCTTTACTTAATCAGATAACAAGACTGTCTGAACTGTGAGGGAAGAGAGCTCCTATAATAACCTAGCAAATGTCTATTACTGCCACTCCCTTTCATGCATGCTCTCTCTAGTAGTAGTGTGGGCACTTGGGAGTAGCTCATCCTCATCTGTCCCAGCTATTCAAAAGAAACTCTGTAGATATTCCTAGATTGGGGTCACTTGATTGGGGGTTGTCCAGCTTGTTATTTTCTGCAAGGGTATGTTGTCTCCATAATCCTTGTCTCTCACTGTCAGTTGTTAGTATTTTGAAACCTTGAGCTTTGCCATTGCAAACTGTTCTCTTGCTCATCTTCACTGGAAGTTCCCCCTCATCAAGTTTTGAGAAGTCTTAGTCTTAAGTCTTAATTCCTCTACTGCAATGCAGCCTTTGACCTTCTTTGTTTCTCTACTGGGCCACCTCCTAGTTGTAGTCATCTACCGTATCTTACAGTGCAGGATTATTTTTCTTCTGAACTGACTTTACTCCTGCATCCTAGTCTGGGCATAAGACAAATCAGTTTTTCTATGCCCTTTCTATGTGGTTGTGTTCATTTGCTAAATGCTTTGCACTTCCATGCATGTAGTTCTGCTGCTTTCAGAAGCCCTGTAAGAGTTCACAGCTTTGCAAGAAATGTTATTGCCTTCCACTGCCCTTTTCTCATGCAGAGATGCCACAGCTCATAGTGTTGCTGATAAAATATTCAAAACAGCATGAGAGGTCATTAAATACACGGAACACAAGCAGTTCAGTGTTAACTGCTGGGATAGTGTTCAGGCTTCTGTGCTTAGTACAAGTTTAATACTTACAGGTTCAGACTTCATCCTTCGCTAAATGTTTTTCTTTTGTCTGTATCTGAGAAAACTGTTATAAATATTTTGATGGTTTCTCAGAGTCAGAAGCTGAATTTCCGTGAAGCTGGGTCTTAATGGAGTTATTTTAAGAAGTGCTTTTGTTGTTTGGCTTCTCTCTCCACAGTGGATTTCTGGGAGGATATACAGGCCTTTCACACAGAAGAAAAGTGCAGAAGAAAAATGATGTTAAACCCAGGCTAGAATACATGCTGTTCTAGGCTTGTGCAAACACTTGCCACAACTTTTGAGCTCTGGGGAAGTGGGATGTATTTTGCAAAGAGTGAAAATAGGTGAAGACCAAACTAAAATAGTACTTTTGCTTCCTAGAAAATAGAATTAGACAAGGACAAGATATAGTAAGGTTATAAAATATTGTGTTATAGTGATGTTATAAAATAATGATATAAATCATTACAGTGGAACAGTTACAAGCCATATCTTTCTTAACATGAAGGGCTGCAATGTATTCATGGTGAAAAATAAGCAGCAGCAGCAGTGTAGGTGACTAATCTCACTATGAACTGCAGCTCTGAGTTAACTATAACTTCTACTATACAGCTGCTCTTTTGACTTACATGGGTGTTTTATAACCTGAAAACATATGCTCTTCACTATTTTGAGGATAATGGCAGTGCTCTGAAATACCTTCTCCTCTTTTTGCAGCAGTCAGTATCACTAACAAGACCAAACTTTGCAGATTCATGTACTTTTGCCAGTAGACTTGATACTAAGATGGTGCTTTTTTCTTCCATCCCATCTGTTTCAGTGGCAGCTTCTTCTTCCTTACCCCAATTATATGAAGCCCTTACAGCTTCCTAATCTCCATATCTTCTGTTCTGCTGTCAAAACAATATGCTAAGGAGCCATATCTGCACTAGACTGGTGTAGGACCGCATTTTCCACAAGGCTTGGGTCAGGTGGCTTGGTGGCAATAACTGGAGTGCAAGCAGAATTTAATCCTAAATGTAGATAGAATCGACCTACTGAGGTTCCTGACTCTCCTGCCTACACAATTAATTCCAGTGCAGAAAGCCATAGAGACTCCAGTGAGAACCTGATGCTTACTCACCCCAGAGCAGCGGTAATTAAATGGGTGTGTTTGTGTACATGTTCACGCTAATCTTGAGCGTGGTAACTGATGATAACCAGGATTTTGTAATTGTTTTCTCTAAGGGAAGTCAGGTCTTGAAACCTGATTCAGTTTTCTGTTAAATCATTTTCAAGTTAGTGTGCTTGGAAATATATTTCTCCCCAAATTCTGAACAAAATCCACTTTAAATTGTAACAATGCCACATTAGTACTCAGTGACAGGAACTGTTCATTTGGAAGAGGGACGTGGGGCGTTATAAAGATACAATATTCACTAAAGAAGATTAATTTTATTTCTTTCTAGGGGTCTTTATTCCAGCAGACAGGTGACCGTGGAGGAAATGCATCACTTGCTTGGAAACGTGTAAAGGGATGCAAAACAAATGGTCACAGTGGAGTGGAGCAGAAGACAATCATTCTACTATCAACTGGTTGGTATCTTCCTTTCCTAGGCAGAGGGGGTGGAGGGGGCTGTGTGAAAGAGAACAGACTCTCCCAAACTGTCCAAACTTAGCTCCTTGTGAACAGCTCCAGGGGAGCTTAAGCATGGTGAATAAAGTGCACTTTTTCTCCTTCCCCTCCCTCTGTAGACATAGCGAGTAAACTTCTAGGGCAGTCGATGGATGAGAGTGGACTCCCCCAACTCACGAGTTACGACTGCGAAGTAAACGCTCCCATACAAGGCAACAGAAACCTGCTACAGGGGGAAGAACTGCTCAGAGCTCTGGATCAAGTTAACTGAGCTTTCACAAAACTTGCT
This sequence comes from Nicator chloris, assembly GCA_013400495.1. Lineage (NCBI taxonomy): Eukaryota > Metazoa > Chordata > Aves > Passeriformes > Pycnonotidae > Nicator > Nicator chloris. The sequence goes on from WAAE01014860.1 coordinate 29,063, forward strand.
CCTTTTTTGGACACTGGTGAATCATCACCTAAAGCAGTCTATTTATATTTTCTATATCTGATTTTAGAAGCCTGGCTACAGTACTGCACTAATTCAGTTAGTTCAGTTTTGATCCCCTTTCTACTTATTTTGACAGTCTTTTTAATATGTTCTTTATGTAACAATAACTCAAACTCTAGTGCATTTTTATAATTCTTTGGTACATACACTTTTAAGTCCATTACATTTAAAACACACTTGCAATAGCAGCTTTGAAATATGCACCTGATTAAAAAAAAATATTTATTTTTTGGCTGGGGAGTTGGTCACCAAAACTTATCATTAGGAAAATGTCAACACAGGAAAAACTGGCAATACTTCCATCCTGCTTTTCATAGGTAGTTGGAAGACTTATGCTCTCTTACTCCTTATGTTCAAGTAAGTTTTTTATGTTAATAGTTTTTATAAGAAACAACAATGCTTTGCAGCGGTGCATTGTAGCCACAATCGCACAATATATTTTCTTAAAAAATACCAGCAGTTCCTCATGCAATATATTCTGCATTTATAAAAACTAGTTTTTAAGAAGAATCTTTTGTTTGCCTATGAAAACGTGTTTAAACCTGGATTATGTCATTATTTTAGTCACGTTGTAATATAAATTGTTCTTAAATGCTGTCTTATGCTTTTGACTTCAGTGGGTGTGGTTAGTCAAAGGAAAGGCTTTATCTGGAAAGGGCTAGCAGCATTTTCTTTGGATACGTTCTCAATTTAGAGAAAGTTTGGTGTTCTTAAAGTAGTCACTTTGCCAGCTTAAAAAAAAAAATCCCTGCCTGTAGTTGTTGAAGTTAATGCTAATATTGTGTATGATCTTAAATCTAAATGTTCAGCTTACCCTGTGTGGTATAGGTGATATTTCAAGCAGATTGTAAAACATCTTGCATTGTTAGCAAACTTTTATCTAGTACATCATTGAGTTGCTCAATATTTTGATGTTTTGGTTTTATGCACCTTGTTGCTATTAACATCCATATGTTTTCATGTAGATTTCAATAACGTGAATATATTTAGAAGCCTTTTTATTTAGAAATATATAGTTGTCACAAACATCTTATTTTCCTATATGTACTGTACAAAACCTTCATTCACTCATTCTTTTTGCTCTTTGTGGTTGGATCTAACACTAACTGTATTGTTTTCTTACATCAATAAACTATATGTGGACCAGGCCCCCTTGGGGAGTGTGTTATCTGAGAGAAATGAGATAATTTATATTTTTGTTAGTGGTTATTGTTCATCCGTGTTCCCTTTTTAACTTAGAGTTGATTGGAAATCACTGCTTCCTTATTTTGACTGTAACATCTCTGCGTTAATGATTTGAGCCTGTTCAGTACTGAAGTCTCCCAGACAGTGTTGTACTACCACTCGCCAAAGACCTTACACTTCTCAATCATAATCTGTAATCACACCTGTGAGCAAACCTGGCAGCGAGGAGGCAGCGTTTTTGTTTTACATTAGAGCAGAAAAAGTTCGTCTTTATGAACAGCTTAAAGGCTTGTCTCTGGAAGCTTTATCAAGGTAACACAGGAAAGCAGGAAAAGGTAAAATTCATGGGAGTGATTGATCTGAGATGGATTTTGATCACAAAACTCCATGCTTAAAAAATTAGGCTGATACTTGATGAAACTTGTTCCACATTTTTGTGTTGTTGACCCAGTGACTTTCCTCATTTTGCTGTCATAAAACACAATGCTACTGGTAACTGTGTGTTGTGTAAATGTGGTCAAGATATTTTGTGTGTTCTCCAAACTATTTTTACAAAACTTAAGTAATCAATTGTGGAGTGTCATGGGAGTTACTTTGGTTTTATGTTGTAAACTTTTTGGTTTCATTGCACTGTTTTGAAATCAATGTCACAGTACATACACATAACCTATTCTCTAAAATTCCTGTTTCACTGAAAGGAGCACTTTCCAAACTGCCACAGCTCTGAAACTAAAAGGACACTATTAACAAAAAATGATGAGGCACTGGCAGCAGAAGATAGTTGCACACTTGTTAATGTTTTGAGTAGAAGTTGCATGGAGAGGACAAGGTATATAGGGGCAGTCAGCTGCAGCTTCATGCAGAGAACGTTTTCACTAGTGAACATTTTTAATGCATTTTTAATGGCTAAAAGCAGTAGAGCCCCTCCCTGCCTGCTGTATCTGGGCTGGCATTCTTTCTATGGCATTTCTTTCTCTGTCAGCAGTTAGGAGGTTTAAATGGTGAAGTTGGGTTAAGCCCCTGCTGTTTAGGGCATCCCTCCTGCTTTAGCTCTGCATGGATTGATGTGGTGCTTCTGTGCGTCTTGCAAGCGGGTGAAAAGTGCAGCTGAGTTCTACTTTTATACTGCCCCACCAAGCTTGGAGCTGGGCTGGGGGAAGTTATCCTTTTGCACTCCCAAGAGACAGGTCAGAGGTGTTCTGCTGCTCTCTTGGCCGTGTTTTAGAGGAGCCTGGCCTGTTTGGATCTGTCAGGTCCTCTTCAGTGCACTAAGAGGGCAGAAAGTTTTCAGACTAAAATCGGTGTTAAAAAGAGAAGGAAAACCAAAGTGACCCATATGATTTATAGTCATGAGCCCCCTGGAGTCAGAGAATGGCTTGGATTGGAAGGGACTTTCAAGATCATCTTGTTCCCACTCTCCTGTTATGGGCAGGGACCCATTCCTTGAGATCAGGTTGCTCAGGGCCCCATCCACCCTGTCCTTGATCATCTCTGATCTTAGTGACAGCAGCTGTGGATTTAACTGAGTCACGTTTCACTTAAAAATCTCAATTCTAACATTTTTTACTATGCATAATAACCTTTACTATGCATAATAATATTTTGATTACTGTGGTGAACTGCAGTAGCTGTATTGGTTTACTGTAGGGGAAAAATAATCTAACAACCCACCCCCCCCCAAGCCTCCTAGAGACATTGAACAAGGCACAGAAAAGGAAGAGTAATTGCTCTGGCCTTGTAAGAGCTTTGCTAAATGCAGATGCCACTTTGTACCCATTTCACTTGCTTTTAAAAATTTTACTAATTTTTTTTCCCTGCTGTTAATTTTTTTTTGTCTCTTTAGACTCCAGGAGCAGAGAGTCTGATTCTAGAACTAATTTGGACTACCAGCTTCTAGAACAAATACCAAAGTGTTTTCTTAATGATTTTGCATATTTTCTTTGACTTGCTGCCTTTTTAAAATGTTGAGGCACCATATTAGAAATTATGAGGAAATTAATGACTATGAGGGTGGTGAGATATTGGCACAGGTTTCCCAGAGCAGCTGTGGATAGCCCAGCCCTGGATGTGTCCAAGGCCAGATTGGATGGGGCTTGGAGCAACCTGGGATAGTGAAAGGTGTCCCTGCCCATGGCAGGGGGTTGGAACTAGGTAGGTTTTAAGGTCCCTTCCCACCCAAATCATGCTGTGATTTATTCTTTGTTGTAAAGAAGAAACTGTGGGTACATACAGTATTTTGTCTTGTATATAGAACATGCTAATTATGTGAAAATGTTAAACTGAGGAGAATAACTAAGTTATCTTCCAGGTTTTCCTGACTACAGCAGTAGTCAAGCTAGGCCTTCTTCAGGGCACAGTACAATTATTTTTACATACAGATTTTAATTGATTTTTTAATCATCAACAGTGATGATTTTGTTAAAGGGTAAAGGAATTTTTAAACTAGTATTTATGATGACATAACTCCTTCCTTTACCTGAAAGTAGTTAAAATTAACTACAACTATAACTGCCCAGAAATCACTTAAATATGCTGTGCAGTAACTTATCTTGGGTGTAAGATACTGAGTAAATGAAGGTAGCCTGGAGTCCAAAGTACCTCTTGCTAACATACCCTTCTCCCATCTAGTGAGACTAGCTTGGACTTTGGTGATCTTTGAAAGCCTTTGGGTGAAATGGAAACAACTTACCTGAGAAATGAAATTTAATAGTATCTGTGTACACAATTAAAACTCTCCCAAAGTAATTACTGAATTAAAGAATCACAGATTAGGGCCCAAAAGAATCGTAACACTGATGAGGGTTTTAAAGACTTCAAAGCTTGGTTTGGATGAAATGATCAGCTCTGCTTCCAATGAAATACAATTGTCAGGTCAGATAATTCTGATGATTACAGGTTAAACTATTGCATATTTAATAGTAATGTTTCATTACTTAAAGAGCTGTTTAATTAAACAGCTAAGCACTGGCAGCTGAAGGCAGTATCTGTTGGCAAGTGTTCTCCCCTGTTACTCTGCTGAGTGAACCTTTCCTGACAGTGCAATGGGATCTGGGAGCATCCTGCCACTGTCAGCCGGGCTGGACAGGCCCCAGGTCAGCCATCTGTCCCCTTCCCTCTGCTGCCCTGCTCCTGACCAGAGCACGCAGCTCACTCAAATGTCACTGCACTTAGGCACATTACTCAAACTGTAACTGTCCAGCATGAAACAAACACCTCACAGGCCACAAGGACTTGGTATGAAGTCCCATTTTCATAGGAATTCCACACGAGTTGGGTATCCAGCTTTCATTAAAAATACCAATTATGACTTAACTCCCTCAAAAGCTCTGTTCTGGAGGACTGTGATTTTTGATCCAAATTCTAGAAATGAATTGTCGTTTTCCTTCTGCTTCCCTGTTTACCTTGAGCAAGTTACCAAAAAGTTAAAGAGTTTGCTGCTGGATTTATACAGTACAGTAGATTTTGTGAATAATAGCAGTATTCTCTCATGAAGAAGTGGTATATTTTAATGGAATTCTTTTTTGGAACCAAGTACAACGTATTGCAATTGATATTTCTCTTGAAACATTTTGACGTACTTGTGACTGTATTTCTTTTTGATTGTGTAACAGTATAAAATTCAATAAAAGAGAGGGTTTGTTTCTAACTTGTGACATCTGTGATCTTTCTGTCCGTCCCTTTTCCCCTATTGTAAAAGGTGGAGAGGACTAAAGTGAGCTAAACCACTGTGCAGAATAACAAACTCCTTTCAGGTTTAAGAGTTTACTGCCTGCTATCAGAAACTTGGGCACCAAGCAGACATGGTCACAATCTCCAAAAATATACATCTTGTATTAAATATGATATAAATATATAACATTTATATACAAGCTGAATCCTATTCACATGTGGTTATCCCACCTGAGTTAAGCAGCTCACATGTGCGAACAGAAGAAGTCAAACACACAATTTAACAAGTGGGATATGGGGATGGCATAGGTTTTCCTGGAGGAAGCCAAAGACATCAAACAGCTACAGAGCCAGAGGGACAGAGGACCTTAGGAAGCCTCTTTGATTAATCACACCAGAAATGCCCTTAGTAACAAAACAAACTTGTTTGAATCCACGGTCGTGTCTCCAGGTGACTTCGGTTGATGTCGGTACACGCAAATGACTCGAAAAGAACTTGTGACTCCTGCTGTCCTGTTCAATCAATGCCATTTCCTACTGCACAGATTAAAAAGCTTTGGCAACGTTTGTGCTTGCTGGGAAGCCTGAAAGCAGGAGTGATGTGCCGGTAGAGCATGATCCTGTTACTAGCAATAGGTTTGTACATACCGAAGGTGGGATAAGCTATTTGATAAAATATATGAATGATTTATTTTCATGCAAATCAATTAAAACATGATTTCTTTTCATGTTTTCAACTTGAAAATGTGTTCTAAGGCAATCATATAAGGTATTAAGAAAAAGATTTGTTTTGTGCCATATGCACCTAGAAAACCCCATTATTTATATCAGTGCAGGATAAATGGCTTTTAAATTGCAACTTATAAATGAGGAATTAATAGAGCAAATACAATTTCACCCATTTGTTTAGCAGTTGAATATGAAGAAGATACAGTAACCAGCACACTCTTCCTTACATAATCTAATTATTTCTTTTTTAGTTTAAAGTCATTAATTGTACTAAAATGTACTAATGAATGATCTGAAGGAGCACTGAAAACACAGTTGATGAAGAAGAGTTAATTAGTCTAAAAATTGATACTGTATTTAATTTTATATACCACACCAGGGGGATTGTACAAAGAGACCCTGTTACTTGGTTTTACTCTTCTGCATTTTCATTCTTTACATTGTACCCAAACTTCCTGCAGGGGAAGACTTAGGGCGCATTCACATGGGCACAATAGCCTCATCCTCACTGCATCTTGCATCATGCAGCCCCATCTGCCATAGGAAAAAAAATAATTCCATATAATGTTCCTTGAAACATCATCTCAGAAAACACACTCTGAGCTTTACAAACTCAGCATCACTCCAGAGCCAGGCTCCTCTACTCCTATTAAATTAAGGGATGACTCCTGTAACTAAACAGGGCTTGCCTTGAGCTGTATCTAATGGTGAACTCGCTCCATGATGTGTCAGTTTTGACTTACTTGTGCTTTGAATCCTTAAATCCATTGGGGAGGGGAGTACATTATATCTGATTTCCTAACAGTGTTGGCATTCTGTTCCAAAATCAGTACAATCTGTTGAAGTCAGGGTCACGTACTGGGTGAACGGGGTCACTGCCCTACATCTCTAAACATGAATCCAAGTGATAGATGAAAGTGTCTCTTCAGATAAATAAAAAAAAAAAAAAAAGCAAACCAAACCCTGGCAGGTGCAGCTCTCCTGCTAAACCCTGTACAGTTCGTATGCAACAGCTCTGCAAATATCTCTGTTCCTATAGTCAATGACATTGGCAACCAGTGGTGCTCACAGGCAACTGCTGCTCAGCCGATGGCAAATTACCTCCCAATAAAGGCTGCTAAACGTTGCATTCCATCAACCTTTTGGGAAATACAATAAATATGGAAAGATGCTTGCATGCCTGGAGCACTGTGGGAGCTTCTGACATTGTAGGAACTGACAGCTTGATGCGCCTCGCTGTAAGGAGCGACCTTTGGATCAATTAGTTGATGCTAATGGTGAACCGGAAAACATCAAGGCACCGTAGCCAGCAGAATTCAACACTCATTTCGCAGAGCATGATTATTTGAGAAAGCAAAATGTGATATATTTTTTTTTTCCCCCCGTCGCTGGGAAAACTCCTGCAGACTTAAACATCCCAAAGGCATCACGCAAGGCTCCATCCCAAGCCCCTACTTTCCCTACACGCTATTTGTCACCCGCTAAAGCTTTCCCTGCGCAGGGGGGATCTCGCACCTGCCGAGCCCGCATCCCGTGGCTGCACAGGCACCCGGCCGCTCTCCTGCCCAGCCCGGGACCGCTCCCGGCGCAGGTGCCGCTGTCCAGCCGCGCTCCCACAATCCGCAGCCAAGCCCCGACCGCAGCGGCCATCACCGCAACACCCCCTTGAAACCCGAACCCCGTCCCTAAACCCTCTGGGGACCCGCCCGAGGGGCTGCGGAGCCTCCCGGGCACCAGAGCCGGCTCCCCCGGGACACTGCCCTTCCCCGCCCCGAGCGGTGCCCGCCGCCGGTGCCGCGGGTCCGTACTCACCGCGGCGCGGGGCTCTCCGACGCCGGCGCTGGTGCCGGCAGCCGCCTCGGCGGCCGCTCGCCCCTCTCTGTACGTGCGCCAGGGAGCGCGGGCAGGGGAGCCCCCGCCGCCCGCTCCGCGCCGCCGGCGAGGCCGCACCCACCCACCCTACGTGCGGCTCGGCAGCCGCGGCCCCCTCCCCGCCCGCCCCGCTGTCCCGGCCGCCTACGTGTGGCCGTGCATGCGAGGAGCGGGCGGGCACGGCACGGCGCGATGTGACACGGCAGGGCAGGGAAGGGCAGCGCACGGCATCCCGCCGGCTTATCCCTGTCTGTCGCGCTCGCCCAAGCGGAAACGGGGCTCCCACAGCCGTCGGGGTTTTGGGACAGCCGGGGGAGCAGCGGCGGCCGGCAGTGGCCCTTCACCGGAGCGTGGCGGCACGTCACGTCCCCACGGCGGGGGCGCTCCGTGGGGCCGCCGGGCGCCCTTCCCGCGGGGGAACCGCTGCTCCCGAGCCCGTCGGTTCACGGCCCCCGAGCTCCCTGCCGACAGTGCCTGCAGGCACTGGGGCGGGGAGTGTGAAGCCCCGCACCTCGACAGCGTCCCCGGGATCTCTGGGGCTGTGGTACGGCGGCGCCTGACTGAGCGGACCCACCGCTGCTCAGTCCGCCCGAACCCGCTCATCCCACGGGATGCGCCCCGGGACGACCCAGGGATTTTGCCTGTGGACCGGGCTCGTCCTCCACGGCGAGGACGAGCGGTACAGCGCCCGGGGCGGGCAAAGCGAGCGCCCGTCACTGACGGGGTCTCGCCACACACAGGGGCAGCGGGGCCGGACCGCGGTGGGACGGCAGAGAGCCAGGGCACACCCGCTCCCTCACGGGCAGCCCGAACAGCTCCGTCCTGCCCCGCCCTGCCCGGGCCGTGCGCAGGCGCGGGGGAGCCGCGCAGGCGCCGCGGGGCTGTTGTGAATGGGAGCGCATGTGCGGAGCGGCCGCGGGGTGAGCGCGGGGTCGGCCCGATGAACGCCGTGGTGAGCGCCGTGCCGGGGTTGAAGGAGGACTGCGAGGAGCTGCTCGGCGCCTTCCTGCAGGCAGACACCGTCCGCTTCGAGCGCTTCGCCGAGCTGTGGCGGGAGCGCCGCTTCCACACTGTCTTCTAGTGAGTGAGGGAGGGGATGCCTCCCGGCCGCCCCTCAGGCCAAGCCGCGCCTGCCCCTCGCCTTCCCCTGCCCCGCCCCACTCTTGCCCCTCGCCAGGCCCGCAGCCCCCTCTGCTCAGCTTCCCCCCGGGGTACGGCTAGCCTTAAAGAGGGTGCGGGTGAGCTGTGTGCCCTGCCCGTCTCCCCGCAGGCCTGGCTCGGGGAGAGGGTTGCCTGGCTGGGCTCTAAAGAAAGTGGAGCATCGGTCCGTCTGTAATAATGGAAAAGAGTTTTAAATTCAGTGTATTTCGTACCTTAGGAGTGTGTGTGATTTGAGCGCTGACTCCGCAGGGAGCTTGGTGCAATCCTCGTGAGATTGAGAAGTGTGATCGCAGGACATTGCCAGTTTCACATGGAATATCCTGGAAGGAACCCACACGGATCATGGAGTCCAACTCCTGGCCCTGCACAGGACGCTCCAAGGGTCATACCCTGTGCCTGAGAACCTTGTCCAAACTCTTCTTGAACTCTGTCAGGTTGTGATTCTTGGGGTCATCCTCTGCAGGGCCAGGAGTTGGACTCAGTGATCCTTGTGGGTCCCTTCCGGCTGAGGACATTCAATGATCCTATATTTTTAAAATATGTAAAGCTTGTGTCTACGTTACGGATTTTTCTAAAGCCTGGAGTTTTATATTTACCTGCTTTAACATGCTGCTTTTTGTTTATTTGTTTGCTTTAGTGGTAGAATAAGAGCTTTGGAGAGGAATAAGCTCACAAAGAAGACTCTAGATCTGGCCCAGCAGTACTTCTTGCCCCCCTACTCCTTCCAGATCCGAGTTGGTGCTCTGTACCTTCTGTATGGGCTCTATAATGCCCAGCTTTGTCAGCCAAAACAAAAGGTAATTGTTCCTGAGGTTTTATTCTCAGGATATACTAGGCATAAGATATGTGGTACACTGCTGTCTGCTTTGTCATCATAAATGGTTAGGGCATTTCCTCTTGCTTTCTTAAAATAAAAATACTTAAAGCTAGAATGGAAGTTATTGGAAAAGGCAGGGACTGAGAATGTGTTCATCAGCTGTAGGGTGAACCCCATTACAGCCTGAGTTACTCTTTAGAATTCCACCAGAATGGAGACTGACTGAATTATTTCCACTTCCTGTTAAACAGAAAAGGAATTCATGAATAGACTGAGAGGGTGTGTGCCTGAATGACACCCTCCTTGCTGCTTTTAGGATAGGAGAGCAATATCTAAAGGAATTACAAACTCAGTGCAAGGAGAAGTGGTTTGCTTAGGAACTTTGTGATACATGCTGCGTGCACATGCAAAATTGGGTCCAGATTCTTTAAATAACAAACCGAGTTTGGAGTAGTCTACAATGATGCCATGATGTCTCATATTTTGACCTCAGAGAAATCAGTAACTTTTTATGAAGATGAATTTAGGCAATTTTAAAGCCACTGCTGGATAGCAACTGTAAGAGGGTACATGAGTTATCAAGAAAGTTAAGCAGAGAGAAAGTGAAGTGAGCAGAGTGGATATGACAGGAGAGAAAGGAGGAAATAAGGGAAAGAGAACATTTATGTATATTTCAGTGGCAGCACAACCTGGTATGAGTATTTTTTCCTAATCACTAGCGAAGGGAAATCTCCTAGGTGCAGACTATTTTTCACACACTTCAGAATGTGAAGAATGAATGTTTTCAAATGTCAGAAAGCACTTGTTTTTCATGTCACTGTCAAAGAAAGTATAATAATCTTATGTGCATAAAATGATGATAGTAATAACAAATATTGTAGTGGGATCCTTTCTGCAGGTCTGGACATCCAGGTGTTGTCTGTAGTCAGATCACAGTAGTCAGCTCAGTTAATTTTTATGGTTGAAATACTGGTTTAACAGTATGTAACTCTTTTGTTGCAGATCAGAATCGCACTCAAGGATTGGCCTGAAATCCAGAAATTTCAGCTGGATCTGCTTGACTCCCAGCATTATGATGCAGTCTATATCTTTAGGAGACTGCGACTTGCCAGAGCCTTCCATTTCACAGCAATGCCAAAGCTAGTGAGTTATTACATTAATTACTTACATTTTAAAATAAAATACCCTCAGCTTTCAATGCCTGACAGTTCAACAGCACTCGTGGTTAGCTCAGCCTTGGGGCTGTGTTAAAATGCAATATGTGTGGCTTTACATAGGTAGGTGATGAAGAGCTTAGAGGATGTTTGAATGCTTCTCACCTGAAAATATTTTTTCAAGTATCTGATGTTCCTAATAGATTTGAGATGTCTTACCAGTTGGGGAAATTAGTCTGGGTCCTGGATTACATTCTTAACTAGAGAATAATTTGTGAAAAGTGCTGGCCCTGAGCATGTGACAGCAAAGCTGTTGTTGGTGAGATGGTTTTATGTCTTTCAGTATCTCCCATCTCCTTATTGATGGATATGCAGTAGGAATTCTCAAGAGGAGGTGTCATTTGAAGCTTTGTTTTAGGTTACAAACATTGCCTCTGGTTTTAGCTGACCTACAGAACTAAGAAGAAGATTGAGGAAAATGATTTTAAAGAAGAATTTAGGGACCCGTGTAACAGAGTGAACAGCCTCATCACTAATGATGTATTGGAGGTACAGTAACCTTTAAACTACAGTTAATCAATGGGGTTTGTTTTGTTTTAATTTCTCTGTTGTCCAAGAGCTGTAACTTTTCTAATCAGCACAGTCTTGTCCTTTGTCAGTCTCTTGTGGAATGCAGACTAAGGTAATTTTACCAGACACTCAGAAATGTGGCATTTACTTTGGAAGAATTGTGGTACCTTTTTCAATGCTGAAATATCCTCTAATGTTTTGTGGTTTTGCCTCAGTAAGATGTAAAAGGGTGTAAATGGTTAATTGTCACTTAGAGAAAAATGGAAAAGGGGGGAAAGTGTGTTTGTTTTGATACATCTGCAGGTGGCAGCTGGAGAATTGATACTTGTGGTAATACAAATTTACTTATCTGCAAATTCATAGCCTTCTCTCACCTTTATTTCTCCTTTCAAACCTTGGATGTTTTTTTGGTTTTTTTTTGGTTTTTTTTTTTTATTATATGATGCATTTTATAAAAACCTGAGTAATTCAAGCCAGGTAAAGGTTCTTATATCACTCAGTGATAGAACTTTCTTTGCAGGTTTTTCATTTATTGCTGGCAAATGTGTATCAGTAAGGTTGGCTGCAGTAGTACAGAAATCTGAAGTACAATGTTTCCTCCAAAGAGATTAAAGTAAAGCACAGTATCAGAATGAGCCCTGTGTGAGCAGTGGCCCTGAATAACCTTCTTAGTTTAAATAATACAAGATACTCTTTCTTCTTCAGCTTATTTGATAGGTCAGTCCTGGATAGCAGGATTTCTTGGCTCTAAAACTCAAATACTCTAACCAGAATCAGTTTCTATCATTCCTCCTGGTCCAATGGTCTCCTTAGAATGGTTTCTGTAACCCTGGGTTTGGATGTTGAGAACTAATACTGCTTTACTGCTGGAATCTTTTTCTTTTTTTCCTGAAAGACACTTTTTAATTTTTTTTTAATAATTTCAGGAACTGATGAATGTTCACGACCACTATCAGAAAATGAAGTGTGTCATTTCAGCGGACAAATCCCAGCCAGACAAGGCCCTGAGCTTGATAAAAGATGACTTTGTGGTTAATCTCAAAGACATAACCTTGGAACATCAGGAATGGCAGCAGAACAGAGTGGTAGGTACTACCCACCACTATGCTGTGGTGACTCAGGAGGTTGGGTGAACATGTAAGAACTGGGTTTCTTGGTGGGATTGCCTCTGAGCTGGTAAATCTCAGACTGGAGGAAAGGAACTGTGACACTGAAGGCAGGGAATGTGTGAAACTTGAGACAGGGATGTGATCTGGAAGAAAGGACTTGTGGATGGTCTTGCCCTGTTGGGATGCCACAACTGACTGCTGAGAAGGAAGCCCTGAAGGCCTGACCTCATGAAGTAGCTCAGTGACACATTCCTGCATCAAAGAAAGGCCACAGTGTAAGGTGGATGTAGAAAATGGGCACGTGTGTAAATACTTGTCTTGTTTTTTACAGTTCTTGGATTTTAGCTGTCTTGTACATGACAGATGTTTAAAGAAAAATGCTTTTCTTCCCCACAGAAAGTATTCCAAGATGTTAAAGAAACTGAAGAAACAGAAGATAAAAAGAAAGAAGAGACTTTGCTAAAATCAGAGGTAAGGAAACTGAACTACTGCATAGCACAGGCTAGATCTGTTGATTTTTTGACTTCAGATCTCAGGCTAAGCAGTGTAGGTCAAAGTTTGATAGTGTCAAAATAAATTCCAGGGACAGCTGGTGGGGCTGGTTGCTTGGTTTTGTTTTTAACTCACATTGTTTTCTATTGAGCTGTGAGCATTTACTGCTGTGACAGCTCTTAGGTGATCACAATAAAAAGCCTCTCTCAGGTGAGGAGGGAAAAGAGCTGTATTTTCTCAGCCACACTCCTTTACACTTCCTCTTGGAGTTTCAACTTGAGGCAATACTCATTTTTTATGCTACAAAATTGTCTAATGTTCTACTTGTTTGCTTATTTCTACTTTAAATGTAAGTAAGATGTGAAGTTTCAAATTTGATTTTTCTCCTCCTGGGCTTTGTAACAGTGAAGGCAACCAAAATTATGCTCTGTCTTTTTAATGAAATTTGAACTTTTTTTTTTTCCTTAAAGTACCATTTTGCTGGCATTGAAATTATGTAGAACTAATTATAGCATTACAGCTGTAGTGAGGTATTGCTCAACTGGTTGCCTGATGTAATATCTCATTTCAGTACTGCTATAATAGAATAAGAATATTTTCTGACTGGACTCTTGTTTCTTTACAGGGTTCTGAAAGAGCAAGTGCCCTGGCCAGAATCAAATACAGGTCTTATTCTGCAGCTATTGAGGTGAGTATGAAAATTGATAATGGGGATGTTTTTGTTTTTCAAGAATGATTTTAAGTACCAGTTTAATGTAAATGTTGGGTCAAAAAGGAATGAGTTAAAACTGCACTCTGTAATTCAGTTTTTGAATGTTCTAGTTTTCATAACACAGCAGGGAAACCCAAAGCTTTTATTCTTGTTAGATTTATGGAACAAAGCAAGTAAGGCCTGTGCTTGGGGGATTTTCATTTACAGGATATCTTTTAATGTCTATGCTCTGTTTAAGTAGATTTTAAGAAGAATGTATAAATTAAGAGGAATTTTAAGAAGATGTATAAAAACACCTGAGAGTTTAATTGCTCAGATGCCTTGGATCTTAGATACTGGAATCTTGGAATATGCCTGTGAAAATGGGACTGGGGAGTTCAAAGTCAGTTGCAAGTTCTTGGAAACTTTGTTTCAGTAGCTTCTCCCTTAAAAGATTATTTTTGGTTTGTCTTTTTCTTAGCAGTCCTATGAGAAACATCTCAATTTTTTCTGTTTATTAAAATCTTACATTGAAAAATGTGTCATTAAATGAAACAGAGGTCTGGATTTTATAACAGTCCAGACTCGTGATTGTGCAGTGATGTTTTCTAGGCACTTAACCAAAATAGGATGCTAGGGAGGCTTTTCAGAGCTGCAGTTCTTGGAAGTGTTTCTTTGGTGTAGGAGGATGCAGCATGGTGTGGCTTGGTAGTAACAGAGAATGGATTGGATTTAATGAATGTTTCATTATCTGCCTTTTAAGTTATACACCCATTAAATCATAGAAGGGCATTATCCTGTGTTGAAAAACTGGAGAACAGCAACTACTGGGAGTCCTCCCTCCCTCTTTCCCCTTCTGTCCCTTTTCCACCCTGACATCAAGGTGATGCTTTGATCCCTGCTGGTTTGTCAAGTGACCCACAGCAAGATCTGGCTGTAGAAGTTCAGCTTTTTATGTATCATTCAGGTTTCCAGATCCAGGAGACATCGCCAAGTGCAGTTGGAATCCTCTGAAGCAGGATCCAGTGCCAAGTCTCCAAGTCGAAGTAAGAAAAACAGCAGGAGACCACAGCCAGCAAGAGGAGGTTCTTCAGAAGTTAGAGGTGATTCTCCATTGCATCCATGAACCTGGGGAGATTGCAAAAGTTTATCCATTGCTTTGCTAGCTGGGTTAAATTTTGCTGTTGAACTGTGGGAAATTACTTTTCCTAAGGAAATGCTCTTTCTGATATCCAACTTTTCAACTGATAGGAGTTACTCTGCTGTCTAAATTTTTTGTTTACTCCTTATTTGTTATAGTTTAAATGAAACTAAACACCAAAATGGTTTTGAATTGTCTTTATTTTTTGAATTATCTTTATTTTGAAGATGGGGATTCAATTTCAAAGTTCCAAACTCTGTTTGCAGACTTGCTTAGGCTCTGCTAGGGGAAAAAAGTTACGGAGAAAATTAACCCCTCTTCAGAGATGAGCATTAAGCAGTGTTGCCTTTGCTTGACCTGAAAAGAGTAGATGAAGTGTTTTGGAGCAGTGAAGGCATTTTGAATTATTGAACTGAGTTGGTGATTAATTTGCTTTAAATTGGTAGTGTTAATTACTTCTTATGGAAGATTTCTTAGTGAGCCATAGTGAAGGTACTGTGAAAAGTGGGTTTGTCTACAGCATTTGACAGCATCTCAGGAGAGCAGCAGTGAGCAATCTTTTAACTACTGGATGAGGGATATAGAAGCACAAAAAAGCTGACAGTTTTTCCTCAAAATCTGTGTGCAGGTGAACTGGCAAAGGAAACCATAACTCAGCATATCGGGATGCCAATAATCATAGAAGAGGACTCAGATGAAGGAGGTAAAACAATTGGAATTCCAGCAAACCAGTGACTTGTTCTTAAATATCCCTCTGCTGTGCTTTTCTGAAACTACAGCCTGATATTTTGGATCATGCCTTGCAAAAGCTAGATTTGGTTTTAGCCTGCAAATTGCTGCATGAAAATTGAAACTTAGAAATGCCATGGCAAAATCCTGAGAGTAATTTTTTCTACGTGGATTTCATTGTAGTGTGTTCACAGTTAAATTTGATCCAGTTTAAAGGAGTCTCATTCTTTTGTAATACAAGTTTGTCTTGAGGAGTTCCACTGTGTAGGGAAAAGTGATTTTTTTGGTCAGTCACCTACTTAGAGAAGATGCCTGTTCTGGTAACTCTGGGAACTTAGGAAAGAATAGCCCTTGCTGCCCTCACCTTTGTTGAGGGGAGAGAAGGTTCCTCTCTAGCCTTAGTTTCAGTTGGGCAGTGTTTCATGATTGAGCTCCAGTACAGCAGTAGCATCCTCTGCTGTACTGGAAGTTATCTGACATCATTGGGGGAGGACTCTGGGAACTGCAGCAGGGGAGTGAATGGCTTTGCTGGCACTCAGGTTACTGGAAATAATGTAATCTTAACTGGGAAGCAATCGTAAAGCAGATTGCTCAAAGCTTACAGTGGAGTTGCTCTGCAGAAACATCAATGTTGGATGATGCTGAGCTGCTCTGCAACTCAAAAGCTTCAGGGAGAACATGGCACAGTATAAAGAATCTTTTGCAGTTAATTTACTATCTAAAATTGTAATTGTAATGTAATATTTAGTACAAGGGATATCTAATACTCTTTAATGCATTTAAATGTATTAAAATATGTTTTTAGTGACATTGTATATTTATATTTGCTCTTTTTCGAAGCAAAGGAACATCTCGTAGTACTGAAGTGAGATTACATTCTCTGATCACTTTTATTTGTAGACAGTGGGAATTCACTCAGTTTTAAATGGTCAGATTGAAGGTGCCATGGAGCATTTAGCATTGTACTTTGTTTACTTTCCTTTCACTTGTCCACTTGTTTTGGACAAAAAGTTTCTTTCTAAATCAGGAACATTCTTCATTTCTCAGAATTTTCCAGTAAATTCTGAAGCATTAAACATACCCATAATCAGTCTCTTCAGATATTTGGGAGTATTCTGTTTGTCAAATTCACAGCAAAATCTGAAAGATGTTGGTGAGGAGCAGAAAGCTTTTAAGATGGAATAAGTTTTGAAGTACAGTATTCATCAATGGAATTTCAGTTGGTACTTTGAATGATAGTGTGCTGTAGAATCTAGACAGATTTTTTTTTAATATTTAAAAAACATGAGGAGAGGGGCTGGGAGGGGATCTCGAGAGCTCATCTGGTTAATTTCCTGTGCTGGATAGAATTAATTCTACTTGAACAACTCCCATGAGGGAAGATTGATTTAAAAGCTTGTAAAAAAGCCCCTTCTCTTTATTTTCTTTCAGAAGTATCTGTGCCCAAGAGGAGACTATGTTAGAGGATCCAGCTGGAGAAGCACTAATGTTAATTTTAATGACAAAATGAAAATGTCAGAGGTAACACCAAGTGCTTGTTTTGGATACCTTTGAACATAAAAGAAGTGTCTGGGACCAGAGCCACAGGTGATGCTGGAATACTGGTAGTGACTGGGATACTTCAGCTGTCTCGTGGTGCCTTTATTCACCTGATGAATGCTTCCTGTGGGAGATCAAAGTTGCTGCATCCTGGCTGAGATGGAGGGAGAAGGCTCAGAAAATATTTGCCCATGTTAGACATGTCTGTAAACCTTTATCTCCAAACACCAGGTTATTGACTGTTGAAAATTAGTACAATAAATTCTTTTTCACAGTTGACTCGCTCCATTTTATGGTGTGTAAACTTCACTGTTCAACGTGGTTTGATCCCATACCTATAGAGATGAACTTGCTGATAAACTTTTTGTTGTGCCCTGTCTCCAGCAGGTCTGGAGTTACTGTGTATTCAAATGGAGGGATGGAAAAGGTGTTTATTAATTCTACAGATAACCTTAAGCTGTACAAGGGCAGGACTGGAATTCAAAATGATCTTTATAAATTGGAGGGGAGTGAAAGAAGTGGGTGCAGAAATAAACATGGATCTCAGTATTGAGAACAGGCACAGCATGGGGAAATGTTTGCTTGGCAACAGTGCAGCAGAAAAAGCAAATGGACTGAGAATCATCAGCTGGAGTGTTTTCTGTAAACACTGAAACGGTAGAATTTTTGTCACTCAGCCTTGGAAGGCTGGAGCCTCAAATATCTCCATCTGACCACAACAGTTTAAGAAGAATGTAGAGTTACTTTCCTTGGAATTTCTCCAGTTGATCACAGCTGTTCTTTCAAGAAAGGCTGAAGGAATTGTGTCGTTTTCTACAAGAAGAAAGAGAAATTAGAAATTTGAAAGATTTTGAATACAAAAGGAACCTAAATGGAATTAATTTGGTAGTGAGACTCTCAAAGGCCAGAGGAATTGAAGTGCTCTTACCTAGAAGAAAAAACATTTAAATGGAGATAGAAATGCTTTTACTATAAAAGGTTTCCATATTAAATGTGTTGGTTGGCAAGGAGGAATGGGCCAAAATGACAAAGAGGTTGGACAGTGGAAAAGCTGATGAAGTGCCAATGTTGTACTCGACCTTGTTAACAAGAAAAGAGGAAATGCTTTGTAATAAAGCCAAACCTTTTACTGCACTGTAAACTGAACAGTCAAATATTCAATTGGGTAACCAAAGTCTTGATAGTGTAATCCAAAAGTCATTATTAGCCCAGATCTAATTATTGTAGAAAAAGAATACTTCTACACAGATTAAAAATGCCTATAGTGGTAACAACAGGGTTAAAGTCATCATACATGTGTTTAGTTTCAACTCTTTTTTTCTGGTTTATGGTTCACTCTTCCACTGCACTCTTTGTCCTGAGGTTGGGTTTAGGCTGTGAGTGGAACATGCCTCAGATGTGGTCTTCTTAAAAGGACTCATCTATGGCTGTAAACATTTCTGTCAAGTTTGAGCAATTTGGTTTTATTTGGGTTTTCTGGCAATGACCATGCCTATGCTTTTCTGTTACCTGTGCATTTCTTCTCCTTTTTGGTGAGCAGGTACAAAAAACCAGAAGATACCTCAAAGGGAAACTTACACAGACTATTTTTGCTCAATAACGTTTCCTGCAGTGGCACTTATTCATAACATGACCATCTAGTTTGCTTCTCCTTATACCTTTGAGCCATTGCAAAAGCTGAGTAAGGAGTGGAATTTGTCACAATTTTTGGTACTCAGTGACATGAGTCCTCCCTGCTCTCCTCTGCAAATGATTTACAAAGCATACAAAGGCTTGGCTGGGCACAAGGATGGGTGCATTCAATTGGCAGTTATATTCATATTGTAATCATGAAAACAAATGTTCTGTAATTTTTTTATAAAATTACATAGATGTAAAATGGAAGTCATGATTAAGAATAAATTCAGAACTGCTAACTCTATGCATGGTGATGTTTCAAAACAGTAATCCTGAGAATTTAGAGGCAGCTGTAAGCAGAGTTTCACAATGCTGCTGTAATCTTTAAAAGACAAAAATCCCTTGCTGCAGTCTGATGGGCAATTACAGGCTTTGAAAAACAGGAAGAGGGATTTCCTAAAATGCTTTATTGAAGCAAGCAGTTGTCATTAAAACAACCCTCAACAATAATTCTGGACTTCCAAATCATAATAGTAGTAGTAGACTTTATGGGATCTAAATTCTCTCCTGTTTGTAGCCTCAGCTACTGCAGTAGTTAAAGTCTGTAAGGAAATTTAATCTCTAATGCCAGCCTAACTTCCAGCTGTGTTGGTAGATAAAAGTGAGGCCATATGACACTGTGTATCTGGATGTTGTTACAGTTTTCAGAAATAAATTAAATACATGTGTTTTGGCTGAAGCTTCTCTGAGGTAGATGCACAAGTGTGTTCATCCAAAAAGTAATCACTGTTTCTTTGGCAAAGCTGAAGGATGCTCTTAGTGGAGGCTTGAGCCAGTGCTTAGTGTTTGCAAAGATAATGTGGGTGATGAAAAGGAAAATAAACCTAAAACACCTGGAGGTGACACCAGTTTACAGAATCACAGAATCAATTGTCTTGGAAAAGACCTCTGGCATCATTGATTCCAGCTTTTGAATGATCACCATTTTGTCAACCAGAGCATGGCACTGAGTATCATGTCCAGTCTTTTCTTGAACACCTGAAACCGTTTAAGTGAAAGAATACAATATATTTTTTTATTATTTTTATTAAAGCAATCAACAAGGTCTAATTAAGTCAAAGTAAGTGCAAAAGGCTGGACAAATTAAGCTCAAATACCAGCTCGGGAATGCTCCTGTAAGCAGCTGTGCTCAATCTGGAGGTTGTTGCAGCCTTCAAACTGAAGTTGAAACGGCAATATGGGAGTGATGTGAAAAAATTCCAAATGCCATGGATGACAGTGGAGATCTGTGTGTGTATAGCTTCATGTCAATGTAGGTATCACCTCTAGAATAACTGGAGAATCCTACAGTAAAAGGGATTTTGCTGTTTGTTATAAGGCCAAATTGTTAACTGTGACATTGTCTTATTAAGTGAATTTGTGTTGCTCCCAATTGCACATCTCTACTGCAGTGAGCATGGAGAACAATTAATTACCATCTGCATAAAGACACATTACAAAGCTGGAGAGACTGTTCTATTCATTCCAAACCCTTTCTTTTTCAGACTAAAATCAAAAGCAGTCTGCTTTCTTTTTGTTGCCTTTTTTTTAGGATTCTAAAAGTAGACCTGATCCCAAAAGACTAAAAGATACTTTGAGGTTTTTTCTAGTGTTATGCTTGTGTGTCTTGTGTAACAGGACCCTATGCAGAGTGTTTGTATTCTCTCATCACATGAGACATGCATAGCAGGTTTCTTCAAATGGCACTGATACTTTATCCTTTCTTTTTGGGAATGTTTCATTTTGAAGTTCATTCTACATCTGGAGTTGCCTATTTGGATTTTACAAAGCTTGCTATGTGGCTTCCTCAGCCCATTTTCATCTTGGTCCTCAAATCTGGGCACTCAAGCCAGATAATAGATTTTTTCCCTCCTCCATGTGCAGCCCAAGGTTTGGAAATGGGACTCCTGGAACTTCATCAGCTACAAGGAATTGAAAAATGTGCTAAGCTCTGTCTTGCTCCTAGCACTTCGGACTTAAAATCGTAGAAGATCCTGAGATGGATGGGAACTGCAATAATCATTGAAGTCCAACCCTGGCCCAGCACAGGACACCCCAAGAGTCACACCATGTGCCTGAAAGCCTTGTCCAAATACTTACTGAACTCTGTCAGGTTTGGTGCTCTGACCAGTGCCCTGGGGAGCCTGTTCAGTGCCCAAACACCCTTTGGAGGAAGAATCTTTTCCTGATATCCAACCTAAACCTCCCCTGACGTGACTTCAGACCTTTCCCTCAGGTCCTGTCACTGGGGACCAGAGAAGAAATCAGTGCCTGCCCCTCTCCTCCCCTCAAGAGGAAGCTGTAGACTGTGATAAGGTCTCCCCTCCGTCTCCTCCAAACTGAACACACCAAGTGACCTCATCTTCTCTTGTATGGCTTCACCTCTGGGCCCTTCACCATCTTTGTAGCCCTTGGGTCAATCTCCGTGCTGTGACATAGTTTGGCTGTGATAGAAACCATCGAAGCAACATTAGCTTTCTGTAACAGACACCAAACTCTTTCCTTTTTAGACTTAGCAATGTAAACCTGGATACAGGAAAGAAGGCAGGACGTAAGAGCCAGCCCTCAGCTGCTAAGGGTTATTGGAGATGGGGAGTAACTTAGTTTTTTTCTTATAGGAGAGTTTTGTGTGGGTTTTGAGAAGTGAGGTAGCAATTAAATCCGAGAGGCAGGCTCAGTGCACCCTGCTGAGCAGGTGATTCTGACACGGCTGCGAGTTGTCACTGTCCATCCTGGCGGGCGTGGGGGTTGCCTGTTGTATTTGACAGGTGCTACCCACCGCTCAGCCCGGTCCTGAGGACCCGTGAGAAGACACAGCGCAACATTTTGGAAGACTCAGCGAAGCCCTTACCCTCCCCAAGCTGCATTTTGGGGTGAAATGTGGCAGAGCCCCGACCCCCGGTGCCGCCCCGGCAGAGGCAGCGCTGCTCCCTCCCGCAGCCCC
>WAAE01014860.1:53181-211962 GCA_013400495.1 Nicator chloris
GCCATGGGCACGGACGGTGAGTGCGGGCGGCGCCCGGCGCGGCGGCGGCAGCCCCGGGGAGGCGGCTCGGGCAGCGGCCGCGCCCTGCGCTGGCCCGGGCTGCGGGCAGCGGGATGGGGAAGGGAGCGGGATGGGGAAGGGAGCGGGATGGTGATGGGAGAGGGAGCCCGAGAGGGATGCTGCGGGGAACGAGATGCTGATGGGAGCGGGATGCTGCGGGATGTGGGATGCTGATGGAAGCAGGGCATTGAGGGATGCTGAGAGCCCCGGGAACGGGCACGGAGGGGGAAACCGAGCCCAGCTCCCGTGGCCCTGCCCCTGGGACGGCGGGGAGCCTCCTCCGCGGGGCCCGGCGAGGCGGGAGAAGGAGGTTCGGGGGTCGCTGTCCCCCTCCTCGGGCCGGCTGCGGGCGGTGCCCCTCTCGGGTCTCAGAGGGAGCGGTGGCCGGGTGTGCTGCCTGTGTGCTCCTCACGGGAAGGGCTCGTGTGCACAGACACCAATTTTCGGGAGAATAAAGGAATAGGAAAGCCGGCTTTTGAGATATTGGCGAAGAACAGGTGTTCTTGTAATCATGGGGGACTTGTCTGTGTCTGGGAGGCTGGGAGTTGGTGGGTTTTGTTGCCACAGTATAATAGAAATGATTTGAGGGATGATTGCCTCCATATTTTTGATGGATGAGGGTGTTGTTTTGATTGATGGTGTTGTTGACCCACCCTGGCTCAGCTCGTGGTGGTGACAGTGGTGCTGCTGCCAGGTATTTCCCTTAATATTTCAGCTCACAGCACCGGCGAGTTGCTGAGGCTGAACTGCTGCTGTTAGACACAGTCCTGGCAGTCTCCTCCTGATTTACTATAAAAATGACAACTTTAACGCTTCTTGAAGATTGCTGGCTTGATTTTGCTACATCTTTTGCCAGATTTGGGGAAAACAATCATGTGAGCCTTTAAGAGATGCCAGGATGGCATATAGCAGTGTATAAGTTCTCAGGAAAAAATCCTAGGCTTGAGCTTTTTATTAAAAAGATTGGACTTAATCAGGAGTCTAATTTCTCTCCGCCTTTTGCCATTTGGTGATGCTCCTTTGTGTTTCCTCGTTTTCTTTCAAGACTGCTTCCCTAAGGAGGGGTCATCTCAGGCAAGGCCCAGGCTGATGGGTGGAGTTGTGGATTTTCCACAACATGGAGTCATTTGGTGCTTCAGTGTGGCCTTAGCAGAATTAGGAACTAACCTTTGTTTTTTTAGAGTAGTAATAGTACACTTTTATCTTGCAGAATCTGTCCTTCCATGAGTTAGATTTTAAAGCAGGGATCCACATCTGACAGCTGATTCTTCATCTGTTTGAAAATTGCTAAATGTTTTGATTGAGAAATAATAACCTGAAATGAAAAAGACTGGAGGGAAGCCTAAAGTTAAAACGAATGACTTGGCATTCCTTGGACTTGGTGTACTTGTATTAAATTCCACTTTGGTATAAACTATGATTTTTATTGAAGCAGGAAAATCTGGATTGTTCTGTTTGGCTTTATATCCAACCTCAGCAGATGCCAGACTTTCATGTACTTGTATGGAGCAGTGGTACCATCAGCAGGACTGGGAGATTCTCTTGTCTGAGGAGCTTTGGGAGGAGCAGGAGCATCCTGAGAGCTCAGGTAGTGTTCACTTCTGTCCTTATGTCAGAGCTGCTCCTCTGAGAAAGGCAGAAGAGCCAGAAGGTCTCTCTTCCTCTGTGATTCTGGGCTGCCAGAAGAGGTGGCAGTGATGACTTGAGGTGATCAGAGATACATTTTACAGCTGTCTGCTCTGGTTTAATTGCTAAATAATTCATTCTTCCTGCTGGCTCAAGGATCAGAAGTGAGGGAAGTTTGGTTTCCAGCAACGATGGCTTCAGCTCAACTGGGAATGAGTTTAGCTTGGACACAGTTCAGGTCAGTGCCAAACAGAACTGTGGATCATTTGACTACATTTCTAATGGCTTTAATTAAAGGTGCAGGAGCCAGTGCTGTTTAGCCCTTTATTGATGATCTGGATGAAGGGACTGAGTGTGTTGGTGGCAGCATCAAGTTGGGTGGGAGTTTTGATCTGCTGGAGGGAAGGAAGGCTCTGCAGAGGGATGCAGAAGGCTGGATTGATGGACCCAGCCCAATTTTATGAGGTGAAGTGCCAGGTCCTACATCTGGATCATAACAAGCCATGAACCACCACAGGCTGGAAAGCTGCCTGGAGAAAAAGGACCTGGGGGTGTTGACAGCAATGAACGTGAGCCAGGTGTGCCCAGGTGGACAAGAAGGCCAATGGCATCCTGGCCTGTCTCAGCAGTAGTGTGGCCAGCCAGACCAGAGCAGTGATTGTCCCTCTGTACTCTCACTGGTGAGGCTGATTCTCACCTCAAACCCTGAGTTCAGTTTTGGGCCTCCCATGTGAAGAAAGACATTGAGGGGTTGGAGCATGTGCAGAGAAGGGAAAGGAGCTGGAGAACAAGTGATGAGGAGCAGCTGAGAGAACTGGGGGGGCTCAGCCTGGAGGAGGCTCAGGAGGGACCTTCTCACTCTCTACTACTCCCTGACAGGAGGATGGAGCCAGGTGGGGCTCAGGCTCTGTGGGGAACAAGCAATAGGACCAGAGGAAATGGCCTCAAGCTGTGCTAGAAGAGGTTTCAATTGGATATTAGGAAGAAAAAAATTAATGGAAAAGGTTGTCAAGCATCAGAACAGGCTGCCCAGGGCAGTGGTGGAGTCATCATCCCTGGAGGGATTTAAAGGAGGTGTAGATGTGGCACTTGGGGACATGATTCAGTGGTGGGCTTGGCAGTGCTGGTTGGGCTTGGTGACCCTGGAGGTCTTTTCCAGCCTAAATGATTTCATGACTTGATGGTATCCTCATAATATTAAGACCCTTCTGTATATTTTAAAATCAAAGCTCTCCCAAGAGAATATATCTAAAAGAGGAAACATACATGTGACTCTTCAGAGTAGTTTTAAATACTGGAACTATATTGACTTCCATTTGAAAGTTCATGTCTTTGTATCTCGGTTTTGGTTTTCCTTTCTTGTTTCTTTTTGATGCAACATTGCTTAAATCCTTGCTAATAATAGACCTGCATCACATCTGGTTGTGTTGAAAGCAAATCTTAAAAAATGTCTGCTTTGTGGAAAATATTGATTGCACTTGTGTGTTCTTTTCTGAGTGTGTGAAACGCAGGTGCTTCCACAAAGAGCCTGTATTTGGGCATATGCACCTGTCCCTGTGAGAAAACATTTAGGTATGTAGCTGGACTTCAAAGTAAATTGGAGAATATTTAAAATCTGTTTTGATTCAAGGGGTGGAAGGGATATTCCCCAGGGATGCTGCCTCTGAGGAGAGTTTGTTTTTCACAAAGATAGGCACTTTTATATGTCTTGGAGGAGAGGATGAAGAGGGCTTCACTGAAGAATTGGGCTGCAGTTACAAAGGTGCAGAGAGCATTCAAAAGCTAAAGGGCTGCTGCTGGGCTTGTGAATCCTACAGCCAGGCTTATAATTACATTTTTAGAGGTTTGAAGACAAAAGTGAGTTACCAAACCAAATATTTCTGAGGTTGCAGAGCACCTTAAACCGAATGTATCCCCTTGCCTTGATACTGACAGCTGTAGCACTGGTTTAATATAGTTTATTTTATTTCATGGTTTAGGTCACCATGAAATGGGTCCTGCTCAGTGCAGAGGGGTAATTATGGAGGAAGTGTTGTGGCTGAGGATGCACTGGAAGCACTGTGGCAGCGAGAACACTTCCAGCTCTGTCAGGTTTTGGGAAGTGCAGCACTGTGCCTTTGCTCCGAGTGATGATGCCAGCACTTCCTGAGGGACCCATCTGCAGGAGGCTGGGATGTTTATTTGCCTCCTTGGAGTGTTCTTTTTCTTCCTGTGCACGGGGGAAACAAGTGAGTTCCATCTGGGTACAGCCTTCCTGGTGCTGCTCAGCTGTAGAGACATCTCTTAAGTAAACAGGAGCAGTCAGAATTATCAGGGGACGTTTCTAAAATCGTCAGGCAGCTTTGTTTTGAAAAGCAGCCTCTGATGTGCCTTAGGCAGGTTGATGCCATGACTGATGGGGTTGAGTAGTCACTAAGGAGACTTTGGGCTCATGTCCCACGTGTGTGATCTGCTGTTGATGGCTCTGGTTCTGCACAGAGAAAGTTTGATCAATTATTCAGCAAGGGCTGGAGTCTAAGCTGTCTCAGAGCTGGCAAGCCACTGCCTCTACAGATTGGTGTGGCTGGGTGTTATTTAAGCACTTTGACTTTGCACAGACTGTTCATTGTGTAGTTTTGGGAGATGAATTCCCAACCAGAGGAGAATATGGTTATCAACCAGCTACATATACACCCAGCTTTTGACAGTGGCTGTAATCAAATCCAATTAGGCATGTTTTAATCAATCAGGGATGCTAAGTTATCTGTGCTGTCTGGCATGAACATTTTGGACACCTTCCTTTTTATGTTTCAAATAGATTGTGTGTTGCAGGGTTAAATGGGTGGGTAAACAGTCAGCTAAAATTGCCAAGATTATCCATCAGCAGCTGCAGGACTTGGTTAAAGCAATGAAAAGTGACCTCGTGGCACGTCACCCCCTTCTCAGGGGGTATGAGGGAGACAAGATGCCATTTGTGAAGTCCTGAGAAGAGCAGCACCAAGAGGAGATATGATCTCAAGAACAAAGTCCCTGCATCAGGAGCACCTGACAGGCTGAGGAAGACAGTGTCAGCCAAAGAAAGGCTACTGGGAGGGTATCACAGAGCCCACCCTGCATGCAAACCCACAAAATTACCCTTGTTCCCCCCTCTGCTTGTGGGATCACAGCTGCACTGCACGTCTGTGTGGAGCAGCTGGGTGGCATCTCTTCATTAGCACTGTCCCCATTTCTGGCTTGGAGTAACCTCTGTGGTGCTCCCTGGTGAAAATTCCCAGTGAGAGGAGTGCAGGGTCCCTGGGTGGCACTGAGGAAGGGCAGGGGTGCAATGGGGCTGGTTCATTTCTCTCTTAGGGTACTGGGACCATTCTGACCCCTCTGTTCCACAAGCACCTTTCATGTCTCTCTCTGCCCCTTGCAGGAGGCACAGCTGGGGCTTGTGCTGGGATTCAGCCACAGAATCCTAGAATGGTTTGGGTTGGAAGGGGCTTTAAAGGTCATTTAATTGCAACTCCTCTGCCATGGGCAGGGACACCTTCCACTAGACCAGATCTTGCTCTGATGCTGACTGTGAGACTGTGGGGGTTTTGCTTCCCCTCCCTGTTTGCCTGTGCTGTTTCTGTAGTGCTCTGTAATGAATTATTATTATTATTATTATTTATTATTATTATTATTTAGTGACTCAAATGCACAAAGTGGGTGCCTCCAAGGAGTGGGGAGTCAGTCCTAATTAGCCTTGATTGGCATTGAAAGGTTTGAAAGCATCTGGGAGCTTGCAGATAGTGCTTACTCCTACAGCTGGCAGGCATGTTTTTAAGATTGTTGTTATTCTAAAAAAAAAAAAAAATACAGGTTTGCAGAGGCCAGAACTACTTATTTTTGGGCCAAACCCAGAGTTTTCAAACACTTAAGCACCTTTTATAAATATGTGGAAAATCAAAATGTGGTTTACATCTGAGAACTGTTTAGGGAGCATATTCAGATAATGTACATGCATTTTAAAAAATTCCCCCAAATGTTTCCCATNGATCCCAAAATCCTAGAATGGTTTGGGTTGGAAGGGGCTTTAAAGATCATTTAATTGCAACTCCTCTGCCATGGACAGGGACACCTTCCACTAGACCAGATCTTGCTCTGATGCTGACTGTGAGGCTGTGGGGGTTTTGCTTCCCCTCCCTGTTTGCCTGTGCTGTTTCTATAGTGCTCTGTAATGAATTATTATTCTTATTTTTATTTATTATTATTATTATTATTTAGTGACTCAAATGCACAAGACAGTGGGTGCCTCCAAGGAGTGGGGAGTCAGTCCTAATTAGCCTTGATTGGCATTGAAAGGTTTGAAAGCATCTGGGAACTTGCAGATAGTGCTTACTCCTACAGCTGGCAGGCATGTTTTTAAGATTGTTGTTATTCTAAAAAAAAAAAAAATACAGGTTTGCAGAGGCCAGAACTATTTATTTTTGGGCCAAACCCAGAGTTTTCAAACACTTAAGCACCTTTTATAAATATGTGGAAAATCAAAATGTGGTTTACATCTGAGAACTGTTTAGGGAGCATATTCAGATAATGTACATGCATTTTAAAAAATTCCCCCAAATGTTTCCCATCACTTTATCCTGACAACTGAGTGCTTGCACAGTTGGAACAAAAATGTTTAGTAGCTGAACAAAACCCCAGTAATTTTAACAAAGGCCTACTCAGGCTCTTTTTGTGTCTCACTGCAATTGAAAGAACTGAGCTTTCTAAAAGAATTTATTGCTCTTTGGTGTGGTACTTTCTCTTTTCCTAAGCATTATTTCTTCCAGTGTGGGGAGAGGGATTCTGCAAATAGATGGCATCTATACAATGCTGATTCCTGCTGGTAATGTGAATTTGATCTCAAGATAAGCATTTGGGCCACTGTTCAAAGAAAATTTTTGGGATCTTGAGGTCATTGTCTGCAGAAAAGCATTTGTTATGTATTTATCAGACAAAGGCAGGGGGGCATGAAGCACTGTTCTAGAGTGGGTCTTTCTTCTCTCTTGTTTCCTGGTGGCTCTTTGGAACCAACATTTTCCATCGATAACTTTGGTTGAAAATCCTTAAGAAGGTTTGTTGTCTGAAACACGTTTTGCATGACATGCCTTGGTTACGCTTAAAAACTTTGAGTCAACCCTGAAGAACAACACAATCACCATAGAAATCGCACAAAATGCTTCATCTGTGGGTGGGTTTTGTCCTCTTCCTTGTTTTGCAGCACTTGAAATCTTCAGAGTTTCTCTCCAGAGGAGCAGACAGAAGGAAAGAAGGCTTTTTTTTTCCTTTGCTACAAGGACTAGGAGGTTATTTGTTATAGCAGCTGATATTTTTGCCTCATGATTTACTTCAGATCTACACATTTAGGTAAAATACATATTATTGTTTGATGAAGGTGTAGATTTTAGTTGGTGAAGTTGTGATACTTGCCTTTAAAGTCTTAAAAAATTGTGCATGCTCCGTGAAACATCTGTAGAGTTACAAATTATTTTATTTTCTGGGTGTAAAAACGACTTCAGAATTTCTGTAACATCAACACTGCAATTATATTCATTGGTCATCATATGGGGGATACAACTGTGCTGGGAGCCCTGCTGGAAAATTAGTCCAGGAGTTTCTGTTGCTGTACTTCAGAGTAAATGCTTGTTGAGTTTTTACTGAGGCTGTCAGATATGAGATGTACAAATGCTCACAGCATTTTGCAGCAGTGCTTTGGGTTTTGTTGTGCCAGAGCAATGACTTGGTTTGCTCCCTGCATTTCAGTGTAACATTAATAGTTGTTTCCCTGGCTTAACTTGGATTTTATAAGATTGTTGTATCACAGACTTTTCAGTGGAAACAGAATGCATTTCATGCTGAAGTCAGAAGACAGCCTGTAAACCACTTAGGGTGTATTTCTGTTGCCATAATTTGCATTGGGGAATTCTGCTGTGTTTTCTGAGGTGGTTCACAGTGAGGGATCTGACAATCTGCAGGTTTTTCTGTCTGTGCTGTTCATGCTGTGTCTCAGAGTGGTCATCCTGCCTGGCTCCAAGGGCCACATGCCAATATTTTCATGGACTGAACCATATGATGTGCACCTAATTGTGAATTAATTACATATTTATACATACTCATTACATAAGACCCATTTGTAAGGGACACGTCATGGGTGGCAAATAGTGACCCCACCAGCTAGTTAGTCTTGACTGTATCTGGTGATATTCTCATTTTAGCCCAAATACTGGCAACCTGACCTTTTTCCTTACCCAGGAGCCCAGGCCACATGACCTGATCTGTCCAAAATGACAAAATGACCAGGGAGCTGTAATTTAGTAAAGACAAATGGAAAGTTGTACCTGAAGGAGGAGCCCTCAAACTGTACTGTCTGTGCTGGTACAGCTCAATGTGTCCTGGTTTGGAGCTGCTCATGGGTTTCCCCTCTATCCCTGGGGCCTGTGCTGTGAAGGTCAAGTGGGGCAGAGGAGGCAGGGGATGAGCTGTTCCTTGCCACTCTGAAAATTGATTTGGGTATCTCTGAGTCACAGAATGGTGGGGTTGGAAGGGACCTTAAAGATCATCTTGTTCCAACTCCCCTGCCATCCCCTTCCACCATTCCAGCTTGTTCCAAGCCCCATCCAAACCAGCCTGGAACATTTCCATGGGTGGAAATGTTCCACAGCTCCTCTGAACAACCTGTGCCAGAGCCTCAGCACCCTCAGAGCCAAGAATTTCTTCTTAACATCGAATCTAAACCTACTCTCTTTCAGTTTGAAGCCATTACTCCTTGTGCTATCACGAATTACATCCTTCAGGCTCTGTGAAGATGTCAAGGTGACAATGTTGCCACCTGCTCCTCGGCCCAGGCCTCCCAACCCTGTAAGCTGATGTTGAACAATCAGTAGTTTGAAGTCTCAAAAAGCACACACACCATGATTGACTCTGACCTTTACTCTGCTCACCTCTGGTTTCCAAATATTTCTCCCGCAAAAGCACAAACTAGAAACAGAATTATAAAACAAGGCTGACCTTCTCTTTTGTGCTGACTTGGGTCCAAGTGTTACAGAGTCAAGAAAAACACCAGAGAAGTTAAATATGCTAGCAACTCTGGGAACAGAGCTGCAGGTCCCCCTTTCAGAGGAACAGGAATGGATTAAAGATTTCCCAACAGGCAATCTCAAGGGGCAAGGAGTGATTCTAGTGGGCACATTTGTTTTCAGTGCTTCCACAGCAATGACTATGCAGAGTATGTAGTCATTTATTTGCCTTCCTGAAGACACAAGGACAGATCTCCAGAGTTGCTCTTCTCCCCATTAGCCTTTCCATTGCTTCCTTGCTTTTTGGTCCAGTTCATGACTCTCTTCACTTGCCCTATGTCCCTCCAGGGCAGTGGAAAACTGGGAGTAGTGCTTGGCTTACTCACTCAAGAGCCGGAGACCCTGAGGCAACGTTTCCTTCCCAGATGCTGCAGCAAGATCCAGCAGGAGCTTTTGTCAGACCTTACACAGAGCAGTCACACAGACCCAGGAACCTGCCAGGTGTCTCCACGGGAAGCCCTGCAGCCTGTGTGGATTGCTCTAAGTCAAACAGTGTCAGAGCAGCATAAAGGGAGAATGTGTCCCTTTCTTGGGCTGGAAAGAGGAGCCTTCAGATTCCTGAACTGCTGCCCACGTTCTCTGTGCTTGGCAGCAGCAGCCACTGGAGCATGAGCACAAAGTCAAGCTTGCCTTGGGTCAGGAAACTTTCTCACAGTGGAGTTCACAATGGACTTGTGCTCCTCTGGCCTTTCCCTTTGGTCCACTGAGCATTTAAAAGGAGCAGCTCCAGCAGGGTGGACTGAGAGATAATTCTTCAGCAGGGCCCCACGGGCCAGGGCAGTGAGGATGCTGGGGTTCAGATCCTTCTAGGCAAAGCCAGGACTTCCCCTCAGGGCTGGCCCACCTTGTAGCCATGCTGGAAAGGAAAAGGGCTGCCCACATGATCTCACATGTTCATCTCTTTAGGAAGAGATGATCTCACCAGGAAACGTAGGCAGAAGTTTCTGTGCTATGGGGTATGGGGAGGATTAGGTATGAAAGGGTTCTGCTGTTTTGGTTCAGGCTGTCATGGTTTCTGTGAGCAGGTGGGTGCCCAGGGAATTTTAATGCAAAAAACATCAGATCCCCTAGGATTAGGTGTCAACTGGCTGATGATTTTGAGGAATGAAGTCTTGAATCTGGCACATAAAAATAGCAGTTGCGTGGGACCTTGTCACCGATTTCCTTTGCGAATCAACCCTTTTCTGAGAACTTTAACTTTGGGATCCTGCTGGTGTTCAGTGCTAGTATGCAAATATTCATTCACCAAATCTCACTCTTCTGCACTCTGCCCCCAGTGCCTCCCTGTAGCATTTGCTGTGCTAATGGGATGGCAATGGGTTACATGTTGCATGATATTGTGAAGAGTGTAAGGCCTGAACTTCACACGGCTGGGAATGTGTTAGTACCATGATAATCACAAGGTAGCAGCTGTCTTACCCTCTCTTTCTATTTTTCTTTTTGAAACCCACTCCACTTCTTTTATAATTACTTGGGCTCATTATGAAGGCAAAAATAGCTCCTCTATTTAAAGAGAACAGATGGTTTTTCTAATGATTTTTCCTTAAGATTGAATGAATTGTGGTTGACTCAGAAACTGCCAGCCCAGAAACGTATGTTTTGATTAGAGAAACACTTGATTAGGTTAATTGAGTGTGACTCAGTGTGATGTAATTTGGCCAACTTAGAAGCTTTCCAACTTTGTCTTGGATAGAGACTGCAGTAATATCTCTGCAGTAACATCTCTGAGGACAGAGTAGCAGGGAAGGGAGTGCAGGTGAGGATGGATAAGCCAAAGGAACACAACACTTTTAGGAGGACTGGGAAGCATTTAAAACATGAGGACACATTTGTCCATTCACATGTTGCTCCTGAGAGCAAGGTCTTTGCCAAGAGCAAACTCCTTCCAGTTTCCACCTGAGAGGCCTCCAAATGAGCCAAGCTCCTACACAAACTAAGAGACAGCTGAGGGTGGTCCTGGGGCCCCAGTCTGGAGGGGAGAGGCAGAGAGAATAAGCTGTAGAGTAAGTTTGCCTTTGGGAAGTCCCTGTGTCATGGGAGGGAGCAGGGATTTGGTTACACTGAGCCTTGCTAAGCTGAAGACTTCAGAGCCGTGTTTGTGACATCCAGGAGAGCATGTCTTTTAGCAGAGAGGTAATCTTCTCTGATTTTAAAAGAAAAGGACATAGAAGATCTCCTGAGCAGGCTCAGTGTCATTCAAGGTGCTTCAGTTAGGCCATGGAGTGAGTTTAACGTGCTGTAATTTCCATGCAAGCTCAAGCTTGGTGGGGCAGGGTACAGCAGAGATGATGTGGAGCTCAGCAAAACAGGTGAACTTCAGAGAATAACCCTAAATCTCCAACTTCTTGACTATTTTATGATGTTTGCAAGAGACTAAGGGATTGTGATGCCTCTCTGAGACCTCAGTCCTCTTCCAGATGCTGGCATGTAGCCAGAAAAACTCTTAAGAGACGTGTGCTGTGCTCCTTTCCTCTGTGACTAGAAATGGCATGCACAAAATGCAGTCTTTGATGTTCCCACTGTAATCCAGCAGATGGTCTGGGCAGTGTCCAGGAGCATCTTCTAGAGCTGCTTCCTTTCCTGTGGCTGTATAAACCTGGATATAAACTCAAACCTCTTTGAGAGGGTCCCAGCAGTCCTGGTTTTGTAATTCCCACCATGACTTCAGCAACTGGGCAGCCATTCTTTTCTCTTTTTTTGCCTTTTCCCCAGTGCTCTTTACTCCCGCTCCCTTTTCCCTGTGTGGCTCAGGAAGCAGAGGCCTCCTTCCCCAGACCTGATCTCAGTGGTGCTGCAAAGGTCAGCAGGCAGCACTAAGGGTGGCTCAGCCACGTCTCTGTGCTCTTTGAAGGGTACTTTGTGTGTCTGGGTCCCTTCAGGCACGTGTCCTGTTGTGTGCTCGAAATGAATCATCTCCCACAGCGTTTGTGCCGTTTGATGTGGGCAGTGGCAAACCAAACCAAACAGGTCCTGTCCTTATTTCATCCCCTTTTTGTGGGCAGAGTTGTGCCTTTCAGGACATTGAGACAGACACCACCTGTTGGGCCAGTGTGTGGGGGTGAAGCAGGAGGTCTGGAATGATGTGTGGAAGATGCTCTGCCAGTCCCAGAGGAGAAGGATGAGATGTACCAGCCCATCCCCTGTGACAAGGGTGATGCAAACGTGTCCATGTGGCTGTTAGGATGGGATTTTTGCAGAGGTATTTGCTGTAGTTTGATATGTCAGGGTTAAGGGGTGTTTTTATCCTCTCCTTGCTGGATTATGAATGGAAAAAATTATGACAGTCAGCTGCTTGAAGGTGGGTGTGTAGGTATGGTAGTGGGCTCTGTTGGAGGATCTTTCATTATGAATCTGAGAGAAGGGAACTAAAACTAATTTAAAATCAAAGCAAAGCACTCATGGGAGCAATATCCACCTGTGTCTAGCACTGCACAGGATTTGGATGCAGCAGGTCTGAGTGCAGCAATTTTCCATCCTGAAAGGACCAGGCAGATTCTTCATCCCATGATCCAAGTTCAGGGAATAGTTGTGCCTTTGGGGAAAGGGGCAAGTCGTTAAAAATGCAATGTTTATTTTTCTCTTTGATAGCATCTTTATTTCTGTGGGAGATACAGATGCTGATATTGAAAGTCCTTCCTAAAAGACAGTACCTTATTTCATAGATGTAAGTGTATTTTGGACACTATTTCACCTGTCCCTGCCTCTATTTAGGGGAGACAGGTGAAATAGTGTCCAAAATGCACTGGCAACCACCTGAAGAGGTTGAATCTGAATTCTTGTCTTAATTATTGGCCGTGCCTCATATCTGGTAGACAGCACTCCCCTCTGTGGCGTCTTTAGAGCCAATTTTGTAAGAATTTTTGCCGAGATGCTGGAATGAGAAAGTGAGAGAGGCTCTAGAGGGCAGTGCAGCATCCCTGTGATGGGAGTGCCTCCAGGATTAGTTCATAGGAATCTTACTCTGCAGGATGATTGCTTCAAACAGATAAAAAGAAGATAGAATTAAGCAGTAGTTTTTGTTATTTCACAGGGAGTTTTGACTGATGAAATTTTTTTTTGTACCAAGAAGACTTAGCCCTCTTTTTAGAGGAGCTTTGAACATTAGACTGGCTGTACTAATTTTGAAAAGGTTTCAAACTCTTAAAAAAAAAGTATGATATTTGTGTACAATTTAAGGAAACAAACAAGCCAAAGCTCATGCCTCCTGTGCACCTAGCACAGTCCACATAAGAACTATTTGTTTTCACACTGTTTTTCCCCTTCTCCAGCACAGCCTTATAATGCAACACATCCTTTGACTGGATGTGCTCCTGTTTCCCTTGTAGAGAGATAGATCAATATATCATTGTGTCAGCAGAGCACAGCTTGAAGCAAAATTTCCCTGTGCTGGAAGGCTTTGAATTCACTTCGGGTGGGAGCTCAGATGTGCCACACACACCTGCCTGCTGATGATATTCCAGAGCTGCATCCACAACGGCAGGGTGGTGATTGAGGGTGTCAGCCTGCTCTTCAGGCTGTCGAGCCACAACCTGGAGGCTGCTCCTGCACTCAGAAGGGCTCAGCAGCTCCTTGCTACCCCATACACAGCTTATATATGGCTGGCTGATTGTTTAACGAGCGTTTGGCATGGATTCTTGCTCGGTGGGAGAGTTCAGACCTGCAGACTGTGTGGACTGTGCTGCTCATGGGGACAGGGGGTCCTTCAGTGCTGGGCATGGGGGAGCCAGTGCTGAAATCCAGCAGGGACGTGTCTGAGCCAGGACTGTGCCACCACCACCCCTCTGTAAGGCAGCACTTGAGGGATTTCTGTCAACTTTCAAGGTAGCAATGCTTTTTCCAAATTAAAATCGACTGCCTTCCACAGCAGGAGAGAGGAGATTATGCCAAGCAGATACTCTGGGTGAATGCAAAGGATCTGTATGTGGGCTCAGCATTAGATAACTGATCCTTTGGAAATAGGTACTTGTTTGTTTTCTGAGTAGAGTACATCTTGTTCATCTGTGCAAATTAGAGATGATGAGAGGAAAGGAGGAGCTGTGGATAACAGAGAGGACTTTACATAACTGAGGTGAAAAATAAGATGCTCTCATTTCAACCAGAGGAAGCAAAATTGCTTCTGCATACTTCCAGAAGAATACCTTTTTTTTTTTTTTTTTTTTTTAAGCAGTGTTTCCTCTCTCTTCTACCTGCTTTCTTTATTTTCCTCAGTTCTGCCTTTAAAGAGAAGGTACATGAGACCTACAAATACCACAGTTCTGCTGTGACTCATTTCTCTTTTTGCTGCAGTACCCATCCACCTTCTCTGTGGTTTGTGAAAGAGCTGCTGCTGGTGGTGTTTGTCCAGGTGAATTGAACAAGCTGCCTGTCAGACCACCCTGGTTTTCAGACACCAAAATGTACAATTTTCAAGTAGGAGACCTGTTGCTAACAGACTTTGTGAGTCAGACTGTCTACTGCCTGATGAATGCTGCATAGGTATTACTGTAGTAGAGATTACTGCTAATTTATGTTTGTATCAATTAATTTCCCTGTGTGTTTCTCAATTAAATAAGGTATGACTGTAAAGCAGATTAACAGAATGATGCCAGATTCCTGTCTACACAGTCTCTTTCTGAATGAAGCTTATTTCCTCTATGGTTTAAAACTGAGCCATGTGTACTCTCTTCATTTAGATTAAAGAGCATGAAATCAGCTTAATTTTGTACTGTTATTATTTAGGACTGCTTTGATTTTTGGAGGAGGGAGATAGCCAAAGGGCTTAATGTCATTGAATTCATGTGCTGCAAGTTTCTGTCATTGGTATTTCTTTTGTGTGCACGCTCCTTGAAGATAAGGGACATCTTTTCTACTTGGTGTTCTCACACCATTCTTTTGTCTGTCTGATGCTCCAGGTGTTCAGAAGTGCATGAATAATAGGGGGAGGGGATTTTATTTTTCCTAAAATTTGAGATTCAAAATATGGTTGGTGGCTTTCAAATACAGTGGTGCTTTTTATGTGGCCCTTTTCCCTCTGAGTGATTTGGCCTCCTGTTAATGGAGGTGATCAGCAGTGAACTTGGCTGAATTCTGCCTGTTTTAACAACAAGAGATAAAGCCCTCAACATGTCTAAGAAAAAGTTCAGAAACTTAAAATAGATTCAGTGTAAGCAGTGCCTGGACACACAGAAAGTTAATTGTTCTACTAATGAGAGATAGTTCTGCCTCACTCAGCTGAGTCAATTGGGAACTTAGAGAAGCAAACATGATGACTCTGGGCCCTAAAGCTTCTGCTGGTGTCACTGCTTCTGTAATTCTTGCAGTTGCAAGGAGACAGAATGATTTGGAGTTTAATATTCCCTCTCTTTATATACTCCCATTAAAGCTGTGCTCATGGCTTTCAGGCTGGATCTGATGTAACCATCACAGCTCCCCAACTTCACTGGCACTGCTTTCTACACTGGAAGATCTTACCGAGGTTTTTAAATCAAATTCCGTTCACTTGAGCAAGTTGTGAGGGCTGTTCCTCACCTGCTGGGGCTACAGGCGTGTGCCAACTTCCCAAAAAATCCGAGCAAGCACCTGAAAGGGAAAGGCAAAGCTGGCAGCAGTGCTGGGGAAAGTACAGCACTCTCCTGCACGGTCTTGTTCAACACACTCATTCCTCAGATAATGCTGGCTGGCTTAGTGCTGAGAGAAACACTTTTTTGTCTAACTTGTGGCAGCAGGGCACATCCACTGCCAGTCACAGCGTGGCAGGAAAGCTCCTCTCCACTGCTGAGCAGGTGACATGGCAGAGAGAGAGAGAATCTGATGCTGAGGATGGGAAGGCAGCACCTCCTGGGAGGCCCTTTGGTGCTGGGTCCTTTTCCACAGAGCACAGACTCACAGTGCTCTGCTGGGAGGGTGTGAATTGCTGCTGCTACATCAGAAAGTGCAAGACAGGGACTGGTGGGCGTCACGAACACAAATCCTCTGAGACTTGACAAGTCTGTTGCAGTTTTGCCAAGATAAAAGGGCTGGCTCCTGGCTCATCCCCTGAACCTGTCTGCCAGGGCTGTGGGGTATGGGAGCCACGAGGGCTCGTGGGGTGGTCCAGACAATTTGCAGGTGCTGTAGAGTGTGCCTGCCCTGGAGTTTGATGCAGTCGTTGCTAGCCCAGTGTGTGGGAGTGGGAAGAGACAGAAGGAGCTGCCTAGCCTAGCCACCATCTGGCAGAAGGTGGATGGAGGAGCCATCCTTGAAGCACTGGCAAACACAGAGAGAGGATGAAGTTTTCCAGTCTGTCCCTGGGGCTATGGAGGGAAGGGTGAGTGCAGCCAGAAGTAAATTTGTCTGGTCAGCACCTCATCTCTGACAGCAAGCAGTGCCTGGTAGGAGCACAGGAGCAGGGCTGACATGAGAGCTGCTTCTCCTTTCACAGTTTCACCCAACTTTCACAGGCTTGAGTTCAGGGATGGGCACCTCTGCTTCCAGCTCCTGCCACGCTGCCCCAGCGGGATGCAGGGATGCAAACTGCAGGCAGGCAAGGTCACACTGCTTTCCTGTAAATGGCAGGCATGTGCAAAGTGTAATGGATAATTCCGTGATGTCAACGACCAAAAGCAAACGTCTCGCAGGGTGTAATTGGTTTCTCTCTAGTGTCAAGTGCTTTTATGTGTTCAGCATAAATATCTTTGTATTGATTGGGAGAAGAAGATAAAAATCGATGATTTACAACACTGAAGTGCTTAGAACATGACATTAAAATGACTCTGGGAGCCTTAGCTCATAGGGGACATAGTAAATACTCAAGAGGTACAGGAAATGAAGAGACTCTTCCCAAGTCCTGGAACCAAGCAATAAATTTGATAGATGCTGTGTTTCTCTGCCTAATGGATTTTAATACTGACTTTCTTTTTGTAGAATTACTCTATTTTTTGTTGTTTAGTTGTGGTTATTTTTTACTCTTATTTGTTTGGGTGTTTAGGACCCCAGGCTAAACTGAGACATTATTTTCATGAGGAAACTCTGTAGCTTAAGCAAAATGGGAAAGAAGTCCTTTTTAGGCTGGCTTTGTACTCTAAGCACCAGGAGGGTGTCATGAATTATGAGGGCTGAGGAGCACAGATAATCACTGAAAATAAAGCTGGACAGCACCACAGATCAATCCCTTTGCCCTGCATCAGACAAATCGTATCTAACTCAGTCCTGACAGATTTTCTTGCTGCAATTTAAGCAGTGAATCTAATAGATACAGAGATCAGATAATCTCCCTTCTATCCACAGTGATTTTTTATTTCCCCTTCCTTTGTATATCCTTGTGTCTCATGTTTTCTACTGATTTTTTTTTTTTGTATTTTTTACTGGGCATTTAAGTTATCCCTTTTTTTTTACCCACAGTAAGCTACTAGACATGAGATGCAGTCACAGCACTTTAATTCCTCCCGGTCTAGAAAATAAGACCCGGTGGTTTTTGATGGAAGTATTTATATGCCACTTCTGTATTAGTCAGGAGAATCCTAACTGTCTTTCATTGCTGGCAGCAGCTCGTGTGATGAGCTGCTCCCTGGAGAGGATAAATGCTCTGAGCTTCCTAAGGACTTGCAGCCTCTTGTCTGGGAATCTCAACTTGACTCTGGGCTTTAAAGCAGAAGGAAAAAAATGGCAAATTAAGGCTGAAGGGTTCCAGATCTGCCTGGTGCAGGAGGCCATGTGATGAAGTGTGCAAATGGATTGCTGGTGTGTTTAGCTGAAAGTCAGACGCTGTGTGCTTGCATTTATGTGAGGGGCACAAAGCAGGGTGTCCCTGAGGTGCTCTGCTGGCACTGTGCATCAATATCAGCAAAATTCAGCACAGAGCTTTACTCTGTTCTTGAAATATCTGTGTGTAACAAGGCCCCAAAGCCACATGAAGGGAATTGACAATGATATTTTCAAGAATTTTCACTAAGATTGCATGCAGCTACCTGCAGACACAAGGTAATGCATCAGCTAGATCCAGTGTCACTTTCTTCCTCAAACCTAAATTGAGGAAGGAAAAACTGTTTGCTCAGGACTTTCTGCCTCTTCAGTGCACAGGTCGGCCTCGACTTTGGCTGCCTGCTCTAATTGCTGTTTAATGAAAAAGCTGTAAAACCCTGTGGAACAGGCGATAAATCAGCAACGTATATGGAAAATGTAAAAAGCGTGTGCATTCCCAAAGTGACACGAGAACAACAGGGGATGTGATAACCTGAGATCTTCTGACCTTTTTACCCCCAGATCTCTGTGGGAACTCCTGTTTTTGCACCTGGCTGTTGGCAGAATTGATGATTTCTGTCTCACCATCTCCTCAGCCGTGCACTGCCTTTGAATCCAGTCCAGCCCAGCTCTGCCCTTCTGCCAGGCAGGCTGCTGTGGGTAGTGCTGACTGTACACTCTAGCCAGCACTGCCAGGAAATTGCTGCCCTAGGGTGAGGCCAGGAATACTATTATTGTTAAGTCTTTAAGGAACAAGTCAAGGCTGTTGCTGAACTGAGGGTAGAAACATGCTGCAAACTGAAATAATTAACACTGCTTTGATCACAGAAGTAGGGATTGCTTTGTCTATGGCTTTATACAAAGTCAAAGGAAAAAGTGAAAGGTGTTAATGGTACCTCTTCATTAACCTAATCCTTCAGACTGGCAAATTAGGTCCTGCTTTCTGGCCCTGCCACCCACGTTGGTGTGTGGCCTCTTCCTGTGCCCTTCCCACTGTTCCTGCTACCTTTTGGTTTGGTAAAGAGTGATGCTGGATCACAGGGTGGAATAAATTTATGACAGTTCAAAGCACGGCTTAGGTGATCCAACCATGTGGTTGCCACTGGTGAAGAGAAATCATGCAGTAGTGACCTTGTGCTGGGTGAGCCTCTGGCATGCCACGTGTCATCCCAGCCTGCTTTGTCCAGCCACTGCTCATTTTACACTTGCATTGCCAAACACCAGCCCAGATCATGAATGTCTGCTGAGTACACATGTTCATTATCATGCCAAGGGATGATGCTGCAGGACATGGCAGTGGTGGGCTGCAGGTGTCATCTGAAAGCACCCAAACCCCACGTTCTGTCTGCTCCCATGCCAGCCTGGGAGGGTGATGGCTGTGCAGGCAGCTGAGGGTCATACTGGCTGTCAGGGGGGTTGTAGATTGCTGCTGCTGCTGAGGGGTGAGCAGAGAACTTCTGCCCAGGCACAGACCCTGGTCAGGAGCAGTGGTGTGGGCTCTGCAGTGCTCCAGGCTGTAGCAGGCTGCTCGGGGAAGGTGCAGGGCCTGCTGATGTTATTGGGGTTGCTGTAGATGCCACTGATCCCCTTGGCAAACCTCCCCCTCCCTGAATTGTGCCCCCCTGGCCTGCAGAGCAATTCCTGCCTGGTCTGACCAGTGATCTGGCCTGTCACTGCAGCAGCAGCTCCTGGGTGCCACGGGGGAAATGTGCTTTTGGCTCTCTGGAGGGCAGCGAGAGGGGTCACACTGGTTCCTCCTTTTCTGCCCTGTCAAGGGAGCTGCAAGGCCCGTTCCTGGTGGGTGTCTTGGCCATTTTGATGAACCAGGTGTGCAATGGGTTGGCTTATGTGTATTTGATTTAATGGTAAGAGTGGAAGAAATTCTTCTCTATCGAATACTCCGTTTCTACTCTTGCCTGTCTGTCGTCATCTGCTGCTCACTCCTCCTGTTTTTCACAAGCCCTGGGTGGCCAGGCTGGGACCACAAGCCCCACAGTGCTTTCCTTTCTCCCTCACCTTGTAAGAGCCCTAGAGAGGGAGAATGACTGTGCAAGCACACAGCACTGACTGGGGACATCTGCTCAAGCAAGAGAGTAAGCAGAAGCAGTAATTTTTGCAAAGCTGCTGAGGGTTCGGGAGAACGGGAGTGGCAGATGAGGACCTTGCCCTCTGTGTTTGTGTGAGGTGCTCTGGGGTGTCAGAGCAGCAGGCAGGGCAGGCAGCATTCCCTGTGGGCACAGCTCTCCTGGCTGTCCCTGCAGACCTGTCGGGAAAGCGGAGGAGAAAACGGAACCAGCGCCTGTCCTGCTTTCCTGCCAGCACCTGCCAAGGGCAGAGGCAGCACAGATGCTGCTGGTGGAGGGCATCTGCTTTGGAAGGGCACAGAGATCCTGTGCAGGGAGTCAGCATCCTCTGAGCCTGTCTGGAAGGCTTGGCTGGAGGAAATGAGGTTAGCAGAAGCAGAAGTTGCTACAGCTTGCCTACCAAGCGACGGCCCAAGTTGGCCCAGGATGCTGGAAAGCACTTTTTAGCCTGGGCACTTCTCCATCTCCATTCAATCTGTGCAGCAACATGCCATGCTAAAGAGCAGGAATGTGACTTTCCCTGGACCTGTCTTGTAGAAGGTAAAGCACCATGTGGAAGCTGATGGCTCAACGTGCTTGCAAAAGGTATCTGAAGAGAGAGAGGAAACACAAGGCCCACATCTTTAAAGATGAAGAAGAGCCTGTGGGTGCCATTTCCTCAGCAGCTGAAGCTGTTGCAGTGTCTGATCTGTCTGTGGTTTCAGTCTCTCTTCAACAGCATTTCTGCTAATTTTCAAGGGAGATCAGATACGGGATCAGAATGCTTTTTTTTTTTTCTTTTTTAGTTCATATTTTGTCACTGCATGCTGATTTTTTCGGATTTGATATTTTTGATTTTGTCCATGAGATTTCTGCTTTGAACTCTGGAAACACATTCCTGATACAGCCTTAGGGTTTTTGCTGGGTTATTTTTTTGGTTTTGTTTTTTTAAGTTTTCATCACTCTCTCTCTTTTCATGATTAATGTTTTACTGTAATCCCCCCTATTTTGCAGTACCTTAATCTGAGGCTCTTTAGACTCAGCTATCTAACGTAGAAAATTTTCTGCAGGCAGAAATCCATGGCACATGTGGGCACTTAGGAAACTTGAGTCTCGGGGTGAGCAGACAGAACTTAAAGTGCTTTTAAGTCTGGAAAACTTCTGGAAAATGTTATCTCCCTCCCTAGCTGTCTTTCTGTGATTTGCAAGATTGTGGAAATTCAATTACAGGAGGTAGCTGTGAACACAGCGAATATAGATGGTCACTTTTTGTTCCCTTGCAATTCAGAATGACAATCCACACCATTAAAACTCAGTGCATGTGTACTTGATATTAAACAAATTGGATAGCTCTGAGATTGCTTATTTCTTCCAGGGGTACAGGGATGAATTGAGCCAAAGCAGTTTGCAGCCCGGCGTGTCTCAGCTCAAGGCTGCTAATGACGCATCCTAGAAACACAGAGCATCAGCAAGTCCTTTGTACTTTGCTAATATTTCTCCTGCAGGAACACGAGCACAATTACAGCTTGGAAGGATGGGAGCTGGAATGCTGGAGGAGATGAAAAAATTCAAAGGGACAAACAGGATTTCATGAGGTGAAGGCAGGGAGTGTAAGTGGGTGGGCGAGGGAGCAAGCATCTGTAAATAGTTGGCACTGACAGCTGCCTTTAAAATTATGTTGGAATCTGGAAAGAGAGTGGTGGAACAGCTGCAAGTGTGTGTATGGTTTATGGAAAGAGGAGAGCAATGCACAGCCTGTGAGGGAAGGAGCAAAAGAGCAGAGCTAAGCAAGAATCCGTGGAAGGGGTGAGAGAAAGTGGAGCAAAACCAGAGTGAAGTTGGGGAAGAAAGAGATTAATTCCAAGAGATTTTCAGGAATGGGTATAAAGTGTAGTGCAGCTGATATAAGAGTCACTGTCATGCCTGTGACTCCCAGGAGGAGGAGGGGTGTGGAAATTGCCACTGCCACCTGCCTGTGGTCCCAGCCTGTCCTCCCTGCCTCAGCTTTATCTTTAGATTTATGGCAACAAGAAAGCAGCTCTCCAAAGAGCGGGTCATGGGGCTGGGCTGAGGGATTAAAGCCAAGTCTCCGACCTCTGAGCATATTGTAATGCTTGTGAGCCATTGACTCATCCTCTTTATTGGCAGGTTGATGGATTCCTAACTGGGTTGTTAGTGACATCTCAGCGTTGCTGCCTGAGATGTGCCTTTTGTGTTTAAACTCTGACTTAGAGAAACAAGTTC
This sequence comes from Nicator chloris, assembly GCA_013400495.1. Taxonomy (NCBI): domain Eukaryota; kingdom Metazoa; phylum Chordata; class Aves; order Passeriformes; family Pycnonotidae; genus Nicator; species Nicator chloris. The sequence continues at coordinate 74,939 of WAAE01014860.1, forward strand.
ATTTCAGGCTCTTTGTGTTTCTCTCCTCCTCCTTTTCACAGCTTTTACTTCTTTAAATGTAGACTTCTTTTGACAGATCATCTCCATGGTAACTAACAGGACCGGGCTGCCTACAGAAATTGTAGTAATAAAGTGGTTGGTTTTTACACATGATGAAAAGATGATGAAGCACAATGATAGGTGATAAAGACACAGGTAATTGCCCTAGAATAATATTGCTGCCAAGAAGATGACTGAACTCCCACACAGAAGATGAACAGATGGCGTATTTATTGAAATTCATAGGCTGAGGGAAGAAAATGTAATTGATGGCTGTGCAGGTTTTGTTTCAGTTTACTATGTTCTGAGCAGAGCCGGGACACCGGCGTGCCGGCAGATGGAGCCCCTATGCAGAGCCACCGCGTTTTCCCACTGGAGCTCAGAATTCCAATCAGAGCCATAAAGGCGGCACAACCACTAATTGCTCTGATGCATTTTGCTGGTTTAGATCTGTCACACAGCCCCGGTTTATTTTAGAAAGGGTGTAATTCTTTTGTAAGAGCAGTGAGGGTAAATCACGTTAGAATACCGGGAACACGGAAGTAGAGCCTGGAAAAATGAACACTTGCAAAACGTGTGCTCAGTAAAAGTTTTCCAAGACCAGGTGTGCATCTGTTTTAGTGAAGGGCAGCTGTGGCACGTTTGTTAACCTGATTGCTGGTCTGTGTAGATTCTGCTGTGCAGAATCCATGGGAAAGCAAAGCCAGGGAGTTTTCTTCTGTTGCTCTCTGTGTGTTTTCAGGTATAAGTTAAATATCTTAAATGTGATGTTGAGGCTTCAGTGAAAATGTTGTCTGCCTGTGTATGGCAGTGCTACAGATCTGGTTGGAATGATCCCAACACAAGAAAGGCATTGACCTGTTGGAAGAAACCCAGAGGAAGCCACAAAGTTGACCACAGGGCTGGAGCACATCTCCTACCAGGACAGGCTGACAGAGTTGGGGCTGTTCAGTTTGGAGTAGAGAAGGCTACTCCAGGGAGACCTTTGAGGCCCTTCTAGAACCTAAAGAGGCTCCAAGAGAGCAGGAGAGGGAATTTTCATCAAGGCATGGGTGACAGGACAAGGGAGAATGGATTTTAAGAGAAGGAGGGTAGGTTTAGAATAGATACAATTAGGAAATTTTTACTCAATGTGTGGTGAGGCACTGCCACAGGTTTCCCACAGCAGTGATGGACTCCCCATCCCTGGAAATGTTCAAGATCAGGCTGGGTGAGGCTCTGAGTAACCTGGTCTAGTGCAAGATTCCTTGAACTAGATGATCTCTAAGTTCCCTTCCAACCTAACCCCATCTCTGATGGCATGACTACGTTGCTGCTTTGCAGTGTGGTGCACTGATCCCAAATGTGGAGTGCTGTGGTATCCCTTGCCACAGGGCTTGGTGCCTTCAGGTTCCCTGAAAGATGACTTCAATGCTGCCAGAAGAATATAAATGTCCATGGGAATCAGTCTCTGAAAAGGCTTCTCTCTGAAAAGTACAAATAACCACACTTAGAGCAAGGAGTGCCAGCTCTGAAGCGTAAAGACTTTTCTGTATGGGTGACAAACACTACCTGTTGGGGGAGAAACTCCCTTGGGAGGAGCTGGTTGAGCTAAAGTGCTGGTGGCTGTCTTTCCTGCAGCTCCTCTGTGTTCAGCAGCTTCAGCACCCCCGTTGTGCCCCTGCTAACCCCCACAGTTTTGTGATTTACTGCTGATAATGCCGGGGTGCTGTTCAGTACAGCACACGATTCTCCCTTCCTCTGCAGTCTGGCACTACTTTATTGATTGTATAACTCATTTTCCCATCAAGTTCTGCAGCAAAACCACTTCCCACTTGGGTTTGCCTCCAGTTGTACCTACTCTCATGTTGACTACGTTTGTAGCTCTTGCATGCAAGGAGCTTGGAGAAGGTGCATAAACACGAGAAGAAACAGGTTTTTCTTCTTACAATGGCAGTGCTAATGAGAATGAAAATAAATTCGTAGGTAGTACAGAAGAAACTCTCTCTCCAGGACACTTTGCCCCAGTGAGGAAACGAAAAGTTTCAGGTTCATCACTCGACGGTGTTTGTGTCAAATTCACCTTTCCTTTTATTCCTTCCCTTCAGATTGTCAGGGCACCCACATCTTTTGTGGCACCTGAAAAACCTGATTTGCATGCAAATTGCTCCCGTTTAGGTTGAAACATTTCTGTCATTCTTCCTTCCAACTTCTTCCCTTTCTCCTGCAGAAAAGGAGGGGTGGAAAAAGTTACTTAAGTGATGCACCTTCTTCATACAAGATTAAGCAGAATTGTTGTGGAAGTGGAAACGTGCTTTTCTGAGACCTGTCAGGCAGCCAACAAATGGAGCATTGAGTTAGAGATGCCTGAAAGATGCACTATGTAATAAAAGAGAGAATTAGAAAAAGGAAGGGGGTCAATATGAGGACTGCAAAGAGACTGACCTACTGCTACATTTGAGCTGTTACTTGAGTGCATGGAGAGTGGCTGGAGTCATATGAAGCCAGCCTGGTGACTGTCATTGTGAGGACCGGTTCCTAAGGAGCCTCCTGATTTATTTTCAGTGCTGTCCATCCCTGTTGCTAAACCCAGGCCCTGCAGACCTCACCAGGGCATCCAGCAGGGTCTGAGGGACCTTGGCACTCTGGGGGAGTTTCCTGGAGAAGATGGTACAGGACATCCTTCAAAGGATAAGTGGAATAATGGATTTTTTAGCTTGAACACAGATTTGTCAGGTGCCTGGTGGCCAGAGTGCTGCCAGCTTCTCTGTCAGCCTGGCTTTGTTTGCTGCCCAGCTGCTGGCCTCTTTTCTTTCCCCTCCCAATTCCTGCTCTGCCCTTCACCACTAATTGAGTGTTTTAGGCAAAGCTGGTCAAAACATTTTTATTCAAAACTTATTTTGCTGGCAGCCAAGCTTGGCAGCGTCAAAGAAAAAGATAAATAAAAAATACTGTCATTTTTCTGGGAGAAATTCTCATTTAAAAGCTGGAAGCTGAAATGTTGTCACCCAATTGAGGGGGAATACATTGCAAATTGCTTTTTCCTTTTCTAGTTTACCTTCTCACTCCTTTTCCTTCCATCTCCATTCCCCCTCCCCATCTCTTTTTTCCCTACTTGGCTGTTTCCCTACTTGTGCCAGAAAGGTCAAGGGAATCCAGGCTGACATGAGGACTTTATCTCCAAGCTGAGTGTTTTACATTCAAAAAGTAATCAGATGTTTTCCAGCTTCCCTTCCCCGCAGCCTAATGGTTATTCTTGGGCTGGTTTCTGCCTCAGACAGAATCAGAGAACGGCACGAGATGGAAGAGACCCACAAGGATCATCGAAGATGAACTGAGGCTTCTGTGGTTTCCATGCCCATCAGGGCAAGTAACACCAGAGGGGCAGGGCTGGGCTGGTGCTCCGTGCTCTGGTTCCCAGACCTCTCCATCAGGCAGCAAAGCCCATCCATGAAACTCTCCCTGCCTCCTGAGTGTTCCACTGCTTACATGGACTCGGTGGGGGCTGAAAGAAGGAAGTTGTTTTGGCAGTGCTGGAGTGATGTTACCTGGCCAGGAGCACAACCACTTTAAGTCTTTATCCTTGGGAGGGAGACTCCAGGCTGGAGGAGAGATTCCAATGTCCTGGAAGCACAGGATGGGTCAGGTTGGAAGGGACCTCAGTGGGTCATCTTGTCCCACCTCCCTGCTCCAGCTGGGCCATCCCAGTGCACACAGCATGGGATTGTATCCAGATTGTTCTGGGATATCTCCAATGAGGGAGACCCCACACCCTCTCTGGGCAACCTGTTCCAGTGCTCAGTCACTGCATAAGACAGAAGTTCTTCCTCCTGTTCAGGTGGAACTCCAGTGCATCAGTCTCTGCCCTTTGCCTCTGTCCTGGGCACTGTGAAGAGCCTGGCCCATGCTCTTGACTCCCACCCTAAAGATATTTGAATACAATGATGAGGTCCCCTCTCAGTCATCTCTTCTTGAGGCTGAGCAGGCACAGCTCCCTCAGCCTTTCCTCATAAGAGAGAAGCTCCAGTCCTTTATTCATCCTTGTAGCCTCTGCTTGAACCACCCCTGGAGCTCCTTGTCTCTGCTGTACTGAAGAGCCAGAACTGGCTCCACCCTCCTGGCAGAGGATCCATCACCAGAGTGCTGACCTGTCCCTGTGCTGCCCAGCATAAACTGGGAGCACCTCGGGAAAACCATCATGAACAAGGATAACGTTCCAGGTTAATGCCTCACCTAGTTTAGGGGTGATCTGGCATTATGGAATACCTGTGATAATCCTGTAAAGGTGAGTTGCAGGACCAGGGGACTGGTACTGACTGCTGTGTGTACACTGCACACCAGCTGGGTAGTGTGGTCCTCTGTTGATTGCTGGGTGATTAGCAGTGGAAATTACCTTTCAGATACCATTCCTGCTGGGACTGCTGCCCCTGAACCTAAAGGAAATGGTCAGAAAGGTTTATTGGACAGGTAAAGAAAGTTATTTTCTTTGATTTACTGAGCGAAAGCTGCAAACCAAGCAGTACATTTTTTCAGTTTGTTAACAGCTTGCAATCTTATGGGTTCAGATTATTATTAAATTTAAAAATAATTTTAAAAGTTAAACAAGAAAGTGATCTGTGGTGCACTGCCAGAAGAGTGGTTGTGCTGTGTCAAAGCAAAGGTCCCTGATTCTGGCTGGTAGCAAGTACCTGGGGAGAATATTTCAGAGCAGAGTCTGGCTTTGTGTTCCCAGTTTCTGCCAATCAGCAGCTTGGGGCTTTCTAACCCAGAGGTTATGTTTGATGGCCTGTGATGAACCCATTTATCTGTTTGGTTTTTGAAATACTTCTGCTTCCAGGCCCTGCAACGTCTGCAGCAGTGAGTTCCATAGTCTTGTGTTGCATGAAACATGATTTCTGTGCATTGTGATTTGTACCTCACACCTGTTCATTTTGTTGTGTGCCCTCTAGCTATTTTCTAGAAAGGTGTACTTACAATTCATTCCTTATTTGCCACCTCAATAACACTTATTACCCCCATTTTATTACACCTCCATCTGCTCTGATCCCATAATTACCTCTTCATTTGACAAAATTAGGTTTTTTCCTTGAGCAGAAGCTCTTGCAGACCCCTCATTACCCAAGCTGCCTGTATCACTGTGGTGCTATTATGTGATGTGTATATTAAGTCTCTTAAGTCTTTTAAGAAGTCTTTTAAGACTTCTACACTCTACTGAAGAAAGGGGAGCAGTATGAATTTGTAATGGCAATGCTTTTTGTGGTCTTACTAGTTCTCATAATGTTTCTTTATTTACCTTGTTCCTGGGCACTGAGCTATTTTCAAAGAACTATTTGGACAGTCACCAAGATCCCTTTTCTGAGTGAAAATAGTCCTGAATTACATCCTTCAGCTTCTCTGCAGGTAACACTGGTGCAGAATTTGGCTTTCATACTCTAGGCCTATCATCATCATGAGTGTTCCTTGTACACCATCACTGGTGACCCCAGCAGCTCTCAGAAAGGCGTCCTATTTCTGCAACACTTGAAAAGGAGATGTAATTAAATTTTCATGCCATCAGAAAGTTGCTGACCACAGTTATTTTTTTGTCTGCCGTCCTGTGATTCCACATTGAACTTGACAGAAGTTCACCATCTGTTTTTCTTCTCCTCCTCTGAACATAATATTCACATTCTGAAGGATAGTTTTTTCCTGATTTGGGCTTTACTACCAGTAATTGGCTTGTTATCATTCAGTCCCAATCAACAAACTGATTTTTTTTGGTCCTTTTAAAATATTTTGAATTAATAAGTCTCTTGATGCTTTCCTATAGTACCTGTACATGGTCTCCTGAAGTATTTCTGCCTTTCCACCTATTTCTTTGTAATGCTACACTGATTTTTATGCTGTTCTCCTTTTTCAAATCCAGGTTTATTACTTAGATTTCTGTGGGCATCTTTATTCTTCTATAGGGTGTTGAAGAATAGCCATTCTCATGGGTTGCTGGGGATGAGTAGCTTTTCTATTACAGATTTTTAACTAGTTATTTAAAATGTCTAAAAATACAGTGTTTTCAGCACCCTGTCAAGACAGTTTCCCAGTCTCTGTGGTATAACTGTACTTTCAAGTCGTTCCTTATTTCTGTCTCCATACCCAGTCACCCTGTGGACAGTGTCACAATCTGGTAGGTTTTAAACTAACCTTAATCTGTGGGTTTTTAACACATTGCACCATTTCCCCTGACATTCTCCTGCTTCTCATACTCAGGGATTTACAGCTTCCCACTGGGTTTTGTCTTCCTCTGAGCCTCTTCTTGCTGTGTCCCCCTTTGTGTCTCCTATCCCACAGCAGCTCCAGCCTTGCCTGTTTGGAGGTGGCACCACAGTGGGTGGATGCAGTGACAGGACAAGGGGGGAATGGCTTCAAACTGACAGAAGGCAGGCTTAGATTAGAGGTTAGGAAGAAATTCTTGACTGTGAGGGTGGTGAGGCCCTGGCACAGGTTGCTGAGAGAAGATGTGGGTGCCCCATCCCTGGAAGTGTTAAAGGCTGGATGGATCTTGGAGCAGCCTGGTCCAGTGGAAGGTGTCCCTGCCCGTGGAAGGGGTTGGAATGGGATGACCTTTAATGTCCCTTCCAACCCAAAACAATCTGGGATTCCATAATCCACAGCTGTGGTTGGAGAGCCAGCTGCCTCGGGGACACAGGTCCTTGCAGGGAAGAAAAGCTGCTGGAATGTTCTCCTCTTGTGCTGAAGCCTTTGCTGCAGGTTTTGATTTACATCTCTGATCTCCACCAGACATTCACCTAATTGAGTAGATTGACCCTGGCTCTAATGTAGCAGGCAATTAATCAAAGGCTGACTAATCAGCTCTCTCCATGGCTGGCACCTTGCAGAGAGTCTGGGAATCACTTACATGCTACTCTGCAAACCAGTTTTATGCTCTGAGATTTACAGCCAGTTAATTCTATTGAACTCTGTGGATTTACTGTAAACTTCAATCATTACAATCTCTGAAAGATAATAAAAATTCCTTTACTTTGCTACCTTAAGTGGTAATTTAAAAACTAAGTTTTGTAGCTGCTTTAACTGATTACACTCAGGAGTCTGACCACAGTATTAAAATTTAGCTGAAATCTTTCATCTTTCCTTGGACTTAAATACCTTAAAAACTGATTGGCTAAACAAAAAACTTATTTTTCAGTGTTTAAAAGTATTTTCTTTTCAAAGCTCTTAATTTTGATCTAGATAACTTCTGTATTTTGACACTGCTGAAATGCAGAACCTGATTCTTGACTTGGGGGTCTCATTTGCCAAGCTGCAGCAGTCAACAGCCATTCAGGGATGTTGACTGACATCTATTAAAAGCTTTAAATTGAAGATGCACTGTGAAATAAGATAAAATTAAAGCAGAATAAACATCTACAAACACGTACTCCTCCTGCATAGCCAAGCTCATTTAAGTCAGTGTGTTTTGTGCTGGGGTGTTTTGCAGCAAAGGGCAGTGCAGGGATGCAGTTGGAAGCTGTGGCACTGTCCCAAGGGCAGAATGATGTGGGGGTGATTTTTTTTTCTTTTTCTCCAGCCAGGCCTATTTATGAGCTCCCTGCTGCTCCTCTGAGCCCCATTCTGACTTCATTTTTCTGCAGAAAGGGGGTAAGCAAACTGCACTTTTCTTGTTTGGTTGATGTGGAATTTTTCTGATGCTCCAGAAAATTACATCTGTTCCTTTTGTTGTAACAAATGTTCAAATCTCTTACTTAGCAGTGTTAACACCATTAAATAAACTAAATGGCTGTAGGGAATGTTGGCTGTCTCTTAATGTACCCCAACTCTCTTTTACTTCCTTTCCTCACCACCCTGGATATCATCTGCTGATTTTTTCCATTGCTTCCATATTGTTTGGTGTATGGAGCCCAGACACATTCACCTCTGCTCTGTTTGTTGTTTATGATCCTTGGTGCCTGTATTGTTGAAGCTGCCTGCTCTGCTTGGCTTTCTCTTAAAGACTTTTGTGTCCTTTTTGTCACTTCAGTGATCTAAAGCATGTTGCTAACACTGAAAACACAACCTTTCCTTGCCCTCCAGTCAAATCCTGAACTGAACCACCTGTGCAACTGGTGGTGAATCCCCCCTGCACATTTCTCTGCACTTTTAGTCTGGTGGCTGTCTTTTCACTGTTTTATTTTCTTTTCAATGCTGTTAGATAATGATATTGCACCAGCTCTGGAAGCATAATTGGTCTTTTTAAAGTGAGAACTCCCTGTGCTTTCTAGTGCATGAGCATTCCCCAATGCATCTGAGTTTCTCTTCAGCATTCCTGAAAGTTTTCAAGGACCATTCTTCTAAAATCCATTGTTGAGGTATTTGTTTCCCTGCCCTCCTCCTGTCTTGTTTCAGAGCAGGCTGGAGCTGGGCTGGGTTGGCATCCTCCTTTCCCCAGCACCCCAGGGTGTGCTCCAGGCTGATCCCTGGCTGCCACACGAGTGCTGAGCATGGACAGATGACAGTGCCTGTGCCATGTCAAGGTTTTGCAGGAACAGTCCTGGTGCTTTGAGCTCCTTCTTGTTGGATCTAATCACCAATAACGGGACAGGGCGACTGAGAGGTGTTCCACGAGTTTATTTCATTATCAGCCTCAGTAAAGGTAGAGACATAAAAGATGGTAAAACTCATGCCATAACAACAGAAGCCAAAGTTCTCTTTGTTACAAGGTCTTTTAAAAGTTTTTTAGCCAATAGGCTGATGCTAGAAGCTTACAAACGTTTACTTATGCCAATCACTAAATGCTGCACGTACACCTTACAGCAGACAATAGTTGCTTGGTTTGCATTTTTTGCAGCTCAGAAACTTTCTATGCTCCAAATACCTCAAGGCCTAAAATTCAACTCTGTTTCAAACCTCTATCTCTGTAATGCTGTGAAAGTCCTCTGCTTTTTCAGTTCCCACACTTCTTGGCTGCCTCTGCTTGCTCATGCATCTCCAAATGGTTTCACTGTGTATGGTGAGCAGCTGCTCCTTTTCCTCCAGTCTGATACTGCTGCTTATCAGTGTGGCTGGGATTAGGCTGTAGTGTTTGTACATGGCAAGGGTTCTAATTAGCTAAAGTCATTCTGGAGGCATTTTTCTCTTATTTGGTCATGTTCCCAATTGGTGCACATGCTGCTGTTTGCTGGTTCCTCTTTTTGTTTTTCAGTTCCTGGGGTATTTGGTTCTGTCTCCCTCATCTCTGTCAAGAGAGTTGTTAGGTGGGTATTTCCCTCTCTGCCTCTCGTGTCACTTCCCAGGGTGGAGTGGTGGCTTTTGCCTGTATTCCAGGTCTGTTTGTCACATCTGTCAAGCTACATTGCTTTAACCCACGTGCTGACACAGTATTTGTGTTCCTGATGGGTTCCTTCTCTAAATGCAGCCATTGCCCGTGACTTTGCTTGCATTTCTGGGGATTTAGATCTGCTCTTGTCCATACTCTTTCTTGCAAGGTGGTCTTGTGTAACCACAATGTTTCTATTTAGCTTGATGTTGGCAAAGTAGTTTGTGGACTCAGTTGCAGGGTAAAGAACACAGATTCTTTCTTTCTTGATTTCTGATCAAAACCTACCATTTTCCTGGGGAATTCTGGCCTTCCCTCATCTCCTTTGCAACTGTAATGGTTTTGGTTGGATTTCTGTCAACAATCTCTTTCAATGCTGGATTTTTCTTTTATATATATTGAAAATAATCACTCAGCTTTAATTAGAAAGTCAAAATCCTTGCCACTGATTTTCAAGTCTCTAAGTAGACTTGAACCACCCTTGTGTACACAGACATTTTTTTGGAAATCCACCTCATGTGGAATTTGAATTGGCCTGTCTGCTTGCTTTGTTTTTAGGGGTGGATTTGCCTGCTCAGTTGTACTACCTGGGCATCCCACTAAACTGAGTGCTGCTCCAGGCTTTCCTTCTTCCCACCAGCAGAATAAATTGAGGTTGAAAGAGAGACCCTGGGGTTCTCCTGAAACTTCTGCAAATTCCTGTGAACTGGATCTCTCAGATCCACTTCAGAGGTTGTTAAATTAATGGGAAATTTTTTGACTGGAATAAGTGAGCTGAGAGGTCCAAGCCTGGGGTGAAAGCCAGAACTGGATTCAAAAACCCATTTGTGAAGTGTGCAGGAACACAGGACTGTGACTGCCTGGCCATCAGGCAGCACCTACTGGAGTAGCCACAGGGAAATGATTTGATCAAATTACTGCTTGATCATCTACTTCTTTATTTGCATGCTTCAGCAAGCCAGAGCAGATTTCTCTACTACAGACTTAGTGGCCACATGGATTTTGTTGATATTTTGGACTCTAGGTGAAGAGAAAGCGCTTTTGTTGTTTGGGTTTGGTTTTTTTTTTGGTCTTTCTCTCTTTCTTTAAGAGAAAGCCCTTTTGTTTGTGGCTAATGGCTCACAGTCTCATTTCAGTTGGTTTTCAAGTGTGGTTTCAGGCACTTGGTCTGTGCTGCTTCATGGAAATTTTAGTGAGGAAATGCTGTGGTGTCCATACACGTGTTTAATTGAAACACTGCTTCTGCTGAGACAGTTTCCTCCTCCTCTGGAGTTCAGGACCTTGTCATCTGTACCTGTCAGCAGGCAGCAGGTGAATGTCACTTGGGCAGGAACGTGTTGTGCAAATATTTCTGCCTTCACATCCATCCAGCACAGGCACATTCCTTCCAGCTGGCCCAGGGGAGCGGAGTACTGGGAGACACTGTCTGACCTCAGCAAGGTGTGCCAGAGATGTTTCATTCAGATATTCGTGCCTTGGCAAGAGGAGTGCACTGCCCTGAGCTGTGTTTCATCAGCTTTTCTAGTTTTGGGGCTCTTGACTCAGACACCTGACTCTGTTGCAGGCAGTTTGCTCTTTAGTCTTGTATTTCTTTTGAATAAGACTTGAGGCTGAGAAGGGAGAAAAGCTGGACTTTAAGTTCAAGCACTGGGAGGTGTATTTGTTTTTTCAAGTCTAGAGAATGTTGAGGAAGGCTTAATGGACTGAACAAAGTGGAAGTGTGAGTTGTTGCTGCTTGGGTGCAGTTTTATTGCCATCCTGTCTTCCCTGCTTTGTTCAGCCAAGTTTACCTCCAGCAAATGCTGCAGCAATAATTGTTTTGCAAAGAACTACAATGAGAGTGGTGCCTGCTAAATATCAGGTAGGTGGCAGGTATCCCTTGGCTGCTGCTCTGTGAGGGAATTAAATCAGCCACACCACCATAAAGCCTCTTTCTCTTGGCAGAACTGGGCCGTGTCAGGGTTGATCTCTCATTCAGGCCCAGGGCAGGAGATGCCTGAAAGGAATCTCACTGCTTGGCCAAGCTGGAAGCACATCTTGTTGCTGGGGGAACAGCCATTCCAGAGGCTCCCAGGTGAAAGGATGCTTGATCTTTGGAATAATGGTGTAAAGGTTTATGTGAAATACATTGTCTGGGTTTTAAAAATACCAGCTTGACATTTAGTGGGACATAAAGGGAATATATCTACAGTTTAGCTGCTGGTTGACAAATAATAATAAAAACTGACTACATCTGAAAATGTATTTGAATTCCTGCCAGTTGTGCTCTAGCTCTTTTAGCACAATGGTTCTGGGAAAAACAACCGTAGAAAGGGCAGTGTTGAATTCACAAGGATGAGAGTTTATTCTCTTAACATCATTGAGTTATTGTTTCTGGATTACTTTTTTCCCCCGTTATAACTTTGTAAATGAAGGTTTCAAGAATAAAGTAGAGTAAGAACTTCATGTGGGAGATGAAGAAAGGCAGCTGAGTGCATGGGAATCAGAGTGGGAGACTTGTATGGTCTCCCATTTCCTTCAAAAAATGTGACAGTCCTGATGAACTCTGGAGAAGTTTGAATGGAAGTGGATAAGCATCCTATTTCCACAGAAAACATGTTAGGGGCTACAGAGAAAGCTGCAAAGAGAAGAGTTCAAAAGTAAGGGAATAACAGAGCAATCATTGGGAAGAAGTTTGGACTAAGCAACTTCTCTGGTGCAGTAAACCTCATTGAACCTTGTTGAACCTGAGACCTTATTTTCTCTTTGGCAACTCATTTGACAGCCTCCCTTATGGAGCTGATACTTGGACATTTATTTTCAATCCTGCAGCATTGGGATACAGGGAATGAGCAGGGAAGGAGACACCCACAGACCTGTGTGCCCAACTGCCCGGGCGGCCTGGCTCTGCAAATCTTCATTCCAAACCAGCAGGGAAGGTTCCCCTTGGCTCAGCAGATGAGACAAACCTCCTGGGCGATGGATGGGTGGAAGTGGCTCACTGGTTGGCTCCAGTGACGAGTGTGGCACAACCAGCCTTGGTGCTCCCGCGCATTTTCAGCCACAGCTCCTCGACTGCTTGTCACACTGCTACACCAGAAGTGCTACACGAACTCTGACCTGGGTTCAACTAAGAGGACTCACTTTATTACATCACTGACTCTGTTATAGAGTATAGCCAGCAAACCAAGTGATTGTAGGCAAAGTCAACACTTCTCTAGTCGCATGGTTAAGACAGGTGCCCATCAGGAGAAGTCTTCTTCTACGGAAGTATGTAAACAATCCATAGTTTACAGAAAAGGTGTGTGAGAACAAGGACACTTAAACATCAGAAGGCTGGAAAAGCTGGGCAGCAACTTCTGCCCCCTGCTCTGGCTCCTCAGCACGGCCACTCAGCCATGCCTGATGTGGGCACCACGGGACAGGCTGTGAGTCTGGGAACAGCCCTGCTGGAGGGCACGTGTCCCCAGCAGTGGCTCTTCAGCAGGGCTCTGCCCAGGGGGACAGACAGCCTCTCCAGCTGGGATCCATCGGGATTCTGCCATGGCCAGACTCATGGAAATCCAGAGGATTGAGGTCTGCCCAATGAGGACTTTTCTTCCTCCTCTTGAGTTCTTTCTAAGTAGCTTTTATTTTTAAGATGCCAGTCTGGACAGCTCTTGAGGGATCTGCCAGGCAGCAGCTTTTAGGAACAAGATCATCAGAACACCTTTACTTTTCTTTCTTTCTTTTTTTTTGGGGGGAAAAAAAGAGTTGCATTAGGAACACCTGCAGAAAATTGCCTCAGGGAGCAGTTTGCCTTAGAAAGGCAAGATACTGCTGAGAGCAGATTAGAGCCAGCTTACAAATTGCTGCAGGCAGTGGGGCCAGAAGTTCTTTTGGATGTGAGCAGCTATGGCTGTGTGTTCCCTTCCTTCCCCCCATTTTCTGACCACCTTCCCCACCCTCTCTCATGTTTTGAGCATTGTGGGTAGCTGGATTCCAATATCTGGTTTTATTTTATAGCTTTTCTGTGCTGTTTTTTGAGGTTCATCAGGTATTCTAGAAGCTGGAAACAATTTTTTTTTACACCAATAAATGAATTGCTGGGAAGAGCTTCAGTTTCACTGCAGAGAGACCTTTGGCAGGCAGAGACTGAGGAAGGATTTGCCCTGAATATTGGGGGGAAATGACCCTTCTCATACTGGGATTCAAAACGACATCCAAAATCCACATTCAAAATATCATTTGTGTGGAGAGTGAAGAGAGATTGTGCCCTCACAGTACATGAAGGCTCTTACACCGAGCCTTCCTTAAAATTAAGGTTAACATGAGACGCACTGGGATCAGTGCTGTGCTTGCACCTTCTGCTCTAAATCCAGCTTTTACCTCTGTGTAAAAGCCCATTGGGAAGCACAGGGCTGCTGGCACAGCTTTGCCCTTCCAGCCTGGGGTCCCCCAGAGATGGAGCAGGGCCTGGCCCCAGGGTGAGCAGAGTTCAGGGAAGTCCTGACTGGCTGAGCATGGCAACTGCAAGGGGCAGGCTGCTCCCTTTGTTTTAGGCTGAATGATCCTCACTTTACCCTTTTACTGCAAATCTGTGGGAATCCAGGATGGGAAAGGTACATTTCCAAAGTGCATCCAAAATAGTTATTACCAGACTGTGAATTTAAGCCAAGTGATAAATTATATCTCCCTACAGGAGAGAAAATCACTTACAGTTTCCAATTTCCTGATACATGAATGACAATTTTTTTTTTTTTTAGGCAAATTTGTCAGCAAGATGATTGTATGAGTAAAGACCTAGCACTCATAAGGTGAGAGCAGTAGGAAAGGTGAGGCAGTAGTATTTAAATAACCCCTTTAGGAAGTGGCATAGGCTGCTCTATCTCGTTTCCTTGGCTCACATTCCTTTGGTGGCTGTCACGTGTTTACCAACCAGCAGCGTTCCTTCTTCCTTGGGATGTTAAATCAACAAGCACATGAAGAGAAAAGGGCAAGAACACCAGCACCACTCCTGTTTCTCAAACTCAGGACTGTGCCTCTCTCCAGCTTTGCCCAGCTTGTGTGAGTACTACAGATTCTAAGGATTTAGCAGACTGTCCCAGGAAGAACACTTTTCTCATAAACAACAATTTTCAAAGCTTTCTTGGGAAATTCCATCTCTGGTTTGACTCATCTTGCTGCTTTATGTAAGTGTGGTTAGGTAAGTCTCGTGTTTGGAATGCTTTGGGGCTATTTCTTGGTGAGAAGATAGCTTTCCTGGTTTGTTGCTTTGGAGACACAGTTTGAAAAGAAAATCCTGTGTTACTCTCACTTCTAACTTTGGATTTGCATGCTGCTTTGGTTTTCTTGAAACACAAAGATCTTGGAAATTGCAAGGAATGAAATAGGAGTAAGCCTTTTCTTCTGTTTTCTGCTTTGACATTGTTCTGTTTCCTGCTGTCATTCCAGATTTTATTTTAAGGCAGTAGTAGACCATAATTCTAGATCCATAATGAGTAACAAAAGTGCAAAGTATCTGCATTCCTGTTAAGCAGAAGGCACATCTGATTATTGTGCAAGGGAAGCCATGGGTGCTTGCAGGTGTTTGTGGCGGAGACAGGTTCAAAGAGAAAAGGGAACTTAATGTAGCATGATGGCTGTGAGAGAAAACAGCAGAAGGGATCCCAATAAAATAGTAAATAGATTCCATAGCTTGCCTCAGTGTGTCTGAAAATGTCCCAGGAACAGGCTGCACTTTATTCTTGTGGTCCTTTATGTCAAGTGCTTTGCAGAGGGTGTGTGTGGATGTTTGCTCACGTGGGCTGGGCTGCAGCATTGCTGCTGCAGAAGCCCTTGAAGTGCACAGAATCTATTTTAGTCCATCTCCATTGCATCTGTTCTGGCTAACAGTTGCCTCTATCTGCCTCCCCGCTTCCCTTCCCCTGGCTCTGAAGTGGCACAGCTCTCCCTTTATCCCTGAGAACACTTGAACATCACAGCTTTTGCTTGAAAGCTCTGAGTAGATGCTTTGAAACCTGTTAATGCAAACAAATCCTCTGAAACAACTTTGTGGCTGCTGGCATCTGGAGAAGGCCCTTCCACCTGGAGAAGGCCTTTCTCCCAGGTTTTGAAGTGCTGGGGTCCTGCCCTGCATGTTGTTTTTACAAGGGAATTATGGAGGATGACTTACAACAGCTGTTTTCTCTGAGATCATTCCTGCTCCCCATTAAGCCAGTGACCACTCTTTTGATTTTCCACGGCCTGTAGAGACAGATATTTCAGGCCTGTGTGCCATGGTTCATCTTTCATTCAGTTGGGCTGAGCTTTTCAGTTCTTGGCTGAACTCAGGTTCAGAAAAACTGAGGAGTGCCTGGACTAGAAGAAGGAGTGCAGTAGGAAAGAATAAACTGGGAAGGCACACATATGGAAGGAGGTGTTCTCCTGGCCATTTAAAACAGGCTCTGCTTTCCTCTTCCTTATGTCTGCAGGATTCCATTGCCTCTCCTTTGTCACAGAACCCTGGGTGAGCTGAGCAAAGACTTCAGTTCCTTCCTTTCTCCACACAGCCCTAGTAACTGGTTAACTGGTTTATACCTATGTGGAGAGAGAAATACTCCCAGGGCCATGGTAGAAGGTGGCAGTAATTGCTCAGCTCTTCCCTCAGTTAAATACATGACTCTAGAAACTGCTGACATTTTTTTCCCCCACGAGCATTTGTTTTCATGGCCTTTGTTATCATTAGAACATATTTTCTCAGGGCGTAGGTCACTTGGTCCATACCAGAGGCCTCAAAGTCTTCCACAATACTCTCTTTGAAATCACACCCTGCTTTATGAGCAGCAGACTTCTGCTTCAGGCCTCCCTGTTAAATGCCAACAAGACCTCCATCTTGTTCCTCAAGAGCAGGAGCCTGAGGCTGGTGGCCAGCCCAGCTGTGGTGGGGCAGCTTCTCCTGTGCAGACACCCTCTGCACCAGGTCAAAACCCATCTGAGGATCTCTCATGCCAATTGTAGCAATACCAGAAGTTCATCTGGCAGCAAACAACCTGTGTGGAATGAAACTCCATGCAGAATCTGTGGTTTTTGTGCTCGGAGAGTTGTGGATTGGTGTCCTCTGAGATGCTGTAAAGAATGATCCAGGAAGGAAAGGAGAACCTGAATGCCAAAGCCAAGCCTGCTGCTCAAACATCTTGATTTCTTCTGGCAATTGCATGGAAAGGTCACAGTCAGGGCCATCTTTGGTGAGGTAGCTCTGGTGGTTGTTAGATGGAAACTGATGGTTGTTCATGGAGGAGAATCTCATCACCACCACACAGAATTCCTTGTCTCAGCAGCAGGACTTGTAGAACACTCCTCTCTCCCCATGCTGCTCATGCCTCTTTTTGTGTTCCCTTGGTTTGCTAAATGCCAGGCTGATGGTCTGGATTTGTGGCTGGGCTTAAATGTTCTATAATGTTTGGAATTATAAAGTTCCACTAAAGGGCCAGAAACCTTTAGTGGAATATTATAAAGGTTGGTCTGGCTACTCCTTTAAAAAAAAGAAAATAAAAATCCATGACTGGTCATGCTTTCAGGACAAAATTAGCCACCAAAGCTGCCCCTTTAGCACTGCCAATTAGAAGTTTATAAAAAAATCAAATGTTCTGTGCTGCAGTTTGATGGCAGACCCAAATCAAGGAAGGTCGAGAGGCACATGCTTGTCTCACTTTGTCTTTTTGGTCAGCAGTTTGCCACTGCTGGTGCCTGGATGTATTTGATGGGAGCTGAGAAAGGGATGGAGCAGCTTCAGAAGGCTCAAAGCAAGTAGCACCAAGGGGGTGTGCGATGCCAATATTGGAAACTTTATTTTAATTCCAAAGGTCAAGGGTTAAGGCATGGATATTGTGAGGGTCCTGCATCCTGCCAGGATGTGCTGAGTGCAGGTGTGAGGTTGTGGTCCCTTGCCACCCTTCTGCTCCTTTGGTACCTGCCAGGAGACATCTGTGGCCTACAAGGATCCAACAAATAACAGGTCAAGGAGGAGCCTGAGCTCTGTTCAGAGGGTGCCCTGCTTTCCATTGGCACATGGCCTGCTCTCCACAGATGGAAAGTCGTCTAAATATTAAGAGATTTGGTTTGATTAGCTAAAATGTCCTGTTGGCAGCCCATTTCCAGTCCCTGGAGCAATGGGGATAAGACAGGTTGCCAAGGGAACACACAGCCTTCAGTGAGAGGTTTACTGTGGTGTCCTTGGTCAATTGATGGAGTAGGGTTTATTTAGGTCTTTGAAAAAAACCCAAAGCTCCTGTCCAGCCTTTTGCTGTGATGAGTCATTGTGCCTTGGGTCAAATTGGTGGAACTAAGAGCAAGGTTTTGTGGATGAGAAAAACAAGTACATGAGAGCATAAAGGTCCCAATTAGGTTCCTCTTTGAAGAGGTGAGAGCACTTCAGCAGTTTGGAGTGGAGACAACTTATTCTTTTTTATCTCCCCAAGTAAGTGAAACAGCAACTGAGATCCTCCTTTCTCCCCCCTCTCCTCCCATTTCCTCTCTCTCCCAAATATAAAACACTTACTTTTATTCTCCAGAGGACTCTGTGCTCACTGTTTAATTCTTGACTCATATCAGGTCCTTCCAGTTTGACCTTTTGTCACTGCTTTGCTTGTTGCTCTCTGCTCCCTTCTCTGTTACAGAAGCCCTGGTAAATTCAGCTATAAAAGTTTCCATTTCATTGCATTATTCCTCCTTTTGTATCACCCAGGAGATGAAATCTCATCGTGTCACCACTGTGGCTGTGGCATGCACAAAAAGTCACTGTGTCTCTCGTTGCCTGTTAATTGATCTGGGTCTCAAATCAGGGAGTGCCTGGGGACAGGAGCATCTCTCACTGTCACTGTTCCCTGCATTTACTGACACCCCAGAATTGTGCCAGTGGTGGGCACAGCCATCTCTGAAATTTTGGAAGGGACCTGATTCAATGTTCTCACAAGCCAAGGAGGGAAATGCCATTGTGAAGAGTGTCAGGCCTTAATTTGCTAAGTTAGTAAGGGTTTCTGTTTTAAAATGATTCTGGCAGTGATGGGAAAGGCTACAAGGATCACAGGATCACAGAGAGCTGAAAGTGGTTATGTAGGAGACACCATCAGAGTGCCCCTTTTTGTTTCTCTCACTGTTGAGATGAATGTGAGCTGTTCTCAGCAGTGGATACCCTGTTGGTTCAGGGAGAATTCACTGTACAAGCAAGACTTGCAAAGAGTCACTGCATGGTTTAACATGGGGAACCAGGCTGGCACTTTCTGAACATGCAGGTGCTGTTCTTCTTTGTGTGTGGGCCTCAGCTGGGGTCATGTAGCATAGAGAGAAGAGAAGAAATTGAAAAATAACTCCAGACACTGCTTGCTGTGAGAGAAAGTCTGACCTTCTCTATAATAAAACCAAGGCATGAACTTTATAGACAGTGACTTGTATGTAAGAGGGAAAAAATTTAAAGGGTGGAGGAACCTTTAAAAGTCTGCATTGGCATCCTTGTTTATTTATCCTTTCTGAGAGGATGGCAGCTGATGGATGTGTCACTGTGATGCTGCACAGTTATCTTCTTTCCCTGTCTCAAAATACTGCATTAGTGATACCATGGCAACAAAGAAGTTGTCTTTAAGAAAAGGAAAAAAAAAAAAAAAGCGTGACTTCAGTGTTCGAGAAAGGTGGCAGACTGACAGCCCCAGTTTTCCCCTTCTACCAGTGAGGCAGTGTTGGTGTCAGCTATGACAAAAGGTATCAGATTATGATCTCTGTGTTGTACCGTGGCTGAAAACAAACCTGGGACACGATCAAAGACAAACCTACTACGGGGAGAGCAGGCTGAGAGCCTTCTGAAAAAGGTGCTCTTGTTGGACAATTGAATTCTGTTTAAATTGCAAATTTTTCTAAGAAGTGCATCACCTTGAAAAAACGTTCTTAGACCCAAGTTGTGTCCTCTTTCAGGATGGAATTCTCCTCTGAGCAGTCTGTGAGAAAAAACAGCTGTCCCTTTCCAGAGGCTGGAAAGTCAAAGGATATCTGGAAGGGGCAAGTTGAGTTCTCTGTCCTGTTTGATTTATTTGCATTTGAGTACAGCTTTCATCTCTAACGTGACAGCCCAAAGCAGCAGGAGATTGGCTTTTAGGGACTAGATTCTTCCATTTGCTCTAATTCAAGTTGTATTCATCATCATCACTACAGCCATTTTCTTGCTTTTCTCTGTCTTAAGTGAAAGCTTTGACCTCCAAGGTAGCTCACTGCTTTGTGTGATAGCTGGTTTTACAATGGAAAATAGTTCCAGAGTGAAAAACTGAGAATTTTGGCATAGCTCAGAGATTAGAGTGAATATTGAGATGGAGAAGAAATGGCAGAGCGAAGTCTCGAGTGTGGGGGTACCTCCCAGATTGTGGGCTGGGAAAGTAATTTTCTACCTGGTTCTAATTTTTCTCCACTGTTCTGGAGAAGAACTGAGATGAGCGGTTGTGAGGCTGCAGCTTTCACTTTGATTACCTCAGCTGTGGGCCCAGCCCTGGGAACAATCCTGGCAGGGACCTTGGCTGGGAACCAAGGCTGGGATGGGTGTGAGGTTCCTGGTGCTGTCCCCATTGAATCTGTCCAGCCTTGACATGGAAGGGCCCAGCTTTCAGCTCATGAATGACAATTCAAGGTCTGTGCTGCTCAAATTCTCAGTCTCCCTGGCCCTGTTAACTTCAAGCGATTTTGAGTACTGTGCTGAACTGGAGCCATTTTTATGGTCGTTACTAAAACTCCTGATGAACCTCTGGGTCACCCTTGAGTGACCTCCACCAGACAGTGTGAATTCTCCCTGCTTCCACCAGGACACATTTCTGTTCCCTGCTTCCATCTGTGTTTGTGGTGTGTTTGCTTACAGATGGAGGATGGAGGAGACAGCCAGGACTCTTCTGGATGCAGAAATTCAGGTGTCATTGTTTGCAGAGGCTGTGTACTTGCTGTGGATTTGAACCAGTGCTC
This sequence comes from Nicator chloris, assembly GCA_013400495.1. Classification (NCBI taxonomy): domain Eukaryota; kingdom Metazoa; phylum Chordata; class Aves; order Passeriformes; family Pycnonotidae; genus Nicator; species Nicator chloris. Next base: position 95,175 of record WAAE01014860.1, read on the forward strand.
CACACTCGTTTGAAACACATCCAGCAAAATGAATTCTTCATCTTCTCTAGCTGAAAAGCGCCTTTTGTTGAAGGCAGAATATCTCACAGAACTGTGTGTGCTCAGTTACAAATGCCATCAAGAGCACTGCTCAAGGCCAGGATGGGTTTTTTGCTGCTGGGAAAAGAGTGTTGCCACAGGGTCGTACATAGCAAAATACAGAGCAGCCTTTGTGAGGTGGAAAATCTGGCCTCAGGGAGAGTCTTTTTGAAATTGGGCCTGTGACTCTCACAGGCTGGCTGCTGGGTGCTTTGAGGTTTGCCCTCACAGGGTCTGTGTCTTGGTCATTTATCTATACAGCAGGTTCTAAGTGAAATTCGGAGTGCATCCTGAGAATTCAAGTCTGAGTCTGGCTTTTATGAGCAGGCTGAGAAAAATCAAATCTGCTGCTACTTCTGGCCCCAATGCAGGTTGCACAGTGAGCCTGAAGGGTAGGGGCTGCCCTCCTCTAGTCCTGCACCTTAGACATGGTACTGGGAAAAGGAAAATGTGGGTTTAAGGGAGACTTTATCTCAGGCCTTCCATCTCTAAGGGGAGAGCAGTTGTTAAATACCACTGCCTCTGTCTCCTGTTGTGCCTGATGTGCCTTCAACTCAGTGTGGCCTGAGCACCTCTACTGGACTGCATCCCTTAGAGAATCAGAGGATGCAGCTCCCCAGTTTTGGGGGAAAAATGGGCTTTTGTGTGACCCAATGTGACTGAGGAGAGATGCCTGAAGTCCTGTGACTGTCACCATGATGTCATCTCAAGATGAAGCCTGAGCTTTGGGGTGAAACGTGAGGTAATTCTAAGCACTGAAATGCCTCTGTAGATGGCTGTAACTTTTCTTTTGTTCTTTTGGGTCTAACTTCCACCCTTTGGGATTGTGCCTGTGCCATGGCTCCCATTCTGTGGGGCAGTTGTGTTAATGTTTCCCTGCTTCAGAGACCTGCTGGGGGGGAAAATGCATTGAAGCCTGCAAGGTGTCTGGGTGTTAGAAGAGAGGGAAATGAAGTTGACTTTTTATCTTTGAGACCTTTGAAATTGCATGCCTAGGTCAGAGGCCATAAGGGCAGCTTAAATCTTTGAAGATGCCTTGCAAATACATCAGCAGCAGCTATAAGTGGGCCCATTCCTCCCCCCTTTGATCAGACAAAATTGGCAGTCAAAGTAATTAGAGGTACAGTCAGGTCACAAGTGTCTTTCAGTTCTTCATATTCCTTATATAAAAGGACTGGAGAACCTCCTCATTCTTGCTATCTGTAAACCAGCACATAAAAATAAAGTGTGTGAAACCCAGCCTCTATGCAGGGCAAGTCCTCCTGCCTTGGATGGGAATTTCACTCCTGCTACAGCACCAAATGTGGTCTGATTGCATTCCTGATAATGTATTTGTGGATCACCTTGAGGAGAAGAGGGGGAGTTACACAACTGTTCCCTCACAGTGCTGTTGGAAAGGGTCGGGCTTTGTCTCCTTTGAAATAGATATCAGGAGAGAGCTGCAATCCTGTGAAAACACACATTTATTTCTGAAGTGTTTTTGTATTGTGTGTCTGGTGCACATGAATAGAATTGCCACCTGTCCAAGGCTGATAAGGATGAGCAGTGGTCATGTTCTTGCAGTTTGCTGTGTGAAGAATTGGCACCTACAACTTCCCTCAGTCTGAGTTTATGAAATGCTGCATGCAAGGAGTTGTTTCACCATTTGTGGCACTTTCTGAGCTTGCATGGATGAGGATTTGTTGAAGATTTTTCTATAATACAGTGTTAGCCATGGCTTCTGAAAACCCTTTACCTTTTTCTTCTGTCCTGCTGCCTCAGAAAGGCCCCATTAGTTATCCTGTTCCTGTAGGAATCCACTTATGGCACTGCTTTCCTTGATAACCTCGGCCTCAGCTGGTGAGTGGCAAAGTGACAAGACTGATACCCACGTGCTTTGGGCACTGAGTAGAGGAAGTGACTGAGAAAGCTGCTTGGTGTTTCCATTGCACCCAGCAGGGAACTTGTGCTTGCAGTGGGGCTGCTGCCACCATTCCATCCCACAAACCTTCCCTTCAGGATTTGCTGCGCCTGGCCAAGCACAAGGATGGACTCCTGGGCTTTGCTGCGCTGTGGCACTGCTGATAGGGATATGTAGATATGCAAGTAGGTGGAAACTCTCTAATACATCACAATAGTAATAATAATAATAATAATGTACACTTGTACTGCCTTGCAGCTTTTGCTGGAACTTCTGCCCACGCACCAGCCTACTTGGTTCACAATGCAGTGTGCATGCTAGACAATTAGTGGCTGATAATGAAAAATGTCATGGGAACCAGCAGGAAAATCATAGCTTACTCCAAATATATAATGAAATGTAATTAGCACAGACAGCAAAACAGACAATTTATGGTTTCTTTTTTTTTTTTTCATAATTAAGAAGTATCAGTAAACATTCCTTTTTCAGGAAGTTTGGTATCAAATGAAATTAAGGAACTATTGTCTGGAATAGTATTTTATGCAGAATTTAACCCTTGCACAGCAGAATGGATTAAGATCTTGCTAGCTGCAGACTCTCCAGGTGAATCTACTGTGGAGCTTCTTGTGTTCATTCCCCTGGCCCTGGTCCATCAGGAGAAGCCAGGTCTCGTAGGAGGATTACTGTGAAACCAGCTTCAAGCCCAAAACCCAGCTGGATTCAATGCATGTGACACTGTGGCCAACACTTCTCTCTTGTTCTTCTGGACAGACTCTCCCTGAAGTCATCTTGTAGTGTGAACGTGGCTTTGAGGAGAGGTGGGTGCAGGAATAGCATTGTAATGCCTTGTGCTCCCTATGTCCTCTCTCAGATTTCTTCTGTTGACCTCACCTCCATTTCTGATCTCTTTTCTACCTCGGGGCCCTTCACACTGCACCTCTGGTTTGTTCTTGAGCAGTGGGCAAGGAGTGTGTGCAGTTGTGTGGCCTCAACCTGCCAGGAGCACAAACACCATTTCTTGCCTTGTGCTCTCGACCAGAGCAGCAGAATGAGTGGATCCACAGTGGCACTGCACAAAGGTGTCTATGGCATTAATTTCTTAGCTTAAAAATGGGTAAATGAGGGAGGATCCCTGAATGGTTTTGTCCCAAAGCATGTGGTGGCCAGCACCTCCCAGGGTTTGGACCAACAGTTGAATGCCTTGCTATGTCACATTTTCTCTCTTCAGGCACAGCCTGTCATCCATTGGTGTGAGGATGGACATTTTCCCTGTGTGAAAACTGACACATTCCAGCAATGCTGCAGCACAAGGGATGTGTGTGCATTTCTGCTACTTTTCCTCCTCTGCACCTCTCAGGCCCAGCCAGCCACCACAAGCCAGAACAGGGCTCTGCTCCAAATCAGTTTTACAGCCATTTCCCTGGGAGAGCCTTAGTTTGGAGTTTCAAATCTGCAGAGAAAGCCCTTCAGCTGAAGGTTGGGAGGAGAGCTGGGAGGTGTGATCAGGACTGTATGCAGGTGCAGCATGTTTTCCTCTTGGTGATGGAGAAGCAAATTGCCAGCATGTCCCCTCCCTCCTGAGGGATTTGAGCATCCAGCTGGAGCCAGGTGCAGTATGTGAGGCAGAGCTCAGGTGCAAACTCAGCCCTCCCTCAGAGACATTGTGGCACAAACTTCTGGTATCTGGCATGAATATTGTGGTTGAACAAAGAGGAAATTTGTGCATAAAGCCACGGGACAGGATACATGAGCTGTGCTGCCTTGTGCTGCAGAAGTCCCAGTCACCTCCTTGCATTTGGACAGACCATCTTTAGGAGAGATAGGGGAGCTGCTTGGTGCCTGCAGTGAAGGGAAGTGAGGGATCTGAGGCCTTGTTGGTAGCTGGCTAATGGTCTTTTCCAGGCAGGAAGAGTCTGTGTTGTCCCTTCTTGCCTGTGCTCCCAAAAATTCTGCCTCTTGTGGACAGCTTTTAGTACTTGGCTTTGAAAACTTCCTCCTGGAAGTTGATGCTGGACCTTTGGTGAGCTCTGATAGGTAGTGCCTTTTATATTTTTGCCCCAAGGAGTAGGAGAAGCTGGAAGAGTTGTCCCAAGTCCTATGCCACTGAACTACTATTTTCTTATTCCTCTGTATCTGGCCAGGAAACAAGAATTAGATGGGCAATAACATCATTGTGCCAGTCTGAGTTACCTTAGAGCAAATATATAGCAGGTGATCATTTGTCTCCAAGCTTTCCTTCAGGATGCCTGTCTAGTCAAAAATCTGCTTTTTCTTCTGGGATTTTGCAAGGTACTTGAAGGTCTGTTGGGAAAAAGGGGCACTTTGAGGATTTCCTCTAGCTGGGGGTTGCATAGTGTTTCAGAGCACGTGTTGAATAATTTATATTTAAAAATGCTGCTGTCTTGTCTGTGCCCTGTCTGAGAAGGGAAAACCCTGATGTCTCCTGGGGCTCACTGAGACTTTTATGAAATAAAATAAATGGTAACAGTGGTGTCCTTGCTGCACACATCCTCTGAGATGTAGTGATCCCATGTGTTTTATATATAAGGTAGAGCATTATCCTTTATCCTGCTTATTCTATGCTCAAGAACAGGGCAAGTCTGTGATGGGATGCAGCCAGGCTTTCATGTATATTCTGGGCTTATGGCTACTTTGATTTATACTCATCTCCTTTGATTTATCCTTGGCTCCAGCAGCCATTTAATGGTGACTTCAGCAGCTGAAAATAGCCAGAGTCGATGTTTCACTCAGCCACTCTCACATCCCCAGCCCTGCTCCCTGGGCTGAGGTGTGAGAGGAAAATGGGTCTGAGCTGTGCCAACCAAGTTATCTAGGGAAGTTATGGCACCAAATTGCAGTGCTGGCAGGCTCAAGGACAGGTTGGATGGGGCTCTGAGCATCCTAGGGGAAGGCGTCCCTGTCCATATCAGTAGAACTGGAACTAGATGGTCTTTAAGGTGCCTTCCAACCCAAACCATTCTGTGATTCTGTGACTTGTCTGTGCCCGTGCAGAATAGAGCAATGCAAGTGTAAACTTCAGCTTGTTGTCATTTAAGCTGCTGTGATTCAGTGCATATTTCTGTTCCTTCCTCAGGCTGGGATGAGGAAGGTCAGAGCCACCTCCAGAGTTTGTGTAACACATGTTGCTCTGGGCTCAGTCCCAACCACTCATTTGTTTTACATGTGGGCTGCTGCTATGCCTTGGTGATTTTTGTTTCCCATTGAGACACGTTGGCTTGTATTAATTTTAAGTTTTTTAAATCCCCTTGGTAGCAGTCATGCAGTACACTATCAAGGCTGTAACTGGAGACAGTGTAGCTCTTCTAGCCCAAGTCTTTTGCTGAGTCAAGCCTTGCATATTCCCTGTTGGATGTTCCACAGGCAGGGCTGGCTCTGTTTACTTCCTTTCATCCTGCTCATCTCATCTGTGAACTGCAGCTTTGTAATCCCAGGCATCCCTGGTGCACCACTGATGCTGCTGATGTTTCATTTTTATGGGGTCTTTGACTTGAATTGAGCAGCTGAACTTCACCCCTTCCTGGTGAAGTAATTACCAGAATAACAAGCCAATTTTTTTTTTTGCAGATGACACAAAGTTTTTGACACGCGCGCCCTTGCCACCCGCATCAAGTGATGTATGTAGTGTTTGTCCCTTGTTTTGGCATTTTGATGTGTGTGAGAGAGGTGAAACGGCTTTAAAAGCTTTTTGCTGGCGCCTGTGGTTTGTTGCAGACCTAGTGGTACAGGCAGAACATGATAAATTGAAATCAGACTGTTTCTTTGCAGTTTGGCACAGGGATGTTGATGTGCAGGGCTGGGACATCAGCTAGTGCAAAACCACTGTGCTCATTACCTGTGGCCAAACCTGACACTCGAGGAGCTAAACTGAATTACCTGAGCTGGAGGATGAATTTTTTTTTTTTCCTCCCAGAAAATAATGGCAATTATGTAGTATGGTAATATACTTCTTACTTAAGGGTAAAGTAGCAGTTGAATGAGGGCCATAGGCTATACATTAACCTGGTCCTTAGTACATGTAATGAAGTTAGTGGTACCATTATGTGTAATCTGATTGTTTTAGAGAAAATACATAAATTGCAAAGAAGGTGTTGGGGCCTTAATGACCAACTACCCTTTCTTGGCTGGATCCTTTTTGTAGTGCAGATGGAGAGTGTCTCTCTTGGAGCTGGTGGAACTCTGCATTCCTACAAAAGTTTATTAAAATCAGTTGGTGTCTTTCCTGCATTAGAATTCATCCCATGACAGAAATGAAGACCTTAACTGGAACCAAGTGTGTGTCGTGTACATCCTTAGTAGACCAGATCAATGTGTTAAATGGATGTTGTATCCAAGCCCAGATCCTGCTGGATTTCAGTTCTGTTTCTTTTGCAGAGAGAACGGGGAAGCAGAGCCATGGATCCAGCTGTGCTTAAACCACATCTTTCCCTAGGCAGTTTTTCATGGTTGTGCTTATGGTTTCTTTTTTGACTTTCTGTTCTTAGTTACTCCTGATGCTGCTGGGTTTTTTTGTCTGCAGTTGGAGCCTTCATTATCCTCCCTGCAGTCTTCTTTCTCTTCATCAACAAGAAGCTCTGCTGTGAAGAGAGAGGTGGGCTCCCATGCCTGGAACAACACGGGAGAAGAAAATACTGCAAAGAAAAGTCCGGAGCTCATGAAGGCCTTGGTGAGTGTCACAGTATTACACTGCCTTTCATGTACAGAGTCTTCTGGAGGCTTTGATTGCTGGGAGGACAGACACAGCCACATTTGCTGTTTCTCAGGTTGTTTGTGTGGAAAACAGTAGGGTTTTGGGTAATAATCTTCCAAATTTGATCATAAGGATATGCAATTGCTGCCGTGTTCCCATTATCTTTGTTGTCTGGAGTAATGTCTTGAAAAATGAAAGTCAACACTGGGGCTCCCTGCTCTGTCTGTTGTGGGAATGTTTTGTTTATCCAGTGAGGAGCGAAATGTGAGTGTTTCTGAGTAACAACTGTGCTGTTCTGCTCATGAAGGACATGCCTGTCCTGGTTTCTTTGTAGTAGCTATTGCACGCTCCTTCATGTGTTTGTTGTGTTCTGGAAACGTTATGTCATGGGTAAACCCATAAGTCCTGGAGTCAAAACAACTGGGAATTTTACTGTGTTAGACAAAGAACATTTTAATTTTTCTCAGCCATGAAAAATGTGTCCATACTGGTAATGTTGGCCACTTTGAATTTGGTAATTTCTTCCTGTATTTGTAAATTTGCATGTCATAAACGTATAATCACTGAGACAGTCAGCCAAGAAGAGCCCTCAGAAGCCTCCCAATTGAAAGGTCTGCTTCTTAATGGTTCAGTCTTAAATCTAATGGCAGAAGAACACAATCCCAAAACACAGAGCTCGTACAAGGTTGTTTTCTTTTTCATTTTGCCTTGTGCCTCAGCGTGGCTGTTGCAAAGGACATGATCTGGTCATACTTTGAGACTCCAGGACTCATGGACAGTTGAAGACTTGGATGCCATCTGTGGTAGGAACTCAGTGGGACTAATCCTTGCTAAATTCATTAGTGAACCAGGGACAGGCACCGAAAATGTACAAGTACAAATGGTACTTGAACTGACTCCTGCCCACGCCCCTCTCGACTGAAATTCCTAACTTCGGTGTTTCTAAACAAAGGCTAAGGGGTTTTTTTGATAAGTTTCCTTCATCAATATTATTTTTAAGTCTTTTTCCCCTTCTCTTCGCCTCCCATCAAGTGGTGTAAAAATATGGCTTTTATTTCAGTTTTTAAGATGACACATCTCCCAGGAGCGTGTGGGTGTTGACATTCTATGGAGCTGTCACAGGCTATCATGTAAACATGTATTTGCAATGCTTTTTAAAATGTGAATTATTAATAAACAGAGTGGCTCGCTTTTTTTTTTTGTGTTTGTTGCTTCCAGATTTTGAAGGACAAGAAATTGCTTCCCAGCTGACACTCTGGATGGCGATTTTCAATTCAGACTAAATCTCGTGTCTGAGTGATAAACCTTTGAAAACATGGGCTTATAATGGAAACACTAAGTCAACTTTAACTACAGCTATGCCATGCAAGAAAAATGCCACATACATTAATGAGGTGCTAAATCTGATACGGCAGAGGAATGTGTTGTAATCATTAATTACAATGGAAGCTTAAAGCTGGAGTCTGCTTTTTCCGTTCAAACAAAATCGGCTTGGCGAGTTGGAGCTGAGAGTTATTTAAAAATATCACCTCTATATTTAGTTTAAATTTCACCGTGGCGTCTTGGTACTTGTAAAGTCAATATGGAATCCGTGTGTAGGAAATGCCAATGCTTTTAAAGGACAGCAGCATGAGGGAATATATTAAACCCTGGGCTACCTCAGTGTGTCATATGGCGAACGGAGAAACCTGGAGGCTGAGCTTGGGCAGGGAAGCCAGGGAAGGCTGCTTCCAGCACGGTGAGGGAGCTCTCCCAGAAGGAGTGTTGACAAGCAAGGGTTTGCTTCAAATTCAGAATCAGGCTTTGCTGGGTAGGAAGGAGCAGGATGGGGAGCCTTTGCAACATGCAGTTCGTTGGCTAGCATTCACTTTTCCTCTTTTCAGCTTTTATCTTCTTAGCTGTGCGTGTTGCAGGGAGATCCTGATTCCGAGGACTCTGGTGTTCTGTAACATGCAGCCCACTAATTGGTTGCTCTTCCCAGTTCTAAGCTCTCAAATTGGGGAAAGATTTTTTGATTCTCCACATCTGGAATTAAGAATGCTTAGAACATATCTATCTAAATAGGAAAGAAGGTATTTTGCATGACTGTGACATCTGCTGTAGGATGAACCCCCACATGCAACAGCACAGGTGAATGAAGGCTGTGGCCTGGGGTGTGTGGGTCCACTATATAAGATGCTCCTCCTGCCCTTGGATCCAGTTGAGTTTTGAGTTGTCTACCAATGAAGAGGAGAGTTGGTAGAGAAACATGAGCAAATCTGTCTACTCTGCAGGTGTGCAGGGTGACATTTAGAAAATGTACTGTAAAATGTCAGAGCCTCTTTTTTGTTGTTGTTTTTGCTTTCCTGTATAGAGCCTGACCTCAGAACAAGGCAAGTGACAGAATGAGATAGGTGTCCCCATCAACATGGCTCTAGGATACATCTGGCTGGTTTTTCCTGATTTAATTTTAATTGCACAGTTTGTGTCTCTGTGGAGGGACAAAGATAAGGAAAAGATCGTTGTGAAAATGAAGATTTCATTGAAAACTTTTTAGGAGAATTTAGGACAAAGACTCTTAATTACTGAGACAAAATGGATGGCAGATTTTTAGTACTTTAGGCTTCTGTGGATCCTGTTCTTGACCGGTTCATTGATCTTAATGATAAGTCCATCTCTTGAGCAGGGATGTGCTGCCCTGGTTCCTTCTCACTCAGCTGCAGGAGTCCCTTCACTGGGAGGGCTGGAGGTCATCTGGGCACAGCCAGCCTGTATTTAGGATGCACTTGGCACTGCAGGGGAGAGCTCAGAGCAGGCTGCAAAGGTAGGGAAGCTGGTAACCACATACCTGGTAGGAAGGTAGCACAGAGCACATGAAGCTTGCTTGGCTATGTCCTAGCACGTGCAGAAGGAAGAGGTGGTGGCATGAAGTAGTCCTGGTCTTTCTAGAGTAGAGCCTTTATAAAGGTCATGTGCAGAACTCCTTAGTGAGGACGAGATTAACTGGCACACCTTTAGAGTCAGCTGGGGTGGTTCTTCACAGCATGGGTGGTCTTTCAGGCACTGGGAGAGTGTGTATGGGAAATTGCCACTTGAATCACCTCTCCACACAAAGAAGGAGGACCTTCCCTTGGGCAGAGGCTTGAGAGAAGTCAGTGAGGTCTCATGTGAGACCTTTTGATGCTGTGATGGTTTGGCGTCCCTGTCTGTAGTGTGAATTTTGGGACCAAGAAGAGGTGGTGACGTTCCTACACACAGTGTTTATAGTGCTGGGGAGCCCTTTACTTCAAAAGTTCATGGGTGAAGTGAATTTCACAGGTATGTGTGACAATGCTGGGCAAACCTTTGTATAAAGAGCTGTAACCAACCATAAGCTTCAGTGCTGTGGCTCAAGATAGTGAAGGGTCCTCTTCGTTCTACACCGTAATATTTTCATACTGATGTGACCTGAGACTGGGAAAGAAATTGTAGCTTAGTACACTGTGTTTTATATGAAAATATTCCAGTTGTGCCTTGCCTTGAACACTTGTTAAAGATGTACTCCTGATGTGTGAGAACAGCATAAATATGATGAAGTTTGAAGGAAGATTTTTTTTTTCTTTTTTTCATTTTTCCCTCTGTTTTATCAGCCTCAAGAGCACTTTCCGTTCATGTTCTCAAGCTGTTCTGCACAGCCACTGCTCCAGCCTCTGGGGCTAGCTGCACTCTTAAAGTAAATAAATGGAGATGCAGTTCTTATATAAACCACTCATCTCCCATAGCCGAGGCTTGAAGGAAAGCATCAACACCTATAACCCTCACCAAGGGCTGGAGTGCCAGCAGTGCTGCCTGGGTGCTGCCTTTCATTGTCAGGGCTGCCCTGGGCCCAGGAGGGCCCTGGGGACCTGTCACATGCAGTGAGTGGGACTGTCACATGCAGCAGAGGCAGAGATTCATGTTTAGAAATAAGAAACGTGGGTGAGTGTGACAGCACCGGTCTGGCTTCCTCCAAAGTTGTGGGAAACCAAGGGGAGTACTTCTCCAAAGAAATACAGTTGTGGCTGGCCCTTGTAACTCTGATGCTGAGCACCCAGCAGCTCCACTGCCCTCAGCAAGGGCAGACTGAGGGCGAGCCTGAGGTTGTTTCTGTCACCCAGCTGAGCTGTGTAGTTCAGATCCCTTGACCAACCAGTGGCAGGAAGGAGAGAAGCTTGTGAAAGGGAAGTTTCTCAGTGCCCAAATGAAGCTGCTCTTCTAAACTGCTTTTTCTCTCAACTGCTTCAATAGAGGCATGTAGGAAGAGTGGCTGGCCATGGGACAGTGTGATTGCTGCTACCAGTGCCTGCCCTAGATGTTGGAGAGCCTGGTTTGCAACAAGCTGAATTAAATGAAAGATTGGACTAGCTGAGGGAGCAGCCACTAAGCCAGTAGGGACAACTGGCTGCTTAGGTCTGTGGCTCCAAATTCCTTTAAATCCTTTGGGTCTGGGTCTGGTTTTCCCAGTGACCCCTCAGCCTCCCAGCATGTCTGACTGGACTTGTGGTTGACTTAGAAATGAGAGGAGATGGGCGCTACAGACTCAGCCATGTGTGCACACAGAGGTGGATCACCAGGAATCACCCCCTGTGTTTATACCTACCAAACAGCACTGCCTGCACTGCTCTTGGTGGTCCACACAGAGCAATTCCCACAGGCCCTGTAAGGATGGAGTCTGTGCGTGGGGGAAGGAGTAACAGGAACTGGGTGACTCCTCTAAATGTTTCTAAAATAACTTCATTTTGTTAAGCAGCTAGACATGCTCTCCCACTGCTAATTCCCATGCAAGTAATTGCTCTGATTGACCCTGGTTTGTTCACTTGCTGCAGACTGGGTAGCACAATTGCAGGCGGGGTGGGGCCTGTGGGATCTGCTCTAGGGAACAGCTTGACAGCTCAGGTGGGTGGGTTGGAGTGGTGGTGTAAATTGGTGTTCCTCCAGCCTTTTGAACTCGTGATTTCCTTTTGGCTATTCTGCCTTCATACAAGCCGACGAATGGCAGCAGCTCAATTAGAGAACTTGCTGTAATTCCTGACTGCAGGTTTCTTTTTTCATTCCCCTAATCCAGTAATTACAGATGTTTCTCACTCTTTCAGCCCGAAAGAGCACAGTTGCCACTACTAACACCACTTTTCTAATACTCCAATGATTTGTGAATTTCTTTATGCCCTTTATGTAACCCTCGGCTGGAGAAATATAAATGAAGTTATTCATTGCTGCTTTTTGTGCAACCATTTGGCATGGAACAGTTAGGGGCGTTTTTGTGCCTCTGGTGACAAGTAGCTCTTTAAATGCAAAGGGCTTTGTTTTGATTTGAAGGATGTGACTGCCTTCAGTGGAGTGACTCTGGATTTAACACCAGTGCCAAGTCAGAATCTGGCTCACCTGAATATCCAAACCAAATATTATGGCCAGGGAGGTGTTGCCATTCTCTCTCTCCTGAAAATTGCCCCAGTTTTTGAATTAATATTTTGGTGGCAAAAATACCTAGATGTGCATTCACAGATGCTCTGCTTTCTGGGTGGCCTGAACTCATTATCATGAGATGAACACACCTCTGCTTTCAGTAGTTCTTACAGTCTAGCCAAAACAGACTTATGAAGAGGTCAGCATAGGAAATCACCATCAGCTCCTCAGCCCCATTGCTGTTGGAGCTTCTGAGCACAATATTTGAATCCTGGTCTTCCAGGAATATTTTTTTTTTTTGCTTGAATTTGTCATCGCATACTCTGTGTGATGGAGAGACCTGGCTTTTTTGAAAAAAGCTCCACAATTTTGAATGATAAATGTCGCATTTGCATAATTCATTTTTTTCTTCTACCTCTTTCCTCTTCTCCCCATCCCACTGAAGCAGCGAAGATCAGTAATTTTTGCCATTGTTATTGACAAAAGGAGAGTATGAACATAGGAATGAAAAGCAAGCAGGAGACAACATGGGGCTAAATATCCTGATCAAAACCACTTTTGTCACTTGGGTATCCATTTTTACAACTAATTTGGCACAGCATCACTAGCGAGCTGCCTGCAAAGGCATGAGATGATTTGGGAGTGAGAAATAAGTCTGCAGGCTTTCTGTGCGTGGGCTGAGCCCCGTGCAGCCGGGTACATTGCTGTCTGCCTGAGCTCATCTTTGTTTTCTCTTCACCATTCTGGGGCTTGCAGGACCATTGCTCTGCAGCAGTGAGTTTATTGCTGTGTTGATTTGTAGCCCGTGAATGTTTCCAATGAGATGTGTCTAATTTATTGGAATAAACCATTAGGTTTTCCTTCAGTGCCCTGGAGATTCTGATTCACCAGCTGAAACTATTATCATAGAACACATAATCACTGTGAAAGTGCCTCTGTCTTCTCTTTTTTGTATGTTGAATTCAACCCCATAAATAGCATTTTTATGGCAGAAAATGGGCCAAAAAGGTACCAGGTGTTCTGTATTTCTGGTTTGTTTTTACCTTAGGGAAGTTTGGTCAGTAGTGATGCTCACAGCTGATGTGAACCTTGGGTACTGTCTGTGAACTTACCTCACAACACTTCTGCAAGAGGCTCCAACCCTCTCAACAGTTTCAAGTGCACAGGCTGGGCTTGGCACTGTGACAATTTCAGCTGGAAATACATTTTCATCATAGTAATGTTTGGTGAGAGTGCAAGGGCTTTGCAAGCATCTTGTTAGATACAATTCTGGCAACTGCAAGAGGAGCAAAGAGTCCAGATTGTTCCCAGAACCAGGATAGAGGATTTCTTGGCCCAGTGTTGCTGCTGCCTGCCTTCATCTGAGTACATTTCTAATCTACCCTCTGCTGTTTTAAATGTGTATTTTAATTGAGTTCTAGTCTGAAAGGAGGATCAGGCTCATTACAGTTTTCAGTAGCTCAAAAAATCTTCAAGCCTTCCTTATTTCCCCCATCCGTGAACAGCAAAATGGCCTTACCTTTTGTAGAGATCCTTGATGCTCTGGGCATCAGCTTAGATCCACACCTTGTTTTAGCTTTTCCCCCTAAACTTGGAGCAGAACTTCATGCTGGGTCAGTCACACTGCTCCTCTATGACATCCACACAAATAAATCTCCTGCTCATGGATATGATCCATTTTCAACCTGTGTTCTGCCTGTAAGGGAGGAGTTTGGTAGAAAACTTTTCCAAGGGTCACACAAAAAGTGACTGAAGAGAAGGAAGTTTGTGCCTGCACTCTGCAACAGCTTGAGTAAAGGAAACATTAAGAAGTGCACTACTGATGGCACTTTTTTTAGGAACCTACCTATCAAGAAGATTGAAAGACGCTTCAGTAATATTACAAACCTCTGCATTGTGGTTGTGTTTGAAATTCTGGTAATAGTCTCCTTTTTTTAGCAATACAGTAATTGCACCTCTCAATGGGAATGCTGCTCTGGAATAATGATCCTATCAAGACAAGGGAATATAGATTGTAGTAAAGGTTATGATGGTTTCTGTGAGAGGCTTAACATTGATCATTTTAGCTATCTGATTTTCCAGGAGAGGGGAAAAAAAAAAACCTTAACCACTTTGAGTTTAGCATGTGATTTGGTGCAAAAATTCTTATGGGTGGTTTTAGAAGATGGGACTTGAAGTAAATTTGCTAAACTGCTCTTTTCCCTCTCTCTTGTTTGATGAATACTTTTAAAAAGAAATGGATTTTTTTTTTATTTCCCACACATTTTATACTCCTCTCAGTTCTTTCAGTTTTTTTTCCTTTTTCCTTCTAATGCAAGTCAAAACTGGTAGAGAAATCAAAAGTAAAAACCCGTTCTGTTGAAAAGGCCACGTTGTGAAATACATCATAAACATGCTGTTAGAGCAGTGTCTCCTAATTAATGGAGAGAGCTCCTGGGAAACAGCAAGCCTGTAACACAGCTCAGCCCCCTTTGATCCTCTGGTGAGTTTGTAAAATTGTTGCCCGCCTAAACTTGTCTGCAGCTTGTTACACATCTTATCCATCTGCTGCAAGAACAAAAATAAGGCATTTATAGTTCAGCTGAACTCCAGTTGGTCAGCATATCTCCATATCACTGTCTGTGGAGTCTTTAGGAAGAGGATGGTAGGAAAAGCAAAGCAAAGGTGAAACAGAGTCAGGCACCCTGGAAAAGACATTAATGTGCCTCTAGAGGTTATGTAGGCACTGGGTTGCAAGTTGCATGTGTGAGTTGCAGATGTTACTGCAAAGTGGTTTAGAATTTTTGGTGAAATACACATCACTGCCTGTCTGTTGTCTATAAACTGAAATCAAACCACTTGTTGGGGTTCCTAGGGTTCAATCCAGACAAATGTCCCAGTCTTGGGTAGAGTTGTGCATGTGTATGCACCTGTGTGTGTGTGTCATGTTCTCCCCCAGCCTACAGGCAACTGCTTGGTGTGTGAATGTTCAAGTTTTATCTGCTGCTTCAGATGACTGAGTGATCACATCCAAGCTCTGCTTTACTTCCCTTACTGTAGCAAAATCCTGCCTTGAAAACCCCCTCCATCACTATGGTTGTGGTACCAACCTCCCTGTGTCAGGGTCTGTGATGTTTGCCTGAGCCTGGTGTAGCCAGCCACAGCACCCAGAAGTGGGATAGCTCTGTTGGGCTCATCAGGTGTTAGCTCCAAAATCTAATTACAAGAGCAGCTAATTATTCCCTGTGCAAATATCACAAGGCCGTGTTCTGTTGATTTTAGAACAGATCAGCACTTCATTTCAGCACACATGTTTTATCTCCATCAGTTAGCTATCACTTCTGGATGCCTGCATCCCTCTGAGGGCTGCTGCTGCCCTGGATCTTGCTGCTGCGAGAGAGGGAGAGCATTGTGAAGTTCTCCTTTCATCACGAACCAGAGATTCATTTGCTCTTGCCTGTAGATAAATGTCAGGTTGAAAACATCTCCAGTATCTAGCACTTGCCCACCAGAATTTATCTCCTTCCTGATTAAAAGTACCATCTCCTCCCAGTGACATCTCTGGTGCTGTGATTTACCAGTAGCCAACCCACATTGTGCTGGAAATGGGCCCTTTGGAGCCTGTAATCTCTTTTGGTCTATCAGAAAATCAGTTGCACAAAGCAGAGAGGTTTTGCCAAGGGCAGGGTTGGAAAGAGGAGAGTCAGTGAAGGGAACAGCTCACCTGGGAGTGAGGCTATGGCACTGTCTGTTCCTTGCCAAAGATCTAATGTGTGGCAGGGAGCTTTACCTGGGTCCCAGGGGCTGAGCTGAGGGTTGGAGGCTGCCAGACGGATGCTGGAACAGTGTGTGCCCTGAGCCCAGGGAATCTGTGACAGCCACAGCTTTTAAAATGCCTTTAGTAACCCACATTCATTTACTGCCCTTGTTAGGGCTGCAATTCTTAGCACACGCAGAAGCTGACAATAAACCTGTTGGAAGTGTCTGCAGCATAAATCAACATCACTGAACAAAATTATTTGGCACAGGTGTTTTAAAAGTTAAAGTCCTCTTAAATCACTGATCTTGTGTCTAAAAGAGCTGGTCACCAAGCAAAGTGGGGTCTCCTTAGTCCGTGTTCCATTTAAAGATCCACAGCACTGAGATTCCCACTACATTTCTCTGGAGATCATTTCACAAGGTAATACACATTGCTGCTGAGCTTATTTTCTTGCTGTTACACTACATTTACCCTTTTATACTTTGATTCCTTTTAGACCTCTCAGTTCAGCACGACATTTATATTAATTTTGAAGCTTCTTTTTAGTTGTCTTTTAGTCTAAAATCTGCACCTATTTAATGCTTTCTTCCTGAACCCATCATCCTCTTTGTAGGTTTCTCCTTCTCAGAGTTCCTAAAAGAATATCTGTCTTGTGATTATGTGGGAAGATGTATGTTGGGCAAAAAGGCATGCTGACTTTCTGCAAGTTATGTTTTTATCTAGGGTTTAGATGAATTTTGAGAAAGCATCATATCGAGATGACACCAGTGCTTTTGTTAACCTTCTTCTGTTCCCAGTAATTTCATACCTATTATGTTACACCTTCTCTGTTTGGCCTTTTTTTTTTTTCTATTTCTGTGAATGGCAAAACAACTCTGGGCAATGGGCGGAGGGAGTTTCTTCATAGCTTTTCTGGAGCAAAGCATTTGAGATTCTTGTCTGCCATGGGCTGCTTCTGCAAGCTTTAGGCTTGTCATTTTCATCATTCAAAACATAATTCTCCCCAAATTCTCCTCCCTTCAGTTTCCTGATCTGGTCATGCTAATGCTGAGGAAATTGGGGTCAGGAGCTTATCTGAGATTTTTGATTGCAGGTTGTTTTGTACCTTTTTTTTTTCCCCAGGTCTGCTGACAGCTGTAACCAGAGTGTGTGTACTTCAAAAAGTTACTTGTGTTCCAAAGTTCTGTGCCCTTATTTTTATCTAAGTCTTAGCAATTGAATAAAAGCTTTCCAGATCTCTGCAGGAAGATGTGCAATTTGTCGATCATTTCTGGATTTCTGGTGGTATTCTCAATGGGTAGAAGTGCTTTTTCCATTTCCCCCTCTCAGTTCTAGACGTCTTACATAGATAGTGTGTCGACAGGTGTTGATGGACAAGCAATTTACAGTAATTTCTTGTGGTGCTTATTCTGTAGCTCCCTGAATCATAAATGACACGCTGGCAAAGAGGAACAACTGATCACCAGACACTGGCACAGTGTTAAACATGGCTTCTGAGGCTGCCCAGAATTTCCTCCAGCCACTGTCTTCTTGGATGTCTCAAATATACGAAGCGATCCAGCAAGCAGGAGACTCCATATCTGCCTCACTGCTGAATTTGAGTGGAGTGGGTCGTAAGCCAGAAGAAGAGAGGACCCAGGACTTGGAGAATAATGGAGGCGTTTATGATGACTATTCTGAGGAATCAGATGATGAACGAGACCTGGACCTTTGGGATGAGGATTATTTCTACCCTAGAGAAGACAGTTACATTGGAGGCCTGGATCCTGCGCCACAAAACCTCCCTCATGGCTCTGACACGGGTCCACAGAGGCAAAAACGGGGTAAAAATCCCAGCACCTTGCCAGAGCAGTGTGTTGAGAGCAACAGGACCTCGACAACCAATGGATCCTACTGGATGAGTGAAGATCTCCAGCCTCTTGATCGGCTTCCTCCCATCGCTGAGGAAGAAGGTGAGCCCTCTTTGAGGATGGGAGGTGATGAGCACAGCCTCAGCTTGGGTGGCTCCTTAAACAGTGCTAATGGCACTGCACGCTGCGCAGGTAAGCAGCTGGCACGCACCCTGACTGCATTAGCCAGGCCTTTCTTTGCTGCTGTTGATTTGATTTAGTTGCTAATCTGCTCATTATGTTCTGCATTGTCTCTGTTTCCCACAGCTAAAATAAAACTCCCCAAATCCCAAAGAAAAATCTAACCTTTCCAATTCTTCCCTCGTTTGTGAGACTAATCTCATTGAAAGAAGTGGAGATCTCCAGGGTGAAATGCTGTGTATTAGAAGGCAATCAGGTCTTGTTGCTGTAGCAAGGAGTGTTTTGCTTCCCTCCCCGTTTAGTTTCTGGTAGCAGGACCCTTCAAAGGGAATGTTTAGCCTTAAGCCTCTGCTTTGAGAACCATCTGCCTTTGCGTCATTGCTATTAAAGATATATATATTTATATATATGTATGTATGTATGTAATCTCAAACCTTGTTTCTTTGTGCCAGAATCTCAAGATGTTACTGTGCCATGTGCTGTGAAATGCTGCACTAAAAAGCCAGCCGTATCTCATGATTTTATGGATGAAAGGCTCCCAAATCGCTCTCCTCCCCTCCCACCGCCCCCACAGGCTTTTCAAACAAGACTGAAGAGACAGCAGGCAGGAGATTATGGGAAGGAGAACTGAGTTTGATATTTTCAGTTTTAAATAGGCCTAACTATGACTTCTGATCTTTAAATGACAGCAGGAGTGTTTTTGGGTGATTGTGCCCAGAACTGAGTTCCAGCCACATGACTTGTGCTCACTCAATGTCACCACAAGTGTGGCTGGAGGTTTCCTGGGTCACAGAGGTCTGATGGAGACAAAGGTCCAGACTACACCCAGGAAAGGTGCAGTCCTGCTGACACCACCCTTGGGTCCTGCTGGCATAAAGCTGCTCTGTACAAACATCCTAGGAATGGGGATAAGGGTGGAAAGAAGATGGGGGGGACTGGGTTCTACTATATGGAGCTGATGAGGAACCTGAGACTCACTGAGGATCTACAGAATTTGGCTTCAAATATCTATTTTTTTTTAAGCAGGTGGTAGATGCTCTTGAAAATGTCTGTTTTATTATGACCAGGAGCTTTTCTTCACTCTTAGCTTCTAGGGAAGTTTTACATGTTTAGCCTTTTCTGTGCAGACTGTGGAAGATCAGCCTGTTTGTTTTTGTATTTAACTGGAACATCAGACTGAGAGGGTATAAACCTTGACGGTGCTCTTTAATGCCTGTAAAATTAGCTCTTTTCTTTATTGCTATTTCTCACTCTGTTATGGCCAGGGAGTAAATAATTAAAAAGCACTTTTGGTTGAGCTGTTCTGCCTCCCAAACTGGGACTGCTTGTTTTGTATTCCAAATGAAAGATTGCCAGTTCTCAGATTAAAGACCTCAGGATTGTATCTCCTGGAGCCCAACCCCTACCTTCTGGTACCCCTATACATTGCCTGAGGAATATCCTGCCCCCAGGGTTTGTCCATAGGCAACGAGCCAGCGCTGCAGGGCTGGGTTTGCTGTGTGTGCTTGGATTGTGTGACCAGTGTGTGCACAGAAGTCGTGGAGCAGGGCACCAGGTGTGCATTCAGGGAGGGCTGGGGCTGTGGATCCTCTTGGACAAGTGCTGTCCTAGGGCATGACCTTGTCTCCTGCAGAGCCTGCACCCCTGTGCCTCAGGAGGGGCTGTTGGAGCAATTCACAGCAAATCCTGGGGCTCAGCCAGGTGCCAAATGTGTCATTCCTAGGGCAGCCTCCTGTCCCTGGGCCACAGCCTTGCTCACGGTGGGTGGGAGGAAAGGTGGTGAGCTCTCAGGGCAATGGGGGCCAGGAGCGAGCCACTGTCCCTGTCAGAGATGTTTGTCACCTGCAGGGACATCTGAGAAGGACGGTTCTTAGGAGCGGGTGATGGACCTGATGGGGTTTCCTGGTGAGAGAGGCTTAGTGACAGAGAGATGCCAGAGTGACCCATCCCTGCAGCTCAAGGGAAGGTCCCTCTGGACACCTCTCCCAGATGAGAGCAGGCTCTGGTCAAGTTGCTGTTTGATTCTCTCCATATTTTTTGGCTTTCCTTCTCCGTAACCTTCCTGGAGCCATTGTGGACTGGAGGGCTGTTCCCACAGAGCTCCCAGCACCCGCAGTGCTGCTTCCTAGAGCTCTCTGCTTCCACACCACGCACTTCAGGGAGCATTGCACAGCTTTTTGCACCTTAGGGAATGTCATTCCAAACGGTCTCAGGTAGACTTTAATCTTTTTATCTCTGCAATGGGCTGCATCCAATGGTCTTAAGACTTCACAGTCACACATGTTGGCTGTTTGAGGGTTAGAGGGCTGGGAACTGATACCTTTTTCTCTCAGAACTAAGTTGTATAATGGGAGAGAAAGTGCTGAAGTGATTTGAAAATGTCTTCCACAGACCCTTTGATGTGGAAGAACTCGTTTTGCTCTTCTAAGTGAACTTTCACTTCCAAAACACACATGCTCTTTGTGTTTTATTTTTTCAACTCTTTATTTCCTCTTTTTCCTTTAGATTCATTCTCTAACATCAAAAGTGTGAACTCTTCTGATGGTAACCTAGACATGCAGAGAGACTATAATACCCTGGCAACTTAGAATTTCAGTCATGGATTAAAATGATCAAGAGAAGATGTTTGAGGTATCTTTATTTCTGTTAGCTTTTTACCTAACCCTAAGTGACAATATAAGTGACACGTGGACTTGCTGACATTCAGCAAAGCTGTTCAGTAGCATCAAAATGAGCTTTGAACATTTTTCCTTCCATTTGGCAGTTCCCCCTCCGCCCCATTTCTGCAAAATACGTGTTTCCTGTTTATCCTTGTATTCTTTTCAGAACATTGCATCTTGACTTTATTTCACTTAATGTACCATATTTCTCTCCACAATAGAATATTTTAAAGCTAAATTGGCACAAAACAGTAGCAATGCTGAATGCTTTTTGTTGCCATGGAAATATTTCTGGGCACTTACTGAAGACCTGGTTGCCAATAGTAATGTAACAGGGAAAATAGATATGCTTCATTTCGCAGCCACTGGTGATTAAAGAGCCACAGAAACCTGTTACAAGGTCATTCCAATATATAGTTTATTTGGTTTAGGGGGGAAAAGCCCTACAGCCCTAGGTGAGAATAATTTTGTTTTAAAAGAGATGCAAAACAAAATCCAATAGATGTTCCCTGCTCTTAAACTGACAGCATGCTTCTGAGATGAAATAAAATAACACCATAGTTAAAAACCATCATTACTCCTTCTCCTTTTTATCAAATATGTCTTTGATTCCATTTTTGCCTCTTAGGAAATGTTTCCTGGCTCCCAGAGTAGATTTTCTTAGGCTCTGAAGCAGCACACATATTACTGAAAATCTATTTTAGGCTTAGGGATCTAATGAATTGTTTGAGCAATGAAATTCTTGGGTTTTTAAGTCAAATGTCCATCAGACACCATGAGGCAGGTTAATCATGAGGTGCAGGTTTGGCTGCAGCCCAGTGCTGGTTTGTAATTAAATGATGGTAATAAAGCTTCAGCAAGTGTTCAAACAAATGAAAGGAAAAGTTTGGGGGTGGTTGGTTTTTTGTTTTGTTTTGTTTTGTTTTGTTTTTTTTACTTTGGATGCTTTTATTCCCAGTTTAATACTGAGAAGGTAGCTCAGCAGGAAATATTGCAGTGCCAGGGGTTTGGCTTAAGAAGTTAATGATGGCAAGGCAGTCTTGTGTGTATGCAGATTGCTGCCACCAGTGGCAAATCGTGTAGCTGTGAACTTTGCAGAAACAGATGAACTTGCTCTCTCCGACCCTTGTCCACTGTTTAACCTCAGGGCTTGTGACAGAGAAACTGTCTCAGTGCAGAGCAGGGACAGAGCAGACTTTGCCTCCCCCACGGCTGAGACGCTGCTGCTCAGCTGAGGGGGGAGGCTGGCAAGGGCCTGGCTGCCAGATCCATCTGCACATCTGGCTTAAGAACTGAAAAAAAATCCAAACCAGCAGACACTGGAGCAAGAAACCACATCTGAAATCAGTGCACTGCAAGCAGAAGGGTAGAGGTGGCCAGCTCTTCTGCTTCCCAGCATGAATCAAAAGGGGCAAAACCAGGAATGATGACAAAAGTGAGGAATGACAATGACTGTGCACTGAAAGCATGAGGGCTTCAGCCCACTTCTCCCTCAGAGCTGCTGTCCTTTGCAAACAAAAAGCCAAAGTGAGCTTTAAGTTCTCAGTCTCAGACACTGCCCTGAAAAGGCACAGGGACAGACACAGCAGCAGAGCTGAGCCTTCTGAGTGGGGGCTGAACTGTTTTTGCACGGTGAATGCAGTGGTGGAAGTGTCCCAGGCTGTCTGACACTGCTCACAGCACTGGTGTAATGGATGGGTGAGCTTGGCACTCCCACTGCAAGCAGCCCTTGGAGATTTTTTCTCCCCCATCAACTGGACAACCTCAGTGCCAGCTAAAGGTTGCATTTCAGTTGCACTAAAATAATTTCTATGGCCTTGGCACGCTAGGAAGTGTGACACCCCTGTCTAGGTGGCTGGCTAGCTTCCCTCAGCGCTTGTGTGAGGGGAAGCACACCTCTGAGGCTCTGGGAATTTTTAAATCTAGAAAGCACTATTGTATTTACTTACCTTGGCCTCCAGCTTAACAGGGGTCATTGATTTTTTGCCAGTAATTGCTGTAGCAAAGGAAATTATTCTTTCTGCTCTATATGAACACTCCTGACCCCAGTAAATGACCCTTCATACGGGCAGGAAATCCTAGGCAAGGAGTGAGGTTTTCATCAGGTCCTATAAACCCATACAGCAAAATATACCCGTAAGAAAAAGGTGTTGATTATGGATAAATTAAATTTCTGCTTGAACTTGAGACTAAAATAGATAGATGGCTAGTCTCCACATTGAGAAGTGAAGTGTTTATGAATTTTATCACCTGTCTGGGTATGGAGCCAGCCAGTGTTCTAGCCAGAATGTAACCCTATAAAAATCACTGCCTGTACTCCAAGAAGGACATTTAAAGAGGCCACACTGAATCAATACCACCAGGAGGACTAAGGGAATGAAAGCAAAGGCAGACAGTGGACAAAAACACTTCAGAGAAAATACTGGCAGCTCGAGTGGGACGAAGCACAAACGTGACTGGGGACATGCATATGGGCTCTGAAGAATGTGATATGAGCCCGTGGCTTTCTCAAGTGCAGACGTGAGTTTGCACTGAATGCTTTATCTCTGGGAAATTTAGAACCTCTCAAAGTGTTTGTGCACAGACTTTTGTCCTTGAGAAGGCGGTACAATGTTCCTACTTGTATTTAAAATACTTCTTTGGAGTTCTGTCTCTTGAAATTTTCAGATTGTAAGGGACCTTCATTCAGGATGTCCCATGTGAGAGGGGATGGGAGAACATAGCAGCCCCAAAAGGAGGGTGGATTGTGGCACATCAGCTTTACAGCTGGAGAAGTGAAGCCAAACACTGGTTCAAACCACAATTTCTCAAAGGTGGTACCTTTGGCAGCTCTATCTTGGGCCTGTCAGCATTGCTGTTCATCCTCATCAGTGACTTTAGACACAGTGTCTTTGCCAGCCCACAGAAGATCAGGGGTTTGGGTTTTCACCAAGTTCCTTGTCTGGTGGGCAGAGCTTCCTCCTGCCCATCTCCCTGGGAGCATGGGGAAGCATGCCCTGTTCAGGAGTACTTGTCATCTGCTCTTGTCACCTAGAAGGTTGCATAAGCTGTATAGAGAAGGATTTATTTGGGAGGATGAAATGGATTTTGCCATTCAGTGCAGTTACAGAACAAATTGTGTGTGAGCGTGTGTGTTTGTGCATGTATTTTCTGATCCACTTTTGCTAAGTGACATCCTCTTCCCACTCTCCATATGGCAGTTGCGACTCCATCTTCCTCTGGGAAGGTTGTTTAGGACTCAGGAGACTTCATTTACCAATAAACAGCATCTTGGCAGCATCTGGGAAATGCTGCCTTTCTCCTAGAAACCCTGCCTCCTCACCTTCCCTCTCCTACTACAGGCGAGGCAGGTGTGAATGATCTCATTGTGTTGTGGTGGAGGTTACGTGCAGGCAATACTAGCAGCACTCTGTGCAGAGCTGGAACATAGTATTTCTGTGTGCTGACACAAACAGTAGTACTGTTTGTCTTTTTTTGTCTTTTTTTTTTCTTTTTTTTTTGGTGTGTGTGGTTTTTCTTTTCTGTTGCAGTTGTTGCTAGCTTGGCCTGCAGGGGTTTGGTGGAAGCACAAATAATCCATCCCTGTTCCCTCCCAGCCTCTCTGCAATGCTTAACAGCACAAAACACACTAGTGTAAGCTTATATAAGATGGGATCACTCTGCCAAAAAGTGAGCTGCTGCTGATCTTCACCCTTTGCCAGACAGGGCTGTGGATATTACTTCCTTGTGCCCAGGTAGTTTTTGGCTGTTGTTATGACCTGGTGGCAGCAGCCATCATTTTCAGTGGCCTCACAGACTCCTCAAGCAGTTTTAGCAACCAAGGGGAAAATTAATTTTCTGCAATGAAAGCAAATAGGGAGGTTACAGTCATGGAGGTAAAACTGTGTAGTTTTAAAGACAGGAAATGTCGCTGTTGGGCTTTGGGGATGTTGCAGGTAATGAGGAAGGTGTGGTTGGGCTGTACCTCCAAAGATGCTGTCTGTGGGACTCTCATGCAGTTTCCACAGATGAGCTTAGGGACACTTCATCAGTACCTATTTGTAGACCAACAAGAATGACTTGGGTTGAATCTTCAATCAATCAGCAGCAAAATCTGTAGAAAATCCCTTCCTGTGACCAGGAACATAGCTGATGCTCTCGTGGCATCATTGCACCACCTAAAAGTTCCCTCATGTCCAGGCAAGTGCTTCTCTGACTCAGGAACTCAGTACCCCTGTGAGATGAAGCATCCCTGGAGGGACTCATGAGGACTTGCCCCTACAAGCTGGGTGCTTGGAGGAATTCAGCTCCTCAGGCTGGGAGGGATTCAAACCTGTAGTGTCTATACAGCATCATTGTTGTGGGAGTATTTTCTAGCAAACAATGAGACTGGTGGTGCTGGAGAGAAAGCCTTGAATTTGGATTAATGAGAGCCCTGTGGTTTGCTGGAGTTCTGTGTCTCAAGGTCAGTGTGGGGGTTAGACTGAGTGCCATAAATAATGTAGCTACAAACCCCTTGGGCCTGGGTTTTGCAATTGCCACTTATTGATGTCAAACTGCAGCTGAGATACAACATCCTTCCCCTCTCACACAGCTCAGCTGCTGCCCATGCCTGGCCTCATGAGCAAGCCCCTGTGTGGTGACTGAGCCCAGCCTTTTGCCTCAAACAAGAGCCAGCAGCCCCTTCCCTGATATTTTGAACCAGGTGAGTTGGCCACGTGGTTGCTAAAACAGAAACAAAGGGAGGAGGGAAGGGCAGGAGGACAGGGTTGTCCCTTTTGGGTGACAGCTCCCATCGCAAAGGCATGTGGGCCCTGCTGTACCACATCCCCACCCACTGCTGCTCCCAAAGCTGGTGATTTTCCCAGGACTGCTGTGGTGCTACAATAAAGGGGGACTGTGGTGAATCAACCCTCTGGCAGCAAACAAAGCTTCAATTAGAAAAATCAGTGGGAAAATAAATATCTGCCTCGCTGCAGTGCAGTTGTTTTCTGTATCAAATCCAAACAAGTATCTTTTTGAGGGAGTTAATTTCCACACTGTTAATCAGCAAACAAAGGCTTGTGGGTGTGAAGCTGATGATTGGGTGCTGTGAATGGCATGTGCATACCCTGGGCCTCATGTGGAGAGGTGAAACCACTTTAAAGAGGAGCAGAGTCAGTGACTTGAGTTTTCTGGATGTTTCCTTGGCCAGTTTGGTTTCTGCTAGCTTAAAGCAATGAGTGCCAATCCAGAGAAACTTCCTTAAACATCCCGGAGGAAGTTTAGGAACTGACTCCCTGGCATTAGAGGAAGTTCATATCCAAGCCAAACAAACAATAGAAGAAATGATGGGTGGGTAACCTGAAGGAATTCAACGCATTGTGGTATGAAAACTGTCATAAAAAATAATACTGCTGAGGGGAAAATTCTTTTTTTGTTGGAAGGAAAGGACAGCATTTTCCACTTCACCAGCCTCTGGCACCCAGCAGTTTGTTTAGTTTGTGAGCCCATGAGCATTTGCAGGCCCACACCCCAGAGCACTCTCAGCTCCACCTGTGCCCTGCAGTGTCCCCAGTGTCACACGACATTTGCTGACAGAAGGTGCTTTTCTGCCTCTGCAGCTGCACCTTTCCTGCACACAGCCCAACCTGGGCTGTCAGGGAGGTGCAGGCTGGCTCATGGATGTAACTGCATCCACGCCAGGGGTTCTCCTGGCTTAGCAGTGTCTCCTACAGTGTGTAATCTCTTTTTTTCTTCCACTCCTGCACAAATCCTGGCCCTATGGTAATAGAACCCAGTGGAATAAATGAAGCCTGACTCATATTTGCTCCACATGTAAGATGTAAAGTAGGTGATTGGGAAAATCAGGGATGATTGTGGTTCAGCCTCTTGGCTGCTGTTTCCTACAGCTATGGAAGAACCTTAGGCAGCACAGTGAGAGCCAGTTTGACGTGGAATCCCATGTTCCTATTTTTAAAATCCAATTTTGTGAGTAGGAAAGAAACAACAGGAGAATATGCTGGTTTTCATGCTGTTTTCTGTGGGCAGTCCTCTATTTCTTTGCACAGCTGTGTGCACAATTGGGGTGTATTGCTCTGACTGCCGTGTTGTTTCTCTGTAGAGGTTTTTGGTTAGAGCCAAATTTTTTTTTTCCTGATTACTCTATTTTTTGCTGATTTGTTATCTTTCCTTAAAAAAATATTTTTGTTGCAAATATCCCCTGGTACAAAGGCTTCCAAGTTGTGGTTCTCTCCACCTGTATTGCATGCAAACACCCAAATAAACTCACCTTGGGGATCTTCCTAGTTGGTTTGGTCATGGAGTGAGGAGAGATGGAGAGGCAAAAGCAGGGCTGTTGACACTCAGCAGAGAGGGGCAAACCTCACCTGTAGCACTGGACACCAAATATTCCCTGGTTGTTAGACCTGGCAGGAAGGAGTGAAAACACATTGGGATGGTGGAGGAGAAATCCTCCTCAGCAGTAAATGACCAGTGGGTGTCAGTCAGGGGTGTCCTGTCAGTGTGTAGAAGCACAGGTTTGCTCCAGCATTTTTTAACACATTTGAGATCTAAGGGAATGGCTTGGATTGGGTGCTCTCCTCCTTAGTCAAGCCTAAATCAGGCAGGTCTGTTACTCTGTCTGAATTCCCACTTCAAGTGGCTGACAGCAAGGGCAAGGAGGAAGGCTCCAGACTGAAAACTACTACAGAGCTGTAGCCACCTAGGAACTGATAGGAGCAACCCCGTGTGTGTCGCTGCTTGTTCCCTGTACAAAATGTTCCTCCTTTTCCTGAGAAGCTTTAACAAGTCCCTTGTTTGTCACAGACGGTTCTAGTTTCCCAAAGAAAAGCTTTTCTTTCTGGGTGCAGTTCTGGGTTTTGCTGGGGTAGGAGCTTTGCACTGCTCCTCTCTGTCATGCCGACCATGGAAATTTTAAGGCCAGGCCTGTGTGACTTCTTCTGTAAAAGCAAAGAGCACAGCAGCGAGAGCTCCTGGGATGCTCTGAGTGTATGCATTATGCATAGATGTACTGATATTGTCTTGGTTATGTGATCAAATGCATTTTTTTGTGTACTACTCCTGCTTCCTTCAGGGCTTGGTGATGTTCCCATTGAAACTCTCACTGACTTCCGTGGAGCAGAATCAAAATCTCTCAGATGAAAGTGGATGCACAAAGGCAGCATTAAACGTATAGGAAAACCAGAAATTTGGCATTTGGAAAGTTTCCATTGTTCAGACAAAATGACTGTTGTTTGTTTTTTGTTGTTTTTTAGCAGGCAGGCAGACAGGATGTATGCAGCACCTCTGTATTTCACACCTACATGAAGTATTTTATCCGGTAATTTTTTTCCTTGGGTAAGCTTGGAGGAAATTATAAGTTATTCTTTCTACTTGGTAAGACTGCAGAGAATTCTTGAATTATTTATTTCATGCATTTTAGCTTGGTGTATTTGGATGCCTGTAAGCTAACTTTGTAACTGACTGGGTGTTTGAAATTTCTAAATAAATAGTGGTAGCTTGAGACACCTTGCCAGAAAAAAGAGGTCACCCTTCTTCTTCCCCCACTGTCTCCTCTGTGGAAAAAAAAAAAAAAAAAAAAAAAAATTTAAAAATCCCACATGCCTCATTATGAGCAGTGGGAAGTTGATTTGTAAAACAGATGCTGCATAGAAGTAATTGAGTTGAAGTTGCTAGAAATATGTATATGCTACGCAACATCTGCAGATCTCAAGATGTATTCATTATCTTTCCAGAATTTAGGTCGTAATTATGGGCCCTTTATTTAAGTTTCCATGGTGATGTAGAAAATGCTTCCCCCTTGTCCTTTGCTAATCAGGCCACTTGTGTGTTTGAATGGTGATCGTTTTGCTCTCCCCTGGGTTAAGTTACTGTTATTAATACAGAGATATTAAGTTGACAGGGAGCTGTCGGCTGCTCAGGCAGCGATTCAGCAGCAGGCATCAGGCTTTTGCTGCAGATTCCCCAGTGCCACCGTTTAATTAGCCTGTGTGCTTCCAAATGTTTGTGAGGAATAGCAGCCACTGTCATAACAAGTGATGCAGTCGTGCCTTGGGGATTGGGGAAGTTGAAATCAAAGTCAAGCAGCCAATAATGTATCACACCATGCCAAGCCTCTCTCCTGCATCCCCGCACCCTTCCCCTCCTCTCTTAGCAAAAGGGCTCTGCTGTGTGTTCTAGGGGGTGGGAGGTGGGTCAGTGCCCTGACAGGAGCTGTCCAGGAGTCCTGCATCCACATGGCCTTTGCAAAATGGCTTGTAATAATCAGAATTTCACATTATGTCAAGGCACGTTTATCTGAGTTTACAGCCTCACGCCCACGGACCCAGGATTTTAATGTTACTGTTGTTTGAGGAAATGGTGAAAGGTGTGGTTTAATTACTAAAGATGTTATTTTACACAGGATTTTAAGAAAGTTGTTTGAGTGAAATGTGGACTTTTGGTTGAACTGGGATAATTTTTTATTTTTATCTTAGTCATCCAAAAGATATACACATGTTAATAGAACTTTATAGCATTTGCTGAGCAATTAGAAAAATTTTGTAGAGCTTACATGAGCCGCAGGTAGAAATGTAGGTATTAGGCTAAAAGGAATGTTTCTTTTTATGTGTTTTGATTATTTGACTAGATCACATTTAGGCCATGGGGTTGTTACAGATTGAAATAATTTTTATCTAAGAAAATTTCAAAGAGAGTTATTTTTAATAGCTTACATAAAAGTAATCAAATTTTACAACAGCTGGTCACTGACCATTTACAAACTAATGTTTAAAATTTTTTCACTTCTGTTGGAGTAGGAACACAGCTTTTTTCCTCCAAATGAGAGCAGTTTCCCAGCAGGAAGAGCAGGCCTGTTGTCAAACTGTGGCACACCAGACCAGAGGGTCAAAGATACCAGGGTGGTGGCATGAAAGGAGTTGGCTTCTGCTGGGATCAGCTGGGCTTGGTGCTCTGTCCTGGGAGAGGAGTGCTGCCTCCTATGCAGCAGCAGGCAGATCCATGGAGCTGTGACAGCACTTGCATTAAGTTTATACCACAGATTTTTAATAGACCTAGCAGAGTATGTTAAAGCAGGTCCCAGTTTCCTCACCCGAGGCTGATGTCAGGTTTGAGGTGGAGGAAGGTGCTTTCCCTCCCAAAACGGGAGAGCCTCCCTGTCCACCCGTTTGCTCAGCTGCTGGAGTTTGCCATGGAGATTATCAAAGCGAGTCTTGGCAACCAAATCCTGTCCTTGGTGCTGCAGAAGGAGCAGTGGCCTGGCCACGCTGGGCAGCTGGGCTGTTCACACACAAACCCGGGCGTGCACAGCGGCTGCTGCTGTCCTGTCGCTCCCAACATCCCGCTGCTGTACTCCCCTGGTGCTGCTGGCAGGGACATCAGCAAAATGTCCCAGTGTTTCCATCCTGCCAAGCCAGGCCAAGGATATACAGCATGTCCTGAGCCCTCCTTCCCCCATCGGGAGGGTGCTCAGCACTGGTGAGGGTACAGCCATCCCCCACGTGTTGGCAGCAGGAGGGCAAGGGCAGCACGGGGACCTGCTCAAACCTTATCTTCACTTTTCAAGGTTATAACTTACACTGGTCTCCAGAGCTCATCTGCTGCTGGCAGATGGAGCCAGCAGTGCCTGTTAGCCACGTGCCATATTTATGTGTTCGTGGCGCTACCCTGAGCAGGTTACACCTGAGTTGCTTTTTCTGCATGGAAGTTCTCTCCCCACCTTAGCAGGGCCTGCAGAGGAATGGAAGTATGAAAAAGTTTTCAAGTCCTCTGTTTACTGCTTTGTCTTTGCACATGCAAATGATTTTCAAGTGGTTCTTCTGTGTGTTGTGACTTTGTGTTCTGCTCTGTTAAATATCTTCATTAAAAAAAAAAAAAAGGTTAACATGCAGAGTTGAGCAGGTTCTAATAACATGAT
Organism: Nicator chloris; assembly: GCA_013400495.1. NCBI lineage: Eukaryota > Metazoa > Chordata > Aves > Passeriformes > Pycnonotidae > Nicator > Nicator chloris. The sequence continues at coordinate 125,585 of WAAE01014860.1, forward strand.
TAAATGATGCTGATACAATATGACATCACCAAGATTTCCAGAGGTTTGGAGAAGCAGGTGATTCTCAAGGTCATACCCCAGTCCTCCCTAAATCCATGGTTGCTTTTCCTCCCCAGAGGGTGCACCTGAGAGTCAGAAGTGTCCTCTGGCTTCTTGGCCAGGAGCAGCAGACTGTCTAAAGCCTGAGCGGTTGTTTTCTCCCAGTGAACAGATACAGGGAGGAGGATGAACAGGCAGCATCTTCAGGCAATAACCATGATGTGTTTAAGCAGTTTGAGACCTCTGTGTCATGGTCACATAGTTTTTGATCAGAAGTATCCAAATAAAAAGTAGGTGTGGAGTGTAGACCCAAATTCAGCCCCTTGCCCTCCAGGCACAAGGAGCACAGGACAGAGGTGTCTGGATGCAGAGGTACTGCTTGCATGGAAAAAGGTTAAAAATGTTGGAGTCTGAGATCCATAGCCTCAACACAGAGCTGTTCTTTTGCTGTGGAGAACAAGTCCTAGTTCTTCCATTCTTTCTTACTGAACTGGATTTCCTGATTTTACCTGCAGCTAAAATACTTAGAGGGAACTGTCCAGGTCCAAGACTTGCTGAAGTCCATTAAGATCTTTCCATTAATTGAATACTGTTATTGAATTCTGTTTCCTTAACCCACAGGGATTCTCATGGATATTTTTATTGGAAATTTTTCCAGAGTAAAGGCTGCAGGACTTGCTTGTAATTATTTTTTATCTGTGCCACATAAGTCATCTCTTTAGCAAGCCTTTTAGCAGAGGCTGAATGTCTCCTTTTGTAACAACTTCACAAACACAAGGTGAGCATTGAATGAATTATGCTGTATCATTTGCCAGCGCATACACCAAATGTCAGGCAATGACAGAAACTAAAAATTTATGCCACAGAAGGGAAGAATTTTATGATCTTCCATGGACTAATGTAATGACTCTTTTATACAAACAGAGATGAAACGCATTTAAAAACATAGCTATTCAGAAAATTGGCCTTAACACGTTCTAAAATCTGGAGAAGTTCATTAGTGGGAAGAGCCATAAAAGTGCCCTTTGTTTTTAGTTCAATGGAACATTTTAATTTTGAAATATAATTGCTTGACTTTAATGCACCCTCCAATTAGACCATTTGAAGATATGTCTCTCCATCTAGTGCTTCTGGTACAACATTGTGCAGAGTTGCTCTTGCTTTTATTTTCAGAGGCACCTAGCTGGTGCCACCATCACAAAACATAAAGATCTCTGGGTGTAAAGCCATCACTGTGCCCCAAGGGTGTATCAAGGGTGTTCCAGCTGAGCAATTCCTCTAGGTGGGAAGGATGAAGGACCTTTTGGAAGTGCTGAGCCCAGTCTGGGATCATGGCGTGTTCCGACTTTGCCTGAGACTTCTCTTTTCCTTGTGTACTCTTAACAGGCCTTTTACACATATTGCTGGTAGTTTTCGTGTCTTACATAATCCAAAATCCATAGCAAACTCAGGCACAGAGTGAAGCTGAGCATCTTTGAGAGCCCTGAATAACTTCTCTCCCACTCAGACTTGGCATATGGCAGAGTCTTCTCACATGGTGTTCTTACAGGAGAGCTTCCTTGACCCTCTGTTTCTGTTTGCACTGTCACGACAGTCTGCACTTTGGACTCATTTAGCTTTAACTTTTCACCTGTTAAAAAATCTTTGTAGTAACCTGAGTAGATCTGGGAGTGCACACAGCATGAAGGAAGTGTTTGGAGGATGCTCTGGGGAGTTGAACGGGCTCGAATGCCAGCTCTGCCCACAGCCTCTCTGCAAATCACCCTGTTAATAAAGAGCCTATTTTAGTTCTGGAAACATGGAGCCTTCTCAGACTATTACCCAGCATGTGGTAAATTAAACAATCTTGGCCTGATTGCATAATGTCACTTGAAATTTAAGATCCTTTTTCTCTTTAACCCCTAAAATTTACAAGCCATTTTTGTTTAGATTTATTGTAATTAGATAATGATTCTGCTCCTTTGAGGTTCTTCTAGGAAGTTTTTTTGCGCACTTTTGGTGGCTTATCTCAAAATAACCAAGGGCAGGAGCACTGCTTGGTCTCCCTGTGGGTTGTCTCAGTGCAAGGGGTGCAGGGGTACTGCAGAGTGGTTTGGAACTGGGGCTGTAGCAGGGGCCAGGCAAGAGGATTGCTGCTGGGTGAGGGCAAATATGCCTCAGGCCCACTAAGCCATAGCTCTGCTGTCTTACAGGAAGAGGAGTTTGAAAAATCACTGCTTGTAGCTAGGAGGATTTCAAGTCCAGAGGCACCTAGGTCCATAATGAAATCCTGTCTTCCTCTGGCCTATATTTAAACAGGTTGTTAACTTTCATCATGAGTTTATATGCAGTTTAAAGAAGGGATCTAATTTCTTTCAAATAAATGACATGCTTTTTCTTTTCATTTTAGTCTTGTGTTTGTTTTTTGTTTGTTGTTTTTGTTTTTGTTTTTTTTTTTGCATGGAAACGCAGTGGTTCCTTGGAGTTCACACAGTAAACACAGCCTTGGTCAGCACACAGGTAACAGGCACACATAAATTCTTCATCTGTGTTTCTTGCTGGTTAATGAAGTATGCGGTGTTAATTTAGCAAGATCTAGCAGTCCCCATCTTTTAACTGTGGCAGTGGGTTTTAGAAAGTGATGAGACCTCTCAGGACATTTCTTTGGCACAATATAGTGATTCATAGAACTGAGAGATTGTGTGTCATTGAAAAAAAAAAAGAAAGGTACTGTAAATTAGCCAGAACATTTGCCTGCCAATGTGAGGAGGGACTCACAATATTTTCCAGCCTGGTTTCCAGTGCTTGATGTGCCAAGCACTCCTTGTATATTTGCAGAGATGCTCCTATATCCCAGTTCCTGCTGGGGTTTTATGAGGAGGTCATGCTCATCCTTTCATCTGACGGTTTTTTCACAGCCACTTCTCCAACCCTGAACACAGGCTTTTCTGATTTATTGGTGATTTCTGCTACCCAGTGTCCCCCTTGCCTCCTTCCTGGATTGTGAACATGTGACCTGAAAGGGAAAGTTTGGGAGACAGGATTCTTAAGAAAAATCACAATTTTTCATTGTACAGTACTACCTGCCCTTAATCTTAGAATTGTCTGCTATTGCTCTGCAGGGACTCTTGGCTAATTAAAGTTCAGATAATGCTGTCCCAACCTCTGTCCCTCGTGCTGTGCTGTTTATTCACGTCAGGTATTCATAAGACGGTTGACATTTTCTTCCTTTAAGATCTCTCAGGTAAATTACAGGCATTTTACTGCTCTGACCTTTTCCTTTACAGGAGGAACTTTTGTTTTCAGCATTTATTTTGTGAATAAAATGTTGGAACGGATGTAATTGGAGAGGTGTAGTTGTTCTAGTCTGTATAGTTGGTCTATTACCTGTAATGATCATCTAATACTGGTATTTATACGTGATTATCTCTCACCAAACTGCTTTAAATTTAAAGAAAAAGCCAGACTGTTTCACTGATTGGTTTGGGTGAATCACCTTTTTCTTTACTTCCCCTGAATACTACATTTGCTTTCCTAACACATTCATTTTGTGCCTGAGTCTCAGGGAGATGGCTTGCTCTATTAATATATTTCTGGAATTCTCCTGTTACGGGTAGACTTTTATGGCTTTAATGTAGTTTTTGAAAATTCCTCTATTATTGATCTAGATATTATCCCAGCAGGAGTCAAACCCACAAGACAATTGTGTGAGGATAATTTCTTACTACAGAAGCATTTTATTCTGAAAGCCTGCTGTGTGGTGTGTGCTTTGATGGATGGCCCACTGTTTAAATGTGTATTAGACATTGGCTTGCTAATTAAATGCCTTAAGGAGTGCCTGTATCCATCCAGTCTCAGTAAATGCGTGGCATTTCTGTTGTTTTATTTCTTGCTTATGCTCTTATGTTGAGCTCTTTCTGTTTTCTGACTGTAGAGACGAAGGGAAGTAATGACAAAAAAAGGTTACTTTCTGCCCTTACTCCAGACTTTCAGCTCAGGGCAGAGGCAAGACAAGGAGGGCTTTCAGTTCAGAACTGGGTCTGCCAGCTGGGAGGATGAGGAGGAGGAGGAGGAGAAGAGATGGGGTTTGCATTTCAGAAGGGAGTGAGAAGAGCACTCACCTGGAATTTGAGATATGAATTTGGATCCCTCTTTGCTCCTGAAGGACCATCTCCCATGAGGAAGAGGACCATAATTACAAAGCTGTGAGATGCTCTCAGACTTCTTGGCTGAAGTGCCTGTGCTTGAAGCATTCTACTGGGAGGGAGAGTGGAGATCGTTCATAGTTGAAGAAAGGGGATGAAGTTGTTCTCCTAATTTCTTAATTTGAAAAAGCAGCCAAGGACAGGAACAGGGACTTCTGTTCACCTGCAGGAAATGTTTCCTGAGTATAAACCCCACTCCTCTCCTTGGAATTTTGTGTGTGTGTAGAGCAGATAAGCATCAGGAACAGTATATTTGCTGCTAAGGCCAAACATAGAATTTCTCTACTCAGAAAGATTTGGGCTCTTGTTTTCTAAGACAGAGGGACGTGTAGAGGATCATAGAATGGCTCAGGTTGGAAGAGACTTTTGAAATTTATTTAGTCCAATCCCCTTGCCTTGATCAAGTTATTCAGAGCCCCATCCAGCCTGGCCTTGAACATACCCACAGCTTTTCTGATCAGCCTCTGATCAGCCTCTGGTCTCACCACCTCATAGCAAAGAATTTCTTCCTTATATCCAATCTAAATTCACCTGTTTCAGTTTAAAACATTACCCTTGTCCTGGCACTACAGACCTGGGTAGAAAGTGCCTCTCCATCTTCCTTGTAATCCCTCTTCAAGTATTGAAAAGCAGCAATAAAGTCTTCCTGATACCTTCTGTTCTCCAGGATGAACAACCCCAAGTGTCTCAGCCTGTCTTCATGCAAAAGGTGTTTCAGCCCTCAGACAATTTTCATGGCCCTGCTGTGGGCCTGCTCTAACAGGGCCATGTCTTTCCTGCAAGAGTCAGCTCCCTCAGGATCCTGGAATGCATCTCATCCTGTGCCATGGATTTGTGAGTGTTCAAGTCCCTCAGAGGCTCTCAAACCTGATCTTCTCCTAAGATGGGTGGGATATCCTTCCTCCAGTCCCTGCCTGGAGATTCACAGACTTGAGAGATGTGGGACAAGCAGTTGTCAGTGAAAACTGAGACAGAAAAAGTTGTTGGGCACCTCAGCTGCCTCCATGTCTGTTGCCACCAGATTCTCAATCTCATTTATCTGACAGGGAATAAAAACATTGATTCATTTAACAAGAGCAAACTAATAGTTTTCTATTAAACACAGTAATTAATACTATTTTTTAAAATTTGAATTTGAGATCAAATTTGAAAAAAATAATAGGTTATTCTTTAGAAGTGACCTTCGTATGAACAAAGAAAGACATGGCCTTTCTGGAGCAGGGGAGTGGACAAGGTGACCTTCAGAGGCCCTTCCAACCTCACTGCCTTCTGTGAAACCTTTAAGCCCCAAATACCTCTGTTTGCAAAGGAAATTGTTGTGTTCTCATTGCTGTCATCAGCTGTCTGGAAGCACAACTCGTTCTTTCACTGGGACTGCTTTTTGCTTGTTTGAAAGAGATAGAAGCAGAATCTGTCATTCTGTGCTCCTGAAGCAAGGCTCATCATGAGATGCATTAGGAGGAGGAATGTCTCTGGTTTTCTTCTGAAAGTGGCTGCAGAACACACCCAAGGCCAAATCATGACTTTTTTTCATCTGTGTCCCTGGACATGTAATTATCTGTGCTGCTCCATCCAGAGAGCTCTCACTGGTGCTTTCAAGTAGAGAAAAGCACCCTGTGTTCATAATAGAGATTTCAGTGGTGTAGAAAAGGAGTCTGTGGTGTGAAGCAGAGAGGATTATTTTATTCTCATTAATGAAGTTTACTCTAGCCCATGGAGTACGAGTATGTAGGACAAGATGAATTAAAACTAATAAAAGCAGTTGGGAAATTAGGTAATTCTTCTCCCCTCGGTTGTCCTTGGGAGGGCAATTCAGCCCAAGCATGGGGTTTAGAGATTCCTGGTTGGTTTTTGGAGCTGGTCATGCTCACCTAAGCTCTCAGGGATGGGTGAGAGGGTGATGCTGGCCCTCTGTTATGTCTGTGAAGCTGCTTTCCTCACCAGCACCACGCTCTTGAGGACAATGCCAACTCCTGTCATCTCCTGCTCCTGCACAGGAGGAAATTGTGATACCTGTTCATTAGGCCTCTGCTGAGCTTTTCTGTAGTTTGATTTGTGTTTTCATAGAAGAGATTGCTTTGGGGCTGCACTTGAATATCCCAGACTGTCCACTGATACTTGCATTTCATGGCTAACTTCTTCAAGTAAAGGCAGTGGGTTTCTCAGTTCAGGATGAGGTGAGAAACTGCCATGTTCCCTCCATCAAATGCTGATTTAAATAGGATTGGTTATTTTACAGGTTCAGTGCTGCAGGAAACAGAAACTGTCTATTGTAAGCACTGGGGATCAGGGGAAAGTAAAAAAAAAAATAGAAGAAAGGAGAGAAAGGCACATTTTGCAAGGGGGAGGAATTTGTTCTAATCCCTCTGAAATTATTTTCTTGCTGAAAATTGTTAGATCTGGATGGACTAAGCCAACTGAGTTACCAAGACAACCTCTCCTGTCGTGAAGATGACCATGTATCTGTTGATTCAAGAACAACAACCAGGAGTAAGGGCACTGGGCAGCACCAAGGGCCCGGGATGGAGCCCAGAACTGGGGATGGTGTCAGCCAGGCACACAGGGAACGACGTCTGGAAAGGGAGACAGCATTCGCCAACCAGGGACTGGAAGTAAATGATGCTACTGACAGCTCATCGGCTTGGAGCCCTGAGGTACAGTGGATTGTCATTTATTACACACAGTGAAAGCTTTTGAAGGATATTGGGGGCCAAAAAAGGTTAGAGGAGAAATGAAGTGAAAAATTGATCATCGCAGCACAAGATGATGGTACTCCTGTGTGCTTGTGTGCATGACCATACACCTCTTCCTTTGTGCTTCCTCTTTTTTCTGGTATTTTACCTCTTGCTACTGACACTAATTCATAGAAATGCTTTCATTGCTTGATATCTGACTGCAGTCTCTGAACTGAAAATTGGAACTTTAGCCGCCCAGCAACATTTACTGCCACTTAGCAAAGAGCTCTCTGAGGTGGCCCAGGGCTTGGTCACTGGCTGGACGTGCAGGGTGTGTCCCAGGACAAGGTATGTGGTCACTGGGTTAGATCTGTGTCTTTTTCCAGGTAGTTTCTGTGACTTAGACAATGGGAATAATCTGAAAAGCTGGAGGTAGCTGCTGAGGGTGGCACATGACCTGGCCAAATGATGATAATCTTGTCCCCATTGATACCAGGCAAACTTTTAGGGAAGGAGAGAACCTGAGTCTGCTTTCCCTTAGTTCTGCACTTTTATTTTGAATCCTCAAGGAAACATTTCAGATTTTAAGGTATTATAAACATCTCCTGACTTTGCATCCCCCTATTCTCTCCTAATCTCTCTGCATGATGTGTTGATTTTCATTATCTTACCGCAGGATTAAATTTCTGGAAAAATATCAGCCTGCATCAGACATATTGAAAGAACAGCACAAAGGTCATATCTTCTGTCTGAGCTAAAAGAGAGCTGTGGAAATCCATACCTCCATCAGACTGTGAGCAGGAAGGCTTTGAGGGAAGGTCCCTATCCTTGGAGCAGGCAGCCTGCAGCCAGTTCAGAGCTGGAGGGCAGCTCCTTGGTGCTGATGCTCCAGCCCTAAGGGGTGTTTGGAGCTCCATTTTTGTTTTCTGCACAACCCAGTCCCACAAAACATTACACACCACGTGGGAGCCGTGCGTGGCAGCAGCCCTGCCCTCTCTTTGCTGTTTCTGACACACAGTTTGTCTGCACATCCGAGGCTCATTTCTCCTTTTCCATGTCCGATGTGCTTTGCCACGGTTCACGTGTGCTGCAGTGTCTCCAGTGCCCTCTTGTATTTCTTTGGAATGCATGGCTCATTTTAATTCCCAGTGTCTACATTTTAAAAATGCAAAGAAGGGTTCCAGCATACTGGAGCAGAAATGCCCAAGACACAGTTTATCTCTTACAAGCAGCTTCTCATTCAAAGGTATTGTGTGGATTAATGAAAGACTTTTTATTGCAGGAACTAAATGTTCTGACATGCCAGAAACGTCCAAGTGTTATTATGCTCCACTCAAAGGACCTCTCTTTAGAGACAGAAATGGTAATTTTATGCCCCTGCAGTGGAGCCACAAGTACCATTTCAAGCCTTGTCCATAATTAGCTGCTCTTTCAGGTTTCTCTGGCAGAAACTGACTTATTTTACTTAGTGAGGTGGATGTTGGCTGTCCTGAATGACTGGGTTAGACGTACAGTATCCATCAGGATACTTGGCTTGGCCTCTCAACAACCGTGTTGGGAAGAGGGAAAGAAAGAAATTCAGATGAAGCATCTAAACCCCACTCTTTCCTTGGATTCCAATTCAAATTTCTGTATAACCAGCACATCCTAAATCGCTTGCAGCTCGGCTGGGCTCTGAAAGCAGAGGGAAATTCTGTCAATGATGTCCACAGAAGGAGGATTTGTAGGTGTGTAGCAAACCTGCATGGGCGTGGGTCCTGGTGAGCACAATGCTGTCAGAAAGGGCCAGTCTGTGAGGTCTCCAAAGCTTGGTTTCCCATGGAAAGCTTGCTGCCAAGGAGTTTGGCATTTCTCTTTCCCTCTTTGCTTCTAGTTCATGCAGTCTTCTCTGCTATGGATCTGGCCACAGCTCTAGTAGCACAATTTGAGATTTCCTGAAATCCAAATCTTTTCTAGTTCTTTGGTCAAAATGCAGATATTTGACCTTCAGTCTGCCTTACACTTTGCCAAAAGGTGAGATACTCAGCCCTACTGGGGCAGGAAAGTGTCTCTTGGATTTTCATTCCTGTGGGTTTGTGCTGATGCACTGGAGTTCACATTTTCCAGCCCAGACACGTAGATGAAAGCAAAGTTATGCCTCAAGCACAGTTGCCTCCACACCTTAGCAGCAGTCTTTAAATGTGCCTTGATTCCATCTCCTCAACAGCAAATGCACAGATGAAAGTGTGGAGGGATGAAAATGTGGAGGGAAAGATGAGTCAAGCACAATCCCATCCCGTATTGAATATTATTTCATCAACAAGACAGAAATAACTCGACTGCTACACAGGAGCACTTAACATTTTCATAACACCATGCTCTCTCCAGGCAACCTGGCCTGCCTTGAATTTTTGTTTTTAGCAGCCTGCTGTTCATACAGAAAGGTGTTTCTGTAGCCAAGCAAGAGTTTTGTGCGTTGTTCCCCCTTTGACATTGCTTCTGCAAGACGTTCCACAGCGGGTCTCTAACCTGCACACTTGGACTTTTGTGTTCATGTGCACAAGCCTTAAACACGTCTGAAAATGTGAAAATCTGGAGCTTTGCGTGTCATGGCAGATGAATCTGAGCACTTCAAAAGTAGATTGACAGGAAGTAAACAAAAATTTTGGTGTTTATCCGAGGCCCGGTTTGAGACACACCACCCCAGACACTTCTGAAGGGACTTGACACCAGACATCCCGCGGCCCATCATCTGTTCTCTGAACAAAAAGATTCCTCTGTTGGAAAGAAGCGTTACTTGAAATGTGAAAAGAAGATAAATGTTTGAGGAGGAGGGTGACTCAGATGCTGGTGACAGGCCTTAATTCACCTTCTGGCTATTAACTGAAAATCTTTCCCCAGTACAGTGTATACTCATGTTTAAATACAAATCATTGATCACTATAGCAACCCCTTTATCATATGAAGCACATTCTAGCTCCAAGATAAAAAAGCACTGTTGAACAGAAACCCACACACCCACTCAGAAAAAGGTAAGGTGAGCATCCATGGTCTTATCTTGTTTTATCAAGATGGTGTTTTATTTTAAAAGTAGGTAAAAGATTGTGTGTGAATTGGTCTGCACATGTTGTGATTGTTTATTTTGAATTTTTATTCTGAATGTATTAGTACCCAAACTGAACAGAAGGAACAGATGCTTCTCTTGGGAGATTTTAGAAGGGTATAAAGAATCAATATGTATTTAATCAGACTGCTTTTCCCTATTATCATGGCTTTAGCTGTAGGAAAAGTATTGAATTATGGGTTAGCATCTAGAAATGGAATTTCCATTATACAAGAAATTCTGACATGATTTCCTTTTCAAATTGAACACAATGCCTATTTTTTTTTTTTAATTTCTAGCAGAACAAAATATCAAAAAAGTTAGCTGATTTGGCTGAATTGCTAGATTTTAATAATGTAAAAAAATTCACCTTGAAAAACAATTCCAGTGTAAGTTCAAAGGAACAGGTTAAGTAGGTCAAATTGTTTCGCTACTGCCTCAATATTGCTATGAATGAAATATAAAAATCCCTTTGTTTGGTTTTTCTCTATGTAGAATGTTTGCCAAATTAACCGTCTCCTGCAAAACACTTAAATATTGATGAAACTTTTTGTTGGAAATGTTTCAACAAGTGCTGTTGCTTACTAGAGCGTATGGGGACTATTACACAAAATCAGGCAATTAACTATCATTGGCCTTTCCAGAAAGAGTGGGATCCATATTTCACACAGCAACTGCCTGTACTTGCAGGCGCAAGTGAGGAGAACAATTACTTTTTAAACGGAGTTGGAACCACGGAGGCAGCTGAACTCCAGCGGAGGTTTTACCTCTTCCTTCTCTTCTCAGGAGCACAACGAAGCGAACAGCGTGCCAGCTCATCGTGGTGCCCATGAGCCCATCTGCAAATGTGGTGACCTAGATGTCATCTTCACCTACAAACCCTCAAGTCAAAAGCTCATAGCCACTGTCCTGGAGGCCAGGGACATCCCAGACAAGGACCGCAGTGGCGTGAACACCTGGCAAGTGCACGCGGTCCTGATGCCGGGCAAGAAACAGAGGGGTAAGACGAGTGTGCAGAGAGGACCCGTCCCCATCTTCCAGGACAAAATCACCTTCAGCAAGCTGGAAGCACAGGAGCTGAGCAGCCACGCCGTTCGCTTCCGCCTCTACGCCGTGCACAAGATGGTTGGGGAGAAGATGATGGGGGAGCAGTTGTTCTACCTGAGCGGCATCGGCCAGGAAGGGGAAGTGAAGGTGACACTGCTCTTGGAGCCGAGGAGTAACCTGAGTGTAAGTTTGATGAAGGACAGATGGAGCCTGTAAAATTGTTTCTTTTTTGGTGGATGTGATGATCCTGAAGTCTTTCATTCAGGGCTGTTGGTGTGTGACTGGCAGATCTGACCTGCTGTCACTAAAAAAGTTATCAGTAAGGGGGAGCACAGGGCATTTCTTCCCTGTGAAAAGCTGTGTTTTATGAACAGCTCAGCTAGCAAGCTCACACAAAATCGTGTGGCTCTACCACGTCTGCACAAGTCACCACATGCTGTGCCATTCAGATACAGTAGGTTGGTCTGGGAACCGACAAGGCATTAATTAGTCTTAGTTCCAATAAAGGCAGTGATTCTCGTGTTGGTACTGCCAGTACAAAACCTACCTCGTTTGGCCCCAGATACCAGCTTGTGGATCTCCACTGTGCAGTTTCCATCTTGCCAGAAATGCTTAGTAATATTCCTCGACATGACAGATGGAAGTGGAGAGCTGGGTCATGTGAAGAGGAACTGGCTGTGCTGCTTCTTCATTTTACACGCACATCACAGTTGTATCCAGCTCTGGCTATGCCAATCAATTTGTGTAGATGAGCTCTGTCATGATTCATTGTCTTCAAAACCTTGGAGAGAGGTTGTGCATGTGAAATGAATAAAACATCTTACTCCAGGTGAAGTGGAGAATAGTGAAAGCATTGTGGTAGCAAGGGAAGAAAGTAAGAAAATGCACAGCACATGGCCAAAAAACTGCCAAACTGAAAAGTGTATTCCACCCAAAAGCCATTATCAAGGAGATGTACAGAGTATTAGTGTAGTAGGATGTTTGCTTATCTCAGAGGCTTTGATTTACACTCGTGATAACACTTTACTCAGAATTCCTCATCTCTAAAGAGAAAGTTCAGAGATGTGTTTTTGTAAAAGCGGCGCTCTGATCCTTCTGGTGCCCCAGCATAATTAATTCTCAGTTATTGTAATTTCTTAAGAGAGATCTTACTAAACAAGGCCACGAGATATAAATTAAGGGGGGGAGGAGTGGTGAAGGTCCTGATGATTCTCTCAGTGCTCTTTCCCTGCAGAGTGCAGACTCTCAGCTGAGTCTGTCAGCAATCTCTCACAGTGATAGCGCGTCCTCAACACAGTCCCTGTCGCATGGAGGGGTGCCAGAGCTGCTCGTGGGGCTGTCATACAATGCCACGACAGGGAGGCTGTCAGTGGAGATGATCAAAGGCAGTCATTTCCGAAACCTTGCAATTAATAGGCCACCTGGTAAGTACTTTCACTGCTATTAAATAGCGCCGTTGAGCCAAAATTTGCTTTTTTATTTTCCTCCTCAAGGTACTCAACTACAGCGTTTCTGAGCTGGGTTTCCTTTCAGAGTAGCTGATTGAAAATTAAGTATTATCTCAGATCCATGCGCTGATAAATATTACTGGGCAATTGGAGGGAATAACGTGAAGGCTCAGCTGATGGGACAGTAAAACACAAATGGCTGCTTTATTGCTCATACCTTTACAACATCTGATTATGGCAAAAGTGCTGTTATACCCAAAGCACAGCGTAATTCTCAGCAGAGCCATAAAAAAAAGCAAGAAGCACTTTCCAAGTGTTTAAATGTTACCATGTGACCCGCAGAGGCCCTGCCTGGTGCCATTAAGGGTTTCCCAGGGCTACACTTGGTTTAGTCCCCTTGCTGTGCTGTTGGGTGACCTGGTGCCCTGGGCCCTCTGGGGACCCTCCTGCTGTGAATTCTCCACTGCTGCACAAGGAAACCTTCTGCACAAAGAAGATTTGAAAGTTGTTGCAACAGCTGAATTCCCTTCGTCCAGTCCTAAAGGAAAAAATGGAAATTGCCTTAAAGTAGGTTTAGTTGGTGCCTGAGCTGCAGGAAGTCCTTGAGAAGGATGGTGCTGGTAATGTCCATGATAGAGATGGAGTCACAGCCACAGCCACCTGTTTGCTGCAGTGTTGCCTCATCCAGGGGCTGAACAGCAGTGCTTCATTCATCTCCTGCTGTCCTTTTGCCTCCTGTCTGAAACCAGCAGCTAATGGCAATGTGAAACAACACCTCTGTTTGTTGGTGTGTTTGCTTTCTGTGATGTGTGCCTGCTTGTCAAAGCAGGTAAACCTTTGACAGTTCCTTGCCTTCTCTGGATTTGACAGAGTATCTCGAGCTGCAAAACGCTGATATTGCTTTTGCAAGATGCTCTGCTCTTTCGTTCAGATCTAGCAAAATATTTATGAAATATTTCAGTACACGGATGTGAAAACTCAGGTTTTCCACTAAACTCTGCTTAAGTAGATTACAGAAATAATTTGTGTCATCAGTCAGTCCCTCAAGAATTAAGGGAAGGTCTGTGCAACAGTAAAACACCTGACCCCAGCCTGTGCAGCCCTCACTGTATTTTATTAGCTGTGACAACAGCTCTCCACCTGGGTTACTTAAAGGCATGTTCTTGTCTGCGTGTACATCTTTTAATAAAGGGTTTTAAGTTGGGATCTTTTTTTGGTAATTTAAAACAAAGGTAGACTAAGGCAAACATGCCCCAGCAGGAAAGCTCTCCTGTTTATGTATGCTACATAGTAGATACATCCTAAAGTTTTACTCTCAGAAATGAAATTAAAGTAGTCCCAATATAGGTCCAAATTAATTTTCAGGCATCTGTAATATCCAATCCTTTTCCCCATAAATGAAATTTCATCCTTCCTGTATCCAGATGATACAGACCAGTGTCAGGCCAGTGTCTCTCAGCGCTAGGTCAACTTTTAGGTGAAACACAGAAATCCATAAATTATTATAGGCAAACTCTGAACCTATCAAAATCTGCTTTTTTTATTCCAAGTCACATTGCTGCTTCTGCCTTCTGAATTGTTCTTCTGTGCCTGCAAACCCCCCAGTAGCGTGGTGAGAAAAAGAAAGACCCAGTGAAGCAGAAACTGAAAGAAATGAGAAAGAAGGAAGGAAAGCAGCCCTTGTCTCTGTGCTGGAGCAGCATTTCACTGATAACCCCTCAGGCACTGCAGAGCAGTGCTGTGAGGGCCCCTCTGCACTGTCTGAAACATGCTGCTGGCTGAATGAGGTGCTCAGTAAGTCCTTCACAAGGTGAAAGCTAAAACTGCTGAGCCCCTTTCCGGAGGGTGAGCAAAGAGCCCTTGTGTTTTCTTAAATAGGTCCTATTTGAGGTTCTGTTGTTGGAGGCTCAGAGGGATTGATTTCTTTAAAGTGTCATGGAAATTTCAGATATAATAGTGCTGTGGAACACTTAAATACGGAGCCTAAACTGTTATTCAGGGCAGCCAATTATAGTAAGATTGAGAGAAGCCAAGGGGCAGAATCCCTCTCCATTCCCAGCCCTGGATACACAGACCCTGTACAGGACCCATATGTGGTCCTCTCAGCTTTTAGTAATGGCAAAGGAGTTTTGCACCACAGCAAAGTCTCCAGCTGTGCTTTTTTGCCCACCTTGACCCTCATCTCTGCCACCTGTAGACCCACAATGTGTGTGCTGCCTTCTTGGCATCCTTGCACAGGGATTTCATTGTGTGCAGAAGAAGGAACTGGACTGGGACATTGGCGATTTTAGGTGTTAAAGACTGCAGAGGCTCCAACAGGTGGTTTTCTAGAGAAGAGAAGGGAGATGGTGCATGTCTCAGTGTTTCCTGGGCACATTTGCTCCTTCACTTGAACCTTTAAACTGAGTCAGGTAAATGTCAAAGTCATGGGTGCTTACATGGGTAATAAATAGTTAGAAAACAGCTGAGCAGCTTGCAGAAACTTCAAGTGTGCAGGCAGTGTCTTCTCTTCAGGTCACATATGTGGGATTTGAGAATAGTTTGGTCAAGGATAAGTGTCCAGGTATTGTTCTGGGGTACATGCTGAGTTATAGGCCTAAGCTTACAATCCCTGGTCACACAAATAGATCCATTATCACTCAGAGCACTTAAGAGCACTCAAGAGTATGGCTCCAGCATCAGACCATGAATTATCTGGGTGTGCCAAAAAGCCTCGTGCAGAAAAGCGTCTGCAGTTTTGTCAGATGTGGACACTGTTGGTATTTTAGCACTAATGGCTTGTGTGCTCTCCACCTCATCCTCCTTGCTTCTTGTAAAAATCATTAATGTGTGCTAGCATTTTGTAGGAGTTCGTATTTTGGTCTGTGATCTTGTATCTTCTTAGAACAAAATGCAGTGTGTTGGTTTAAAGGGTGTTTATTATTAAAAAAGACAGTAACAAGAGAAGCCTACACCACTGGCAGAAATGTATTTAAAAATTTATAACCAGTTACA
Source organism: Nicator chloris (assembly GCA_013400495.1). Taxonomy (NCBI): domain Eukaryota; kingdom Metazoa; phylum Chordata; class Aves; order Passeriformes; family Pycnonotidae; genus Nicator; species Nicator chloris. The sequence continues at coordinate 141,054 of WAAE01014860.1, forward strand.
TACTATGTGCATGGAAGTAATACCTTGGGATCACAGTGATGGACCAGGAATCATTTGAGCTAGTCAGTGCATAAACACAAAGCACAGAGATGTGTCTGCCCATGTGATGCTAAACCTTCATCCTCTGCTCTGCTGGGTGCAGCTCTGTCTCCTCTAATCCAGCCTTCCTTCTGTTCCCTTCTGCATTTCTTTTGGGGCTTATGTCCGTGTGTAATGCAATGTGAGAAGGACTATGGTGAAGTCATTCCCTCTCCTAAGGAAAGTCCTCCAAGCTTTTCGGCAGCTGCAGAATTAATCACACATAATAATTGCATCCGTGCATGATCATTGTTATACCAGCAGCATATTAATCCCATTAAACAAATACAATAGCACTGATGCTGGAAAAGATGGGAGAGGAGGGAACAAGCTATCAGGATTTCTATGGGGAACAGGAGAGATTCTTGAAGTAAAGACTTGTCTGAAAACAAACATCTACCTGAGCCACAGGTAACAATGCCAACAAGTACAGAAAATGCTCCCATAGGAAGATTAGGATCTTTACATTAGGATCCTGTTTGCTCTGGGTTCAGAGTGCTTGAAAGCCATTAGTGGATTTTATTTTATTTTATTTTATTCTTTAGGGAAGAACAGTTTTACACCCTGTTACATTCCTGAAGAACAAAGGCATGGGTTAATTCCTTTAATTACTTCAAAGCAGGTCAGGAAACTGAACAAAAGAAACAAACTTTTTACCTGCATATCTTGCTCTGAACAGGGAACTTGCTTGAGCTCCTAAAGCTTTGTGATTCATGTTCCCATGTCATCAGTAATAGAAGATGGATCTGTGCCAGGGCAAGTGAGGATGGATTCAGTCCTCCAGACATTGGATAACAGAGCAGTAAATGTGCTGGGGAGCTTCTTGCTGCTGAGGGCTTGCCAGTCAGTGACAGTAAGATTGTAGAAAACCACCTCTCCTTCTGCACATTCTTGTTGCCCACCCATGAATATAGCTGGAATAAGCTTATAATAAGAACAGCTGAGGAAGCTTTGTTCTGGGTGGAAAAGATGAGTCCAGATGCAAGGAGCCCCAGGAGGATGTCTCAGTAATGAGCAGCTGGGCAGTGAGGTGGAAGAGGAAGTGTGGATGGGTGTGAGGTATTGCATGGGGTCGCAGGTGGAATTCAAACATCATCTGGATGGACTCAGAGCCACTTAGGAGTGAAATATCAGGCTTATGGTAAACAGCTGCAGGAAAATGTCAACTCAAGGGTCACCAAGAGTAGTGAAAAAACCCCCAAATTTAAGGTGGACAAAACAGAAAATTGGTGTTTGATTGTAAATACACATTCACTGGTGTAATGAACACCGTGTACTGTTCTGCCTTCCTCTGTTCAATCAGAATATGGCAGAACTGAAAAGATGTGGTGAGGAGCGTTGGAGACAACCAGGGGAATGGGAACAGCTTCCAGAGAGCTGTAGCTGAATGGACTGTGCCTCCTACGATGCTACAACAAAGGGAGATGGGGGAGGATTCACGGAGGCCTCTAAGTGTCATTGAGAAAGTGAATTGTCAATTGTCATCCGCTGTCTTCTCCTGGTGAAAACCAAAGGACGGAAAAGGGAAGCGAGGAGGGAGCAGGTTCCGAGGAGGAGACAGCTCCTCACCTACTCTGTCACTTTCCTCACTACAGAATGCCATGGATGCTGGAAGCCTGCCTCAGTTCCGTGCATCACAGGAGACACTCACAGAGAAAGTTCCACAGAGGATTGTTAAAGACAAGGCCTCTAAATGAGGAAGTTCTTGAGTCACAAATCACTGGAGATTTGAGAGTATTTGCGAGAGAACCAGCATTTGCCGTATTTTCATGGGTTTACTGCTGTGTGTGGTACTGGGTACTGTTGGGTGGATGGGCTGGCTGGGTATGGCTCTTCCCACCACATGTGGGACCTAAGACTGAGCAGGCTTAGTGGAACATGTGTCACAGTCAAAACAAATGAGAAATGGACTTTCAAGGAGCGACTGTGAGATTTTTGCGGGGGATATTCCATAACAATTAGACCTCCAGAGATAGTGCGTGGTTATCCAGAAATGTTTTCAATAGCTTTAGGTGTCTAAAAGGTCTATGAGAAGCATAGTCCATGATACAGTTGCTGGGTATAGAAATGAAGATCTTTCTGAATCAAAGGACTGCATTTGAAGTGGACAGATGCAGAGTGATGCTCTCCCACTCCCACAGCTGTGAACAAGAAAATTATTCCCCTCCCAAAACAAGCAGAAGAAAAAAGCCATTTCTACCATAAGCCTAAGTCCAAATTTCAGCTGGAGCTGAATGTTTAGTGCAAATCTGCAGTGGCACTACCTCGCAGGAGATCTGATCACAGGCTGTGTAATCAAGCCATGCCCATGGGCACTGCTGCTGGAGGTGACAAAAGCCAGGTTTAAGCATCCTTACATCCTGCTGCTCCCTTTGCTGGCAAGGTGTGTATCCATGCTTCCTGATCTCCTGATATGCTCGGCTGTGCACCCCTGCTTTCTCTGGTAAAGTTCCAACCCCCTCCCTGAGGCAGCAGCAATGCACCAATGTGGAAAAGAGTAGAAATGCCCTTATTAGAAGAGAGTTGCACTGTGCATCTGGAGAAGTGTCTGTGCTCTGCTTTAGCTGTGTCAGCCCAGACTGAAGCTGCACCTCCTCAGGGCGGGGGAGTGCAGGCCAGTGCAGTGAACTGGCTCTGCAGCCTGACACGTGTCCCAGGAGAGGGCTGGTGCTGTGAAATGGAGTGGACATGGGATGTTGAGGCAGCAGAGGAGAATCACTGAGGAACTGAGCTCCAAGGTTGTCTGGAACCAGCTTTCCTTCCGGAGAGACCTGTACAGTTGCTTCCAGGGAGCCCTCATCTCCTGCCCCTCTTGCATGTCACTGAAGCCAGCAATTCCCTCCCCTCAGGCCAAGCAGTGCTTCCAGGGAGCAGCCATTCTTTTCTGCTACATTTTAAATTAAAGGAACTGCTGGTCTCTTCTCTGATGACTCATGTTGTGAAGGTTGCCAGATCCCAGCCTCTCCCTTGTGAGAGAGCTGCCAGCCCCGGGAGAGGGAACCTGAGAAGAAGATGCTTGGTGAAACAGGGAAAAGCAAGTTGGCTTCTCAGCAATGTAGTAGGCAGCTCCCAGCTCTTGTATGATTTATACAGTAGCCATAAACTGCCTTAATCCAGACTTTCATGATGTGGGGTTGGGATCAAAAGCTTGTGTCTATTTCTTCTCCCTGCTATTTTACTGATCCTGCTGCAGTGAGCCCGGTTCAGAGCGTGAGTGTTCAGTGTTCTGCCCCACTGCTGGTTGAAAGGGGAGGCAAAGCCAGGACTAATGGTCTGCTGGGCCTCAGATGGAGACCTCACACTGAGCTGCCTGCACACAGCAGCACAGAGTCGAGCTCCGGTGCTGCCGTTTATTATGTAGGCTGGGAGCGTGGGCTTGCCAGCTGGGGGAAATTAAGCTCCAGGCCCAAGGCTTTCTTCTACTGCGGCTGTTATTAGTCTGGATTGCAGCATGCTGACACGGTTATCCTGCTTTTGGAAATGAGCTAGCCTGCCTGGAGCGCGGGTGGGAAAGTCCGCACGGCGCTGTGCGGTACCCTGCAGTCCACGGACGCCAGGGGTCAGGAGTCTTTGGTTGTTTACTTCCTTTCTAAATATAAATTCTAGCAGGGGGTTGGACGCTTTTGTATTTGCGGTGCTCTTGCTCACGGGTCAGCTTTACTAATAATGGTGGTGCTCAGTGCAAGTGAAAGCAGAACGCACGCTATGGTCCCTGCTCCAAAACCAGGAACGCATAAATTACAGTTGATTATTCCCCTGAGTTGTCATTATCAGTTAGTTCCCTCAGAAGAATCATGACAGAAATGGGTCATTAGAAGAATCCTGGAAAACTGATTGCCTTTGCAGATGAGCTCGAGAGGTATTTTATGGTTGATGGAGACAGAGCAGTCTGCACGAGGAGAGGTTTGCCCAACCCTCTGGAGTAAGAAGATGCAGCACTAGCCCAAAACGTGTCTGGCTTCTTACAGCATTCCTTGATTTAGCGCTTTTCACTCTGGTATTCAACACTGAGATGTTGCTATTTTGTGTACATGTGGACATTGTCCAGTCCACTCATACCACAGAGGCAAGATGAGTTCTGAGTGAAAATGCTCTGCAGCGAGAACTTCTGTTCCAAAACCTGTATGGAAAGGTGAGCCTGGTAGATGCAGTGCTAAAATTGGTCTTGGCAAAATTAGACTTTGTTCTTGAATCTTCACAGACTTTTGTGTAACCGTGGGCAAGCAGCAGTCTCAGACACTCCCAGATATTAAGAGGTCTCACTCTTCCTCATGTCAGTGAGACGGGTGCCTAAACAGACGGTGAGCACTTAGGCATTTTAAAGAATGTCAGCCCTAATCTCTTTCCCTTTTGTGCTTGATGGAGGTGGCACAAAAGTAAACACTCTGAAGAGCACAGAGTGCTGAGACACCACGATAATGAGGCCATTACTGAACCTGAGCATGTAATTAGATGGAAAATGTTTGCCTTCATAATGAATAGATGCTCTTACACATACATTCCTCAGTAAATCGTCAAGTTCATCCATGCTGCAGCTCCACTAATTTCACTGTGTAACTGGGGGTGGGTTTTCTTTGCAAAGTCAACAGGAGGGGAGAGCCTTCCATCCCAGAGGACCAGACTGGACCACAAGAAAAGCTGATGAGATACCTAAAAAGACGCTGCAAAGAGCACAGTGCAGGAAGGGAAAACTACAATCTTAAAATTCAGTTAGTGAAGCAGAATAACAGCTCAGCCTCGTATGTACCATCTCTGCAAAGCAAATTTAAGATGCTAAATATATGATCCACACCTACTCTTTTATTTCTGTTCAGGCAAGCTTGATTCTTTTGGCTGGTAAAATACACCCAGTGGAATAAACTTGAGGAGAAGTAGCAGCCTGATTTAGTTGTCACTTGCACTGGTTTTGTACCTGTGTTTTCTGGGGGCTGAATAGGGCTCCTGGTATTAGCTCTGCCTTGAGAAGAGTCTCCTTCCAGCCTGATCCAGGTGACACATGCAGAATCCCCACCCACCCTGGTATGGAACAGACAGGGTCTTGGTGCAGAATTATGTAGAAATCTGAGTTATATTAAAGAAAAAGCCAGCTTTTCTAACTTTTAACTCATTGGTGGTGTGCTGCTCATTTTTCCTCAAAGCCAGCTGTGTTATCCCTCACTTGCAAAAGTTGAGGCCTCAGTCAGGGATGTGACATCCCGGAGTTTATGACTGTAAGGCACTCATCCATTCATTGCCTGCAAGATTAACTGGGACATGCTGAAACAGTATCCTATGAGGTGTTTTAGCTGTGGCCCTTGCTTTAGTGTTAACACCTAAATCATCTGTAATGGTATCACTGCCTGCTAGATCACTGCTGAGTTATGGCATCTGCTTTTTTGATTATGAGTTGGTTGACTCCTTTGGGCACTGTTCAGATGAATGTGCCTGCAGTTAGGTGTGATGAATCCCACCTGAGCTGCCAGTACTGGTGAAAGTCAGAAGGAAGGATGGCAGCAAGGTATACTAAGGTTGAAATCTAGACCTCGGTCTGCTCCCTGTCTTCTTAGAAAAAGAGATGCAGGCAGATGTGGGGGACCTTTCTCTGAAATGCCATAGGAAGGTAATGTTGGGTTGGTTGTGAAAAGAAAGAAAGATTTTGAAGTTCATAAAGAGAATTGTACTAATTACGTGTTTGTTTGTATTTAAAAGTCAGCCCAGCGGAATTCTTCCAATATTTTGAAATCCCCTTCTCAGAAAATGAAAAACAACAATAAAAAAAGGATGAATACATTAAAAAAAATCCATAAACCCCCTATTTATCTTTATTTCCAGGGAGTTCCTTGCAGTCTAGACCAGCAGCCAGGACTTACACATGAGGAATGCTTCAGTGCACATTGTGGTTTGTCAGTGCCAAGCACAGTGACATCCCTACAAATTCTGTAGGAGTTGTGTCTGGTTTCACATTGAGTCAAGCTGGAACGGAGGGGTCCTCTCTTGAGCTTTGTGTTCCTGATGGCTCTGAAGTGGTTACAGATTTCAGTCCCTCAACACTGAACATTAGGGTGGAAATTAGTCCACCTTTCAATAAAGTGGGTCTTTTTCCCTTCCCAGATACAATCAGGAAATTGAATCAAATCTTTGCCTTTCTGTGTGACAAGTAGGTCTTTGCTGGCGAGATCCTCTTCATCCCCAGTGTGATGCTGGGAGCCAAGCTGGCACTGCCAGCTAATGGCTGGGCTGAACTTTCCCCCCAGTAACTTGATAGCTGTACAGCTGTGCAGGCTCACAATTTGCTCCTTGGTTGTCAGCCTCCTGACAGCTTGTTCAGTGGAACAGTTTGAGAGGAGCAGGAAGCCCTGCTTTGGAGACATGGAAGTGTTTTCACACCTGAAGTGTAATTTCACACCTTGTGTTGCTCAGTAGATAAGTGCGTAAAATAGCACATCAAACGGGAACAGAAGAGGAGAGAAATGCTGCAGACAAGAGGTGGAGGCTTGTTATTTATTTCCTATCTTCAGCACACTCTGAAATAATACTTGCAGGAGCCCGGGTACAGATTACGAAGGGGTTAGCAGAGGACTTGTCTAGCCAAGCAATCTGTCACTGTCACGTGCAGAGCGAGGTGAAAACTTACACTGAGCTGGGTCTGTGGAGCACTGGGAGCTCTGACACCACAGTATTAGCAACCCCAGAGGAGTAACAGAGGAGAACTGTTTAATACAGGAGGCAGCAGGAATTTAAAGAGGAGGTTTACAGGAGCACTAAATTGGACCATCTCTTCCTTGTATTTGCTAAGCATGTTTACTCCTTGTCTGGACTCCTTGTACGGACTTAAGTTGTAAAGAAAATTGACCTTGAGTGCACCAAAAAGTAATATGAGAATCTGGAAAATATATTAAACTATCATGGGAGATCAAATAATTTCACTGTTTATGCAGGTTTTGTCCCCTCCTTTTCAAGACCCTTATTTTTTTGGTATCTGTAACAAGAGATCATAGAGTGTGGTGGAGAGGCAGCCAAGGGAAGCCTGGGTAAGACAGCCCCAATGAAGCTTGATTGTGAGGGAGAGGAAGGGAAGGTGGAGACACCATTTGAAGTGGACAATCCATAGAGATGCTCATAGTTTTGGTTAGTCTTAGGCTTGCTAGGACGGGATACCTGATATCCTGTTCTTTCCAAGAGACTGAGGCTGAAACATGCATCAGTTTTCTCTTCTCCCCAGATGAATATGAGAAAATCAAAGAGGTGCTTTCATCTTCTGCTTCTCCTCCCATGGATTTTACCGAGCAGCGCCATCCAGCCCTTTTCTGTTATTCACTGCAGACTAAACTGCTCTACCTGGAGGGTTTTGGGGGTGTTTTTTGACTGCCTGGGCCTTTCACTTAGCCTGTCACCTGCACCAAACACGTCATTTCCTCTTCTTTTGCCTCAGATACCTACGGAAAGCTCTGCCTGCGCAACTCCGCGGGCCAGGAGATGTCTCGCTGCAAGACCTCCATCCGCCGGGCACAGCCCAACCCTGTCTACAAGGAAACGTTCATCTTCCAGGTCGCCCTCTTCCAGCTCTCTGACGTGACCCTGCTGATCTCCATCTACAACAGGCGCAGCATGAAGCGCAAGGAGATGATCGGCTGGGTCTCCATGGGCCACAGCAGCAGCGGGGAGGAGGAGCAGAGCCACTGGCAGGAAATGAAGGAGTCTCAGGGCACGCAGGTCTGCAGGTGGCACACGCTGCTGGAGTCCTAGTGGTGGCCAGGGCAGCCTGCAGGTCCTGCAGGGACAAAGGGCTGTCTCCCCGTGCTCTCTGCCAGCAGAAAGGAGCTCTGGCAGGGCACGCAGCTTTAAGCTGCCCGCTCAGTGTCAGCAGCTGTGGGTATCAAAGGTGGCGAGGCCTGGGAAGCAAGTTTTGCCTTTCCAGCTTGCCCTGCCTTTTCTACATCCAGATAATTAACCCTAGTAGAGAAGCAGTGGGAATACCTGCAAAATCCTTTCCTTGGTCATTGTCTTGCTCATTTTTTCATAGGTTCAATCACCACAGACTGATTCTGATGTGATACTGTTTTCTTCTGGGGTAAACTCTCTCTTCCCTCTCTCCCCTTATTTATATTAATGAAGTTTGCAAATATTCTTGCCACGCAGATAGCTCACAGGAAAGCTAACCTGCATGCAGGTCACATCCTCTCTCCCTTTTATGATCGTGTTTCCAAGTCCTAGAAATAAGCATTTGATACCACTGTAGACTGGATGATATATTTTTCAGGCAGCATGAGAAAGCACTCTTGAATTCTCTGTCAACTTTTAAGTGCCTAGACATTACTACTGTTCTCCTGTACTAACAATTGATTTAAGGACTAAATACTACTGGTATTTTTAATCAGGCACCCTGTGCACTTGTTAGCCTGCATTGACATAGGTTTGCACAAGAGATAACAAGCATTAGTTTTGTATTGCATTATACGATGCATGTTTAGATGTTTACTTGAAGTTATGGCTTCTGGCATCACAAATACCAAAAAAAGACCAGAACAAACTGCACAGCCACCTTTGTGCCTGAATCACTCCTTTCTACATAGTTTTGCCCGTGTGTTAATGTGATTTTTAAAAATGAGGTTCATTCAGAAAAGCATTTCTGTGAGCATTACAGGAGAGGGCTTCAGATCCCTGGTTTTTCTGTGATTCAGCAAAGCACTACTCAGTGTGCTGAGGGCTCTTCAAATCTCCTGTGCTATCCTGTAATACCTCCTTGGGATATGGAAGGGGACTGGTTTGGGCATGCTGAGCAGTAGAGGATGCCAGACCATGTCACCTAACCTTGGGAAGGAGCTCTCTTGCAGGCCAGGAATAGGATCCAGAGGGGCTGCTGCTCTGCTGAAGTAGCACTGAAGAAAAGAATTCTGCTTCCTGCCTCCAACTGAAAGCAATGCAAGGAGCAGCCTTGCTGGATGAGGTGATGACACTGTCACGTGGTTACTTTTCAGACTGCATTGTCCTTTTCCATTTTAATCTCTTTTCCTGTGTCTATAAGCTGAAGTCATGGAGATGATGGATAGAGGATGTGTCTCAGTCTGCTGCTTGCCTAAGTGGTTGTTGTTGCAGTGCTGTGTGTGACACAAAGGAGGATGTTCATCCTCAGTGGAATGTAGGCAGTGAGGTGCTGAGATCTCAGATGCTATCAGCTGCCCAATCTCCCATTCCCCACACTCTCTGGGAGAGGACTGTCTTTTCTCCGTTCCTGCTGATGACAGCAGGACACAGGAAATATTTTGCTGAAGAGGTTTGTCTGTACTGAATCACTTCATGGTTTGTTTTTGCCATTTACGGAGACCTGGCACCAAATTCTGCCTCCTCCTGCACCACAGCCGCTTCCTTCGCTTCAACGGTGCTGTGCAAACCTAACTCATGCAAATCTTGGCACTGGCTGTTTGACCAAAATTGGTCCTTGGTGCTGGTTTCTGTCACATCCAGGCCAGACGGGCCCTGAGGGCACTGCTGTGACACTCACAGGTTATCTCTGGGTGTCACACAGAGGCTCTGTCTGTCCTCGGGAGGCAGACAGAATAATCTGCACAGAGAAGCACTTCTGGTACAGGTGATACAAGTTATTCTACAGACCATGCTCTTGTGTCTTCTTATCACCTGTCTGAGCATCATTTTTCCAGGGAGACTGGTGGTTATCCTATGCAGGAGGGTTCTCCTCCACTGTCTAGATAAACTGGCACGTCTGCTTTGCACTACTGGGGCTTTGTAACACCAAACAAGGTGAATCCTAAATGCAGCTCATCCAACAAACACGTGTCTGACTGCACTGCTGAAGCTGCTGTGTTAGCAATGCAAGAAAAAGTGAACGTCTGAGTGGTAACCAGCACAATAGAATTTTATGTATCATATATTTTTCTGCTGGGGAAAAACAAAAAAGTAGAGGAAACAGCCCAATTCAAAAGGTACATTTGCTGATTCCAGTTGTTTTCCAATCTCTTAATATTTTTTCTTTTGTCCTGAGCTGCATAAAATGTATATGCAAGTGCTTAAAATGAGAGTTATTACCTGGAATATGCATGTGTAATAAACTTTCTGAGATTCTCTTCAGAACTTCTCGAACCTGCAAAGTCTTGCCTATGTTTCATGATTAGCTAAGGAAAAAGTGTAAGCTCGTAATACATTTCAGCAGTGAACTGGAGATAACTCAGATTTATAACAGCATGATTAAAAAAAAAACTAATGAAAAAGATAATTTTAAAAAACAACGAAGTACACTGGGTTTGGACTTCCATGCTGTTTTCACATTAAGATCTTTTCTGAAGATATGGCATTAAGGGAATTAAATTTTAATGTATAATTTCATTGTAGAGTTTTTGGAGTCAGAGAAAAGCAAGTGAAAACAACTTACTTAGAGTAAGTTAATACCTAAGCACATGTCAAAACTTTGCTGTCCAAGGGAAGCAGGTTGCTACATCCTTGCTGCCACATTTTACCCTTATATTTTATCAGAAAATTTTGGAGGGAGAGGGCAAGGGCTGTGACAGGGGGACCATTGGGTTTGTGGAGCTACTGCCAAAACTCTTGGCACATCCATGCCTTGAGAAGTGCACTTGTGGGGTTCTTTATGTTCCTACTAAAGCAATGGAGAAATTCAGGAGTCTTGGGATGAACAAGGTGCTGAGGGTACTCGTGCTTGCTAGCTATATTTTGGGATTTTTATTGCTTTTGTGGTTTATTTTCCCTTCCATTATTGACTGTCTGTGAAATGGAGCCTTTGCAGCAGCTCTGGCATATTCCAAAGCTCCTGTAATTCTTCCCATTGACAGACTGAATTAGTCATTGCTAATATTGATACAGGCTGGGTTTGTGCTCATGGTCTTTCTTATGTAAACACCACTGCCCTTTTAGTCACTGCTTTAACCCCTTGTTTCCTTTGGAAGTGGCTGACAAGGACGTTTTCCATTCCTTAGGAATCCTGACTCTCAGCTGACTCACATAGGGCTGGTAGACCCTGCTCCACTGGCCTTCTCTGTGGATGCTGATGCTCTCTGCTTCTGTGGGGTTCCAGGTGGGGAGAAGAGCTGTGAGAGGGCCATGGGGATTTCAGGGAGCAGGATAGGAATGGATAACCTGGTTCTGGGGTGCTTGGGCACTTGCAGGTCTAAATACTGGAAGTTTCCTAATGCTCTCATGTTTTCTAAGATAGTTCATTCCCTTTTGACACCACTGTGTGTAACCCCTTTATAGTTTATTTGAATTTTCTTTTAAAAAAAAAGGTTAAAAAAAAGGCAAAAAAAGCATGAAAATGTGGAAAGGGATTAACTGCATTGGCCCAGAGATTTATGGGCAAGTGCCCTAGATACATCTCTGTATCTTGAACAGCATTGTTCATCTGGTTGCAGTCTGTTTGTTCCTTGTTCTCTCCCCAGCCAGCATGCCCCTGCCCTGCCAAGCTCTCTGCTGCTATTTTATTTTTTCTTTTTTAATGTTTATCGACAACAGAACCGAGTGATCTCACCGTGTTTATATTCCCCATAATAATGGTGATCTTCAACTGATGCCCACAGAAATGAGTTCCTCTTTTAGCCCACTGAGCTGCAGCAATCACTCACTGAAGTGCCCATTTGCAAAGGCTTTATCTGGATGATCTTCTGCATCCTTTGATTTGGCTGGGTTTCCTTTTTACCGGTGTCTTTAATTAGCTGGACCCTGCTGTGGCCTGCTCGTTCCTGTTGCTCTGCCTCGTCTGCCTTTCCCTTCAGGGGCAATGTGGGTTGTGCAGCTCCCGGGGTACGTGGACAAAGCTTGGGTGTATTTTTAGCAGCTGCAGATCCCGAGGAGTTATTTGGTGTTTTACATAGCTGACTGATCTTCAGTCATGGATGTCTTTAGAAGTTCCTGGATGCACAGACCCAAAGGCTGCCAGCTGCTATTGATCATTTTCCCAGCATAAAGCTGAAGGTGGCAGCTTGGCAGAGGAGCAGGCATTTCCTCTGGTGGCAGTTCATTTTCCCCTTCAGCTGGAGCTGGCAGTGACCTTGGAGCTGGCGTGCCTGCCGAGCTTGCTTCCCGCTCCCATATTTATCATCATTTTTAATCTGTGTGATCACAGCACTTCATCTCTCTGCCTCTCAGCTGCCTTCTGCCCTTCAGCATGAAAAGTTGACTGAGAGGCTGAGCAAAGAATATGGCCTTCTCCATCATATTATCCCTTCCCAGAGGGGTCATCTCGAAGCTGTGATGCTCCTGATCAAGACCTTGCCTCCCTGCTCTCTTGTCCACTTGTGGAGTGTGAAGTTTGTTAGTTGGGCTGTGACACTTAAATATTTACAGAGTAGTGACACCCATTCACCTCCATGTGGACCAAGTTAATGACAGAAGAAACAACCTGTTCTCTGTTTGCTTTCCTCCTTTTCTCATGGGCATTGTGTTCTGTGAAAGGACAACAGAGCCTGCAGGAATTAGTATGCGGGAACATCCTCTTTCCATTTAAAATGTGCTAAGTGTGATGTTTGCAGCTATGGTTTGAGGGGAAGAAACAAAGCAGCCAGGGTTTGTAGAGAAGCTCACATTTTGAATGAGGCAGGTTTTTCCCTCCAGCGTGTGATATCCCAACAAATACATTCTCATATCCCAGGAAGCGGTGCTGGCTCTGAGCTCCTCTGCTTCTGTGATACAAGCAGCCAGAAGCTGGCAGATCCCAAAGCTTGGAAAGGCATCCAAGATAATTCCACAGAGCTGGTCTGGGCGTTTATTTGGGATCTGGTGAGGATTTAACAAGCTGTCAGGCAAGAAATGAAAACCCCAAGCAGTGGTGGGAAGGTGGTGGCGGGGGAGAGAGGCAGGAGGGGCAGGCTCTTGGTGTGCTGGTGCTGCTGTAGAGCTGGGAATTTGCTCGCTCCCTACTCCAGAAAGCAGCACAGCCGGGCTGCAGTGGCATCAAGCCTGAGCTGAAACCCGGCTTCTCTGCATGACTCCTGAGCTCCAGATCTGCTGAAGGCACACAGCTTTTCTATTCAGTACAGGGTGAGCTTGTGTCTTCCTGCAGCCTACACTGTGGGCCCTAAGAAATGAATGTGTAAATATTTTGTCTCTCACAGCAGCCCAAGGTCATCTTTCTGGAACAGCAAACAGGCACAGAATCCAAAGAAGATCAGTCTGTCATATGAGTAAGGTTAGCATCTGCACTTACAAATGACAAAGGCTATTAATCCTCATGCTGTAATCCCCAAGCTGTTTGCCAGCTGGCAGCAGGAAGATGCTCCTGCTCAACCCACACAGCTATCCATGTTTTTTCACCTTTATAAAGCAGATATAGGTCAATACTGTAGCCTGAATAAAAAACTTGGTAGATGCCATTCATCTCTTCTGGCATTACAATACCTCTCCTCTCCAAACAAATCCTCTGTACAAATGAAGGGTGAGAGGAGAGCTCTGGGCTGGGCTCTCCCTGTGCTGCTCCCCTAAAACAGAAGGCTGAAGGTGAGATTTTTTTTCCCTCTCCTCTGCTCCTGAGTTTGTCCTGGGTGGATGAATTTTGAGATCTCTCTGCAAAGCTGAACAACCTTAGCAAAACTCTGTCACTAGACAGGTCTTTACACCCAGAGCAGGGAAAACCTAATTTTTGCAGAAGGCAAATGAAATTCCAGTAATGGGACTTTCTTTGGTCTTAGTTTGGGAACCTGCATAGGATTTGGGTATTGCCTGTCACAGGAGCATAAACCCTTGAATCCTCTGAGGTATCACTGGTGGAGCAGAAGAAAGACTGCAGGTAGTGATGCAGGTAGGCTGTGATAGTCTGTGATCTCACACACCAAAAGCACTATGGTCACTGGGTTGCCCCCAGTGAGTATTAGGCAGCTGGGGTTGGAAATAGTTGAGGAAGAAACACAAAAGCCAGATGGGAGCTGTGAAACTCCACTCAGACCTGTTACTTGCTCGTCTCTCAAGGAAATTGGAAAGCAATATTTTTTTTTGCTTTAACAGCAATCACAGCTGCTTTGGCAGCTGCAGGTGTGAGGAGCTAAGGGTGTTTCCTCCTCGTTTTTGTATTTCCTCTGGCTGTAGTGGGGGACATCAAATAGACACCACATACTCTGGAGATGTTTGGTCCCTGTAGTGTCATTCCCAGTGTGGGCTAATTTTACTGAGAAACAAGAGACAAAAAGCTGATATTGGCCATGGGCGAGGAAAAAGGATTCAGGGTTCACACAAAAGCAGGATCCTTCCTGAGCCCCACAACCATTAATCAGCTGTGACCTCCAGGGAAGGCACTTCATTGTGCCAAATACTTCCCTCTCGCTTCATTTCTCTTAGGGAAACATTGCAAATTTCTCTCTTGATTACTAACTAGGAAAAAAAATCATATCATTTTGCCAGCTTTCCTCATCCCTGTTGTGTCTTGTTAACACTTTCCAGGTGTTTTTCCTTCATGCCGTCTCCATCACTGCATCTCCCATCCTCTCATTAATATCTACAGAGCTCTGGTCCGAGGCAGGTCAGTGCCTGGTAGCAATATTTTATGTTCATGGTGCTCAGGATAAAACCTGTCCTCTGATCCCTTGTCACTACGTGGCACCTCAAGCACAAGTTTTCCAGATGAACTGGTACCACATCTCTCCTGCATTCCTCTGCTGGCATTGCCATGGTTTGTGTCTTGCTGGGCTGTGTTCTCAGCTGTAACTTCATTGACTTTTTCCCAGCAGAGAGTTTTGTTTGTCAAGAAGAGTAAATGAAGCAATCATTTGGTAGACTTAGCATTTAAATACTGTGTGACATTTATATGTGTGTGTATATATAAAAATGTTTTTTTTTTATGGCAGAGTGCCGCGGGGCATTTGCATGAAGCACATCTCGATGTATATTTGACTGTTGATTTAAATATACGGTATGTAATAAGTTATTTTTAGTGTGTATTGACTTCTTTCTATATTGGAACAATATACCATCTCTGGCAGGGTTTTGTTGTCTCTCTGTTGCAGGCACAGCTGGACACTGTAGACACTGAGGTGTGTCCTTGTCCTGGTTCCTCCTTGAGCTCTGTGGGGTGGGAGTCATTCCCCTCAGGAGCTTTGTGGGTGGACAGACATCACTCCTGGGGTTTATTGCCACAGGACAGTGTTGTGAGCCTCCTACTGCACCTCCCTCCTGGTGTTTAGTAGAATGCTGAGTATTTCTCCTCTCTCTGCTGTCATCTCCTCGGCACAGGGGGCTGGTTGGTGTTTGGAGTGATTCAGCCCCGTGGCTGAGGGAGCACCAGCAGCAATGGAGATCTCAGCTCCCCTTTCCCAGCCTGAGATCACAGACCCACAGAATGGTTTGGGTTGGAAGGGGCCTTAAAGACTACCCCATTCCAACCCCCTGCCATGGGCAACCTCCCACCAGACCAGGCTGCTCAGAGGCCTGTCCAGCCTGGCCTTGAACAATTCCAGGGATGAACATCCACAATTTCTCTGAGCAAGCACAAAATTTACCTATAAATTGTGTACTTTAAAAAATATCAGTACAGACAAATTAATAAAAATGCTACATCCCTAACTTCTGTTGGTGCAAAAGCAAGACTTCTAGAGCTTGCATTTATTGTCGAATTATTTTTACGGTAAATAAATTTGTAAAGGGGAAACTTTTCCTACTGTGAAGGTTATAAGAAACAAATTCATATGTCCTTCTCATTTTTGTGAAGTTCAAAGCTTTGCACTGAAAATTGTACCTTGAATCTAGTTACTGGATGGTTGGTATTGACTGGTGAGAGGCCACTGGGATGGTGTGAGCATTGCTCCACTTGCTGGGTATATGATTGAAAGAGATATCTGGAGTACAAAACTGTGATAAAAAGATGAAAAATACAAGGAAAAGATGTTTGGATATTCAGCTGGAAAACTGGTATGGGTTTATTCTTAGCTTTTCATGTAGTTGACAATGAAACATTTTTTTTTCTACTTAAGTGCTAACGTGCATGATCATACAATATATTGCCTCTTGCTAATTATATGCTGCGTTAGGAATACTAATGTCTAGATGATATCTGACTGGAAAAGAAAAAAATCAGCATTTAACCCAGCTTCTGCAGAATTCTGGACTGAAACTACCCCTGCACACACAGAGCTGTACACACCTTAGAAACAGTCTTATTTTGTAATGGAGAATGCTGCTGTTACAGGTTTTATCAATAAAACAGAAGCAGATGGCTCATGTAGACATGCAAACCCATCCTAGCTTCCTTTTTGTCCTCGCTGTGGCAGAGCAGAGTGAATATGCATCCAGGAGAGGGGAGCGTGTTTTGTTCAGAACAGGGATGCAGGAGCCTGCTGCATAATGCAGGACTGGGAGGAATGGGAAGTATCTGCCCTGCCCTTGGTCCCCCTGCCCATCCACATGGACACAGGGGCCCTGTGGCAGCAGGCTGGGGCATTTCAGGGACAGAAGAGATTCCCGTGCCCCACTGACGCCTTGAAGTGGCTGCCTGAAACACAGGCTAGAGAAAATTAAGAGGATAGAAGTGGGGCTTTAATGAAGACCTTCACTAGGTACACCCTGGGCAGCCAAGAGCCTCCAAGAGGCTACACCCAAGCTGGACAACAGTCTCAAGTTTTTCATACAGTTACAAGTTTGGTCCATTTACATGTCAGGGATTAATCCTCCAATTATAGTTTCAGGTAATGAAGTAATTTACTCCAAGTTTGCCCCCCCACTTCACTGCTGTTTGCTGCTCTCAGGGCTGAGACAATAAAAAGTCCGTGAAGTTCAGGCCTAGAGATGACTTACTTTGCCTGGATAAAATGGGAGAACAGTAGATGACAGGATGCAGAGTTTTAGAATTATACACTAAAGCAGTACAGGATCTGAAAAATATAAAAGCTAAATCCTAAGGTATCACCATCATGTCTCTGCTTCCCTCTGCATACAGCCATTCAGCCAACGGGGTATGTGGGGAAGGAAAAGTGCTGGCTGTGCCTTTGGCATCTGCTCTTCCCTGCTTTCTCATCCAGTCCTGGCAGGAGTTCGGGGAGAAGCCCCTCCAGTCCCCCCTCTGGTGTTACCCTGCACTCAGCATTTCTCCTACACACCAGTGACATGTTGGCACCAGGGCACACAGAGTCAGTGTCACCAGGGTCCCTGCTGTGTGTAGGCACCAGCCTTGCTGACATCCTGGCTGTGTGTATGGGGCACAGAGGGTTGCCCCCCTCGAAGCTGGGGTGGCCACTTGGTGGAAACAAAGGTAAGAGGTCAAATGATGAGCTGGAGAGGTGGAATTGGGCCAACAAAGGGTGTGCCTGTATCTGGTGGCTACTTTTGTTTGCATCTACCTTTGGCCATGATGCATTTGTGAGTGGTTTACTTCTGGTAGGTTGCAGTTGTACTCCCTGCCTACATTAAGAAGGAGAACGACAGAAGATTAAAAAAATTCCCAGATTGGTGACTTTGAACTGGGGTTAGTTTGTTTCTCTCAGAATAGCAGTGCCATATTTGAGGGAGACATGAGAAACCACGATTTCTGCAGCCCTGCTGGCACCCACAGGGTTGGCTTTCCAGGACCAGCCCTGAAATAGAGTTTCTTTTTCTGGCAACAGTTGGTAGCTCAGTGCGTGGAGACCTCAGCAAAGGCAGTTGATATAAGAGATGTCTGAGGACACGGAAAACCCAGCCCAGGGCCCTTCATCTTAAAGACAGTGGAGAAGCAGGATATGCTGGGAGGTTCAGAGAGAAACTAGGGAGTTTGGAAAAACTCACCCTCCCTGGTGTAAACTGGGGATGAAATCATGAGTTTGATTAAGGACTGATCTTCGTGGATGATCAGGCTCAGCTGAGAGGGCTGGTGGGGGCTGCAGGGTGGGCTGGGGTTTGCTCTGGGTTGCAGCAATGCCCCAGCAGCTCCTCCAGGCGCAGAGGGGGATCTGCAGAGCCAGGTACTGTCTGCAAGTTGCTCAGGGGTTTGGGAGCTCAGGCACTGCTGCCGGGGTCTGAGTCAGTACCAGGGCAGCGTTTTCCTGGCTCGGTTATCCTAACACTGCTTTACCCCATGCCTTTTCAGAAAACCACTTACAATTCTCCCTGCCCAATGAACCAGCCTCAATTCTCCCACCAAGTCACCCTACTCCTCCCCAGTAACCCCAGTGCTGAGGGATGCCAGTGATGGCTCTGGAGGACTTGGGCACTGCTGGGAACGCCACGCTTGCATTGCTGTTCCCACAGCCTCACCCTGCCCTTGTGGGAGTGTCCTCAGCCTCAGGTGGGTTTTCCCAGGCTGATTCCCAGTTCAGGGCTAACCAGCACAGGGTTTGTCTCATTCCTGCAGGCAGACTTGCCTGTGGCCCCTGTGAGCTCAGCACACACCACGATGAAGCTGCTGGCCCTGAACTCGGGGAGAGGCGACCGGGCCGTAGTGCCAGCATCGGTGCCAGCCCTTGGTCAGCTTGGCCTCAATGAGGCTGCCCATAAGTTTGGTAGTAAAAACTCAGGTTTTCTGTGTGCTGGGTGTACAACAGCACCATGCAAATGCAAGGGCTTAGCACTGCACTTGCTGCTCCTGCTGGGACACCACTGCTCAGCACGAGCGCGTGTGGGTGCCGCCGGGCTCCCGGCTGTGTTATGTTTTATCGTTCTGATTATCCTGTCCTTCCTCCAGCTGCATTTTAATTCTTCAGAATGACTTCATCCCTTGGCAAAGCACCAAGCGCTGTTTTGTCAAGACATCCTTTTTTTTTTTTAATCCTAATTTTGACCACTTGGAAAAGTCACATTGTTAATGTCAGGAAACGAAGTTTTGGATTTCAGAGAAAGAGTGATATCATTTTTCACGAGAGGGTGAAAGCATTCCCACTTCTCAATCAGCTCAGTGGAGGCTAAAGCTGAGCTGTCTGCCATCTGTCTCCTCGCCAGTCTCTCTTCCACCACCATCACTTTTTAACAGGTTGGCCAATTTCAATCACATTTGAGAGCAGAGTAACTGTCTCAAAGACAGTTATGCTTCTATAAATTTTGTCAGCTGGCAGAGGATCATTTCCAGAGAAGCAGAAAGGAGTGGGTTTGATGGCCAAGGGTCGGTGAGCTGGTCCATTGTGACAGCTCCAGCATGTGCTGCCTCTGGTTGAGCTGGGGGTGTCCAAGGGGACATGGTGGAACTTGGCTGGGGGTGTAGGGAAAGTGCAGGGGGTAAAGAGCACAGATATGTAGGAAAATGAACTTCATTTTTTCTGCTCTTCCCCAGCTTGTTTCAGAAGGTTTTAAAAAGTTTTTCTCAAATGTAAAAGGGTAAAAGAAAAAAAAATAAAATTTCAGCAAATTTTCTTGTGCAATGAATTGGAAGATAGAAGAGAAAAATAATGTTCTAGTACAGAAAGAACAGAGAGAAAGAGCATTTAAGATGGAGCCAGGATTAGCCTCCCAAGGCCTCTGCTCCCTCTGAGGCTGGCCAACCTCTGGGATGCATGAACAGGGTCCAGAAACTACTGAAACCTGAGATGAAACTCAGGTTTGACCTGATACTGAAACTACTGGACCCTGAGATGGAGCTACTCATCTTCATTTGCTGTGGCAAGCCAATGGCTGGGAAAGCTTTTGAGGGTCTGTGTCTGCTGGAGGCAGCTGAGTGGGCCAGGCCAAGGACAAAACCCAGTCCAGGATGCAGCTCCTCACGTCTGAAACTTCTCAGGTACAAATGCAGAACATTTTGGGTGCATTTTATCATTTGAAAATACCTGCTACATGCTGTGTTTAGAAATGCAGCACCTGTGTAGGTATATGCAGCCTGGGAGGGCTGGTGCTTTTCTACACACATCTTTTGAATATCTGATGCTTGAATTCAAAAGGGCACATTAATTTAATTCATTTTTCTTTAACACTTGGCTTGAGGAGACATAACTGCTTTGAAATGAAGGAACTGAATTTTTTTTCTGATTCTGTGAGACAGTTAAAGTAAATGCTAAAGTTCTGAGGTTTTATATTTCCAATTGCTCTAAAGCATTTAAAAACATGTATTTGTTATAGCAGTGAATATGTCAGGCAATTCTGCTTTCAAAAGACAAAAATAAAAGAAAAAAGCTGCTCTTCTATTGTCTTCCTGTCCAGGTTTTATCTTGTGCAGCACACATTTAAAATCTTATCTTCTCAAATAATATCCCTGTCAATAGAGACTTTGGTCCCAGTTCATGGGTCTGTTTAATTTCCTCTGCACTAAAACACTGTGTGAGTCAGCTGGGCAATGATTCCTGACCAGGCATCCCTGGTGGAGGGGAAAACTCCTCTCCAGACAAGGAGAGGAGGTGATTTCTCATGCTTCCATGGCAGGAGGAAGGGGATGGGATGGCGTGGGATGGAGCACCTTCTCTTCTTCCTGATGGAGGGCCCTTTGAGTCAGCAGAGCAGTGCTGGTTTACACTGGCAGGGGATCTGCTTCCCTGCACTTTCTGCCCCCTTGGAAAGTGGGCAAAGAAAAGCAGCTACACTTGGATTGTGGAAGAATTTCCTCAGGGCTGATCAGGGGAGGGAAACACTTCTTGGATCCAGCTGAGGAAACACAGCTGACCTTTTGGCTGTAAATTATTGCCTTCTAGTAAGTCCTGCTTGTGTGCTGACAGAAGAGGGGAAGATGTGTCTTTACAGTAGAAATGGTGTGGAATGTTGAAAAACAATAAAGTAAATTTCACGAAGATTGGAGTGAGTGATGCTGTCGTTCATTCAGCTCTTAGGCACAGAGTAGGTGCTTCTGTGTCTTCCTTTCCTGTCTCTGCTTACAGAAGTGATATTACTGAATTAATTACGACATCTTTGTGAAGAGCTGAAGAATCGCTCAAGTCCTGGATTCAGCATTAGAAAAATGTCAGATTCATCTCACAGTAAATTTAAAATTACACCAACTTGAACTACTGCTACTGGCAGCATAATAATAAGGCAGGTAATCAAAATCAATTAAATTCTAGTGCCTTCCTATTGTCCCAGAAAATTCAAAGTTGAAATTGGAATTTCATTTGAATATTCTTTCTTAGTAAAAGAAGCAGGACTTCAGAGATAATTTGAAGTAAATATGTGGCTGTGAAAGATCTTTCCTCAAGCTGCAGAGACCAGGGGAGCCATGTGTGCATGTTTGTGCACACTGAGAACCAAATGCAGCCAGGTGATCCAAGTCAAGGGAATAACTGACCTGAGGCTGCTGCATTGACATGTGCTAGCTGAGCCTCAGGCTTGACAAGACCCAGTTTGTTAAAATTTGGGTGAGATATTGATCCAGGTGAGTGCCAAATGCAGTGTGCCTCCATTCTCACTGTCTAAGAGGGAGGAGGACAAAGCCTGGTGCAAAATCCTCTGCAGAACCTCCATGGAGCAGCCAGAGGGAGGGGAACTCCCTGTGTCCTTCCAGCAGTGACATGATCAGATAGAATATGCATTGGAACATCTTACGGATCACAGGGGAACAGGGAATTGCCCAGAAACTTCAAATGCTGTCAAAATGAATATGTTCCCATTGCACCTTGCCTTGTTTCTGGCACCATCTGAGCCTTTGAGTCACGTTTAGTAGGATGGCAGGTGGCAGTAGTTGTTTTGGAAGTGTTCAAGGTGAGGCTGGTGGGGCTTTGAGCAACACGGTGTAGTGGGAAGTGTCCCTGCCCATGGCAAGGACAAGGTGGTGGAACAAGATAATCTTTAGGGTCCCTTGCAACCCAAGCCATTCTGAGGTTCTATGGGCTGGACTGAGTGACTGCTTGGATAGGGAGGCTGTGGCATGAAGGTGAGTCTGTCAGGGACAGTGGTGTCATCCATAGTAGCTGTGAGGAAATGGACACAGCTGGCAGGTGCAGAGATGTTTCTTCTTGGAGAAAAGCCCTGATCAAAGCCCAGGCTTGGTGCTGGGCTGATCTAAGCCACTGTTGTACCAGTAACACCAGTGCAGCCATTGGCACCAACCTGGCTGTCCAGAAGAGCTCATCTTGTGCAACTCCTTTTCACTCTGGGAGTGACCCACTTCTTCCCGGGAAGGGCCCTACACATAGCTGGTGTGTTTTTTAAAAAATAACACATTTCTTTTTTTACCTTCCTATCTGCCAATATTTACATACAGACTTAGGCTTTCAGGGAAAGGGATTTCCCCTCTTTCTGCACACAGTATTATACAAGTGAGATTTTACTGACTCCTTTTAATCTTTTTCTGAGCCTTTCTGGGTGAACCCTTGGTTGTAAGGGTAGGCTGAGCCTGGTATCCCACCTATAACCCTAAGGAGGGTGCTCAGCAGTAAAATCCCACTGTCTGTCTGAGATGCAGTTGTTGTCCTACCTCACAGTGACCTGCTCTTTTATTTGGGAGGAGGTCTGGGTTGTTTTGCTGTGCAGCTTTTTTTTCCTACAGCAATCCAGTTCCTGGCCATGGGATCATGGGTGTAAGTGCCAGGGTGGGACCCAGGGCACCGTGGTGGAACATCCCAAAAGCTCAGGGAAAAAAGTGGGCCAGGATCTGATGGTAGGCATGGAGGGAAAGGGATAATCATAAATCAGGAGGGAAGAGGAACATGACCCAGTGAGAGAGCAGAAGAGCTCGGCTCTCCGCCAGCAGGACCGAATTGGGCTCCTCTCCCTGCAGCCCTTCCAAGCACCGGCTTGTGTCTCTCCCCATCTTGCCCTGAAGGGAGCAGAGCTCTCGCCCTCTCTCAGTGTCGCAACGAGCACCGAGCACCTCCGCGGCTGCCGGCCCGCTCCGCGCACCCTTCAGCCCGCCCTGACGGGAGGTTTTATGGTCCCCCTTGCCCGCCCCCTCTCCGGGCTGCTCCCCCCTCCCGGTTCTGGCGTTTCACGTCCCCATCCTCTGCCGCGAGCCCCAGGCAGCTCCTCACCGCCTGTTCAGCTCTGAGCCGCGGCACCTGCTCCATCCTCCGGCTCACCCCGCAGCCCGGCACGGCCCGGCCCGGCGCGGAGCATCCCGGTGGCGGGACCTGCTCCTCCCTCTTCCCCTCTTCCTCCTCCCTCCCTCTCCCTCCTTCCCTCCCTCCCCACGGCCTCGAGTCGCGCCAGTGATGGAGAGAGCGTCACCGTCTCCTAGCAGCGCTCCTAGCAACGCTCCTAGCAACCGGGCAACATCTGCTCCCGCTGGACCAATCCGCGCGGGGAACATCTGGGCACCCACCTCCGCGGGCTGCGGCCGGGAGGTGATGCGCTCCTCAGTGGCTGCAGGGACCCGCAGGAGCTGCCACCACCGCCACCACCACCGCCGCCACCACCAGCAGCACCGCCACCACCTCCTCCAGGAGCGGCGAGGGAAGGACGGAGCAGCCCTCCCTCTGGAGCCGGGGCTCGCTGGGTGAGTGCCACTGAGCCGGCGGTGGCCGGGGACAGCGAGCTGTGGGGTTGCCCGTGTCAGCGAGGTGGTGTGGGGATCTGCTGGTGGGGTCTGCTGCAAAGGGTTTAGCAGGTGGAGTAAGTTTTGTGTTTGTTTGGGAGCTCTCGTGGCTTTGCTGCAGCGTGGGAGAGGGAAGAGCTGAGAGGCAGGCTCCGCGCGTCCCGCAGTGCCACGGGCAGAGGTGCTGCTGCTCTGCCAGACTCTACAAAAGATCATTTCCATCACAGTCCTCTTTTTACAGTCAGAGCTGAAGTCTGAAAAGTAACCATAGCTCCTCTTTCCATTGCCTGTTAATGCTGTCATCCTCTGGGATGACACAACTGTCTAAATATAGTTGTCTTATAGCTGCGAGACATGAGTATGCATGCACACAAGCTCTCTCTTCCTTTCTCTCTTGCAGGGTTTAGACATGTCTAATTTTGTTCATGCACTTAAAAATCTGAATGTCTCTGGTACACACATGTAGAAGTCCAAAATTCAGCTATACACATGTGTCTGTGATTGTTTTTCCCTCTACGAGTGGGAGATAGTCTTACTACAGCATGCCAAATACTTCACCCAGAAGGCAAGGCATCAGTCTGGAAAACATACTGTATGTCAGGCAAACTCTGAAATGTGCACTCTGTTAAAGAGAAATGGGAATCTGACTTTCCCCAGACCTGTACAGCTCTGCAGGCAGTGTGAGAGTGTATGATAGAAAATGAATGCTGCTACTGAAAATAATGGCATGGTTTTAATAGCAGCCCTTTAGCTTTCCTCTGAGGTTGACAAGAATTAATGGAGAAAATAACGTGCCATTTTAAGAGGTGGTTGGGGCAGAATTAATGTTCTAGCTCCAGAAACATCCGGATATTTAGAGGAGCAAGCTGTATTTTTGCAGCATTTGCTCTGAGAGGATTATAGCTACACCACTGAGAGACTGAAAGGTTTTTTTTTCTTAATGTTTTATCTACTTTCCTGATGTGTGAAAGGGACTCCAGGAAGCAAGGTCAAAGTTAGAGAATTGGGTGTAACATCAGAACTCTTATTTATCCCTGATACTAAGCCCTGTGGGGATGCTGAAATAGCACTTTCTCCTCTCGTGGTCCAGCTGCTCGCCGTGTTTGTCCTGATTTTGCCACCTGAGCCATGTGTGTTTCTCCTTGATCCACCACGGCAGGTGACCGTTCAGCAGTGCCGTGCTGCCAGAAATGCTCGCTGAGCCCGTGCGAGGGGGAAATCTTACCAGAACTGCTGAGATTACCCCAGAAAGACCCTTTGCAGACTGACTCCACATCCTCAGGTAACTAACAAGTTTGCAAACTTCAGCTGGTTGGGCTGAGTGAGGGAATTTACTGGGGTTGATGTCGAAAGGGAACCTGGAATTATTATTTTATTCTATTGAGGAAAGCAGTGGGACTGTAAGGATGGAGACAGGAATAGTCACTCAGCCATGAAGTCTCATGCCTTCATGCCCTCACGAGAGGCATTAAGATGCTTGTGCCTTGTACACATGTGTGCCCAGGGAGAATCTGCAATTAGGGAGATCTGCAGAGCAATCAGGAAACTAAAAGGTGGTTTTAAAGTGCAAAGCCAGCAGACAAGTGTGCGGCTGGGGGTCCCCACCTCCCCGTGGATCAATGGAAGGGGGCTTTATCTGGCTGATAAGGCTCGATATGCTACGGGGGCTGCCATCGATGGGCATCCGTGAGAAATCCTGGGGCTGGCATGTGTTTTCGATCCACATGTTCATCTGCCTGTGGTCTGGTAGCTTTGCATTATCAGCTGGGAATCCTACAGTGGGACCAGCTGCTTATGCTGCCCTAGGAGAGGAGAAAAGCAGCAGCATAGCATGTGAAACCAGGGACACGTTTCAGCTGAGCACCCCCTAATTGCGAGAGCTCTGAAGGTTGGAGACGGGGGAATTGATCACCGCAGTTTGACAGCAGTCACAAGGACATGATGATACGTCCTGCCATGTCAAAGTCACGTCTCCTGCTGATAATACAGGCCAGCTTCTGTGTGCTCAGAAGCCTCAGGTTTTGTTTTTGAGCAGCAAGAGATGCTCAGCGAAGGTCTCCGTCTCAGGCAGCTGTAGCTCGCCTATTGATCACTCTCCTTTACGCTGCGATAGGAACCCTGCAGGGCAGCGGCACATTTGAGTCACCACCTCGGTGCGCAGCTTGGCGGGGCTGGCTCGGCCAGCCGGCTCCGTGCTCACCCCCTGCAGATGTCTGCATCAACAACCAAATAGTATCGACTCGGACGAGCCCTTTCTCTGCAGGAATGGGCAGGCAGGGAGCAATTGTCTTCCCGAGGAAAGGTAGGCGAGGTGCAGGAGCAGGCAGGTGTGAGGATGCTCCCAAGGGCTCACCTACAAGTTCTGGGATGGGGCTGCCGTGCAGAGCCGGGGCTTGCAGATCCCTCTCTGTTGTGTGAGATGCAAAAGCACAAGCTCAGGTGTTTTTCTCCTGGATGTTCAATCATTTTTTTGAACTCTGTGTTAGCTCCTGTCTCGGCTAGGCTGCAGCCCCGTGGAAATTGCCCGGCATTAATTCATGCCCAAGAGGGGCTGCTGTCACTGGGGCGATGCAGGAGCGCAGGTGAAGTGACTTTGCTGCAATTTGCAGTTCAAATGGGATGTTGCCGTGATATAAATGTATTTCCAATCCAATTTAGATTAGACAGCCCTCTATCCAAACATGCCTAATAACTCTGCGAGTACCACGCCGCAGAGCACCATAATTATTCCTGGAGAAATAAACAGGAACGGACACATTTTGCTCTGTTGAAAGTACAATTAAAGCCCTTGCGAGGCTGAGCCTGAGAGCCCCAAGCCTCAGACAGAGGCGTCTATTCCCTCAGTGCCGCGCGTGGGATTTACATCCCAAACTTCCATTAGCGCTAATGGCAGCTCCAGCCGCCGTGCCCCGATGTGCTGTGCATTCCGAGCAGGCACGCACCGGCGGGGTGTAAACAGCGGGCAGCGGGAGCGGCAGCGCCCGCCCCGGGGCTGCCGAGCCCCGGCAGCACCGCCCGCCGCCGCAAATTGCGCCGAGTCCTCGGGGAGCAGCAGAGGGCTTGCGGCTGAGCGCTGCCGGGATGCTGAATGTGCTTTCCCGGCGCTCATCCAGGCTGGAAGGACAAACCTCAGGCTCGGGACTCGGCGCTGTGCTGGTTGGTCCCCGCGGGGAGATTTGGCCCCCTGCCTTGACTTGTGGTGTAGCGCTGGAAGAAACGTAATGTGATTAAGATGTATCTGTCTCTGAGCTTGAGTGAGGCAGAGGCAGTGACTCATAGCACCTTGCTGGAGCTGTCAAAACACTTGGCTCGCGAGAATAGCCTTCTACACAAAAAGCACTGATTCAATATGTTTATATTTAAACAAAACACTGAGGGTCTGATTCACTGCGGCATTACTACAGCCTCGGATGGCTGTAACCCCAGCCAAGCAGCTCCCAGGCACGCACAGAGCCGTCGAGTGCTGACTTCCAATAAGTGTTAGAGAAGGGCTCGGTCCTTGCGAGCCTCCTGCACGGAGAGGGGTCCCTCGAGGGCTTTAGCATCGGTGCTGTTGTGGAGGGCACAGTGCAAGGTCACAGCTCATGCTCTCGTTCCCCTGAACCTGCAGACTGATGTGTGGACACCAGCAGCAGCCACAAAAGATGATGGTGATGAAATGAGTGGTGGTGGGATGGCCCCACCACTGATCACCAGAGCAGACCCTGAGTTTCTCTTGAGCAACCCTGGGATGGGACTTGTGTTCCTTCAGCTCACTTTCTCACCCTGCAGGTGTGCAGGCAGCACCCCTTTGCTCCCGGGGCACTGAGCCACCTGTGACAGCCTGTGGGAGCTGCTGAGCTGGGGAAGTGGGTGCTCCAAGCTCTGCAGATTTGGAGCTCCTGGGATTTGCTGACAGATGGTGTGGTGTTGAGCAGCTTGGGGCTACTTTGCTCCTCTAGTGTAGTCTTTCATTTAAAACTGGGAACACATCCCAAGCCAAACTTACAGCCTAGAGATGTTCTTGGTGTTTGTTTGGTCGTTGTTTCCCTTCCTTACTCCTAAACTAAGTTGTGGGTGTTGGAGTGAGGAGGTTGTGACAACTTTGCTGCTTTAGCTGATGTGAGGTCTTTAGGAATTTAAATTCAGCCAGCCAAGGGTATGTCCTGGGCTGGTGCTGAACATAACCCCAGAAAGGGGATGCTGGCTGGTTGGGTGCTCAATGAACCCACTGCTAGGATGGTCATGTGTGTCCCTCAGCAAAATACAATTTTTCCGTCTGCTCCTGCCAGCCAGCACCAGCCCCCAGCCCGCAGTATGTGCAAAACCACAGCCTTCCTTCCCTCCCAGCCACAGGCTGCCACTGCTCCTCCCCTTGTCCTGGCT
Organism: Nicator chloris; assembly: GCA_013400495.1. NCBI lineage: Eukaryota > Metazoa > Chordata > Aves > Passeriformes > Pycnonotidae > Nicator > Nicator chloris. Next base: position 168,778 of record WAAE01014860.1, read on the forward strand.
CCCTGATATCTCCAGCACCACGTGTGCTCAGGGGATGCTGAATTTCACAGTCACCCTCCATTTCTGGGGCAGGGAGCAGAATTCCCGTAGCCTGGAACAGCAAGGGAGAGTTTTGCACGGAGCTGGTGGAGCTGCAGAACTGAGCTGAGATGCTCTGCACACTGTGGTTGTCTGTGCTGCCCCTACACTCAGCACGATTTTCTGCTTCCACCACACACAGGCAGTGATAGGGCTGTGCTTTCAGCCTTTTCTCTGAAAAACTCTAGGGAACGTATTTTAGCATTTAGAGGTTTGGCTTGAGGGAAGGGATCTACCTGTGTGCTGGGTTTGGCTCCTTTCCCAGCCCTGACAGCGTGGGTGGCTGTGGGAATGTCACTTCATCTGTCTGTACCTTTGTCTTCCTCAGAAAACTGTAATGTTCTCCCACCCCATGGCACTGGGAGATAAATGCATTTGTTGTTGTGCTCAGATAACACAGCACAGTGGGGTTTCCCCCTAGGAGAACATGATATCAAAGTAATTAAATATCCAGGCTGCCCAGGCTCTGGTGTAACTCAAATATTGGAATAAAACCTGCAAGCAGAGAGGGTTGCTGCATATGAATATAAGCCAGTGTTTGCAGCTACTCAGTGGGATGGTGAAGACCACAGCCCTGCCCTTGGCCTTGAGAGCTGAGGTGGTTGCTGGGAGCATCTCTGGTGTGTGTGATGATCCAGGGTGACTAGAACCCTGTAGAAGTCCTTGACAACCTTGGCAGTGTTGTCCCACTGTAAGAGCAATAGTCCCTCTCCTGGAGAAATGCTGCTCTGAAGTGCAATCTGTGTCCTGATGGGTCCCAGAGCAGAGCTGAGGGGTCTTGACTCCAAATGGGGCGTTAATCCACCAGTCAGTTTTCTGCACAGATCTGCAGAATCCTCCAGGAGAAACCTCCATCCTCACAGACTTGAAATTCAGTGAGAGAACACAAGAATCTGTTCATTAAAGGGATTTCTCCTTCAGCCCTTTCTTGTGAGTTTTTGATATAGGAGAAGGAAGGGAGAACACGTTGCTCCTTCCTGCCAGTGAAGAGATGCTGTCAGCCCCTGGAATGGTTGTGTGGGTATCTCTTCACTCCCACCAGCAGCTAAGACTCAAGGAGCCCCTCGTGCCCCATGGAAGGATCCTTCCAGCAACATGAGGTCTGTGTTCTGGCTGTGCAAAACATTTTGGCTTTTCTATTGTGTCAGAGAAGCTGTCCAGAACCAAATCCTTTATTTCCTCAGGAAATCTAAGTTTCAAATGCTCCCATAAGGAGATCCCAATTTGGGAAAGAAAATATTTCCCACAGGACCTGACTTTGAGTTATTCTGTGAAGTGTCTCTGGACACTTTCTTTTCCTGGATTGCCTTTAGACATCAGTATAATAATGTGGGGGGGGTTTGTTTGTTTTTGGTTTTGTTTTGTTTTGTTGTTGTTGTTGGTTTGGTTTTGTTTTTTTATTCTGTTCTTTTTCTTTTTTTTTTTTTTTTTTTTTTTTTTTGGTTGTTTGGGTTTTTTAAGTGGATTTAAAAGCAAATAACAGAAATTTCTTGTAAGAAGGAGGGTTTGGGAAGAGACTGTACCTCCCAGAAATGCACCTGGCTCCTCGTGTTTTCTGGTGAATAGCCAAGCAAAGCCCAGTCCTGGCTCTCACAGGGCCCCAGTGCTCACCAGGCTGAGTACCACTGGAATTATGGACCTCATTAAGATGCTGAATTAGCACCACATCACCTTTCAGGGGAGATCGGCAAGCTCAGAGCAGGCAGCCAGACCTGGCTGCAGGTGCCCAGAGTGCGCTGGTCCTCTCAGAGGAACAGACCTCTCCTGGGCTCTTGTTACAGGACAAAAGCCCAATAATTCCTTTTCTTACCCCAAATGTTGAGCCTCCGTGCTCTGTGCCCTGAAAAACGGAAGCCACGAGAACAAACCCACCCCATCACCCTCCCACTGAACTGGGCTCTCCTGCTCTTCTGAGACAACACCACCATCTAGTGAATACCCTCTGCATTGGTTTTCCAGGAAAGCCACGGAGCTCCCTGTGGAAGCTGTGGTGGGAATCAAAACCCAGTCCTCGGCCCACACACCCCACAGCAAGGCACAGGGTCCGTGTCCTGCACACAGGTGGTCCCATCCTGGTCCCTCCTGCAGTGCATGGTGACATTCCCATCTTGGGCATCTCCTGCCTGTTCTGTGGGGCTGTGGCTGGCCCTGACATCCCACTCAGCTGTAGGACCAGGGCACTGTGCCTGTGCCCAGTGCTGTGGTGGTCGCTCCAGAGAGGGGAGAGGCGTTTGCTGTTCTGGCAAGCCTCAGGGTGGCTGTTTTAGAGGCAGTTTCACACTTGCCAGCCTCTCAACTGTATTTCCAGCGGGCTGAGGGCTGCAGGCTGAGTGTTGTCCTGGCTGCAATCCCCCTCTGGATTCCTCCTTCCCCTGCACACTCCAGACTGTGATGTTGCAGCAAGCATTACTGACTTTTCTTTGCCTCTTCTTCTGTGCAGAGCTGATCTGATCGGGGCCTACCAAAGACATTAACGACGTCGAAAGTAGCTTACTTTAAGAGAAAATATGCAGAAGAGGAACATTTACATCAAGATTACCATGAGTATTGTCCAAAAGTGAGTACCTCTCCTGCTCCAGACCCCACCCTCCCCCAAGTTTCATTCCTTGGTGCTAAAGACCCATCCATTTACTCCTCAGCACCTGATACTACCAGAGGACCGGACTTGTATCCTAAAACTGTCTCTCCAGAAGCTCCGCTTCCTGGACGACCCCGAAGCCTATCTCCGTAGGTCTGTATTAATTAACAATCTCTTGAGGAAGATTCACCTAGAGACAGAGAGGGAGAGCTATGAATACTTTAAGGAGGCTCCGTGCTATAGGACTGCCTACTCTGACGCACGAAAACGGCTGAAGTTTATGGTGCAGGAGTGCTGTTCCCAGTCGCTCTATTATGAAGAGCTGCACTCGTATCGCATCGTGCCTTACTCTGCAGAGAACGCCGTTTACGGGATGGGCTACACGGGCAGCCACCTGGAGCAAAATTCTCAGTTGCTTATTTATAAAATGAATTAAAGTAGCTGTTAGACCCACTGATGTTTGTTTCTGAATGCTTGAACTGCTTGTTGAGGTGTTGAGATGAGGCACTAATTGCAGATGTGTTTGCGATGGGAGGCGCCGGGAGCTGAGTGGAAGGTGCTTTGGAGAAGGCTCTGCAGCCCCCGCTGTTAACCCCCGGTGTGAAGCCCCTTGCTGTACACACAGAGAGGTGTAATACGGAGGTCCTAACCTGCAGAGACTGCGTGCAAGGCGGTTTGTAGAAACAAAGCTGCACTTAAAGTTACCTGTGTGTAGATACGGATGCTCCAAATCACTTTCGCAGTTAAATTACGCCATCCCCGGTGCAAGGGGAGCCCCCGAAGCAGTGGAGTAGTCTAACAGTGAGGAGCAAAACACAAGTGATCTGCTGTAAAAGTATAGACAGAAGGTTTCTTTGAGAATTGCTTTGATCATGAAGGAGTCAGTGCCAAAGGAATCAGTCTTTAGCTTAGGATTTTCAGAGACTGAACTCGCTCGCTACTTACAGACACTCTATACTGAGATTTGCAAGGGTTTGTGGGTTGGTTTTTTTAAAAAATAATTGCATTCACCTTTTACTGATATTATCTCTTAGCTGGTATCTACTTTGCTATTTTAATACGAACCAGAATGACTCACAGGAAAGATTGTTTCTTCAGCCCATCATCTGTGTTCCCTTAACTTCATTTGCCTCTTTCCCTAGCTGTTTCCCTGATACCTCTTTGCATGCTAATTTGTTGTTTGGCCCGAGGTTCGCACTGGTGCTAGGGAATAGACAGCAATTTCTTTTTATGTGGACTATAAAAGGCAGAAAAACAATGATAACTCTCATAGAGAATGAATGTATCTGACAGATGCTGGTAAGACCTCAGAGGCTCTCCTGATGAAACTGCTCAGCATTAGTAATAATGTTTCAGGTTAAGTGAAATGTCTAATTTCAATCTGGGAATTAACTTTAAAATATGTAAATATATAAATTTCACAAGCGATGGCATGTGGGATGTTCAGCAAACGGAATGACTGCAAGCGGAAAGTTTCATAGCTGCCAAAGCTACGTCATGAAAATACCAAAGAGTACCATTAGGGGAAAGATGATGCTCCAGCAATGGGGTCAGAAGCAAAGATTGCACTATAATCGGGGGGAATGTGATTAACCAGCCTGTAAATTAGCCGTTAGCGACACACTGGCAGCTCCCGCGGGGGACCTGCATCCCAGAACTGCTGAACAAATACACCAGATGGTTCAAAGCCTTTCAAAGTCCTACAGGTCTGTTGGCTTGCAGCGAAGAAAACAGCTCTGCCTCGCTGGCTATCACCGCTTTAAAGCTTTAAAGCAAAGTAAATATTAGCGCACACTCAGCTGGAGGCAGAGATATATACATCTATATATATATATATATAAGAACCTAATTTTTTATTAATTTTGAAAGGCTTTGCTCTTGCAGATGTGGCTGATGCTGTTTCTGAAGCATTATATAGTGTGAACAAATACTGTGGCTTGCCAGGAATGTGCTTTTTGTGTCAGATTCCTCCTGTCACCCTGCTCAGAGCATCCTGGTTGTGTGTGTCACACATATCGTCACAGCTCCCAGGCACGCGTTAGTGCTGGAGAAAAGGCAGAAAGGCAAAACCAAAAAGGTGTGAGGAACAAAGTTAACTCTGATATCAGTAGCTAGAAGTCGGTACAGGTTTAGGAGACAGAAGGAAGCTGTAAAATCTAGATTTTTTTTTTAAAAATTAAAAAAATAAATGTCAGCAGTGTAATTCCAAACAAGGATAACCTGCAAACTGGAGAATATAAACATCTCAGATACTGTGGGAAGGCTGAAAAAACAGGGCAGTGCTGTTTGGGAGGTGCTGTTAGTCATGATGAAAGTTCGGGTTTCTGTTTTTGCTTTGAGACAAGTCATATTTACTTATCTCTTAGAAAAGATGTCTTTCAATCCTCACCCAGCGCAGTTCAGCCTCAGAGCTTCCTGGCTGTGTGTGGTTTGATTCCTGCTGCCCCTGGGCTTGCACCAGCCCAAAACCATGCAGCTGATCCAGTTGCATGATTTGAGAAATGGTTTCAATGTGGTTTGAGGAATCTCCAGTTTGAGAAATCCCCAATGGAAAGGGGCCATGCCCGCTTCCACAGGGAGCTGGGAGAGCCCAGGCTGCTGACCAGGTGTGTAGGACAGCCCCAGTACCACCAGTACGAGCTGGCAGGGAAGCCCATTTGGTGTTGCAAGAAGTGCCATTATCCCCCAGGAGCTCTCTGGCCTCTGCGGCGCTGGGAACACCTCGTGTCACCCCAGGGCTGGGGGAATGGTAAAGGAAAATTGCTCCTGGCTTCTAATTTTTCAAACCATGTAATTTTCCACTCTGAAGTGGTCTGATTTATGCATTGTTTTTTCTCTTCATGTCCGTTTTCACCTGATTTCATAATGATCTAGCATGTACAGGAAATGCTTAAATGCTTCTTTTCTCTCGCTGACTGACTTTTTACATGCATAGGGTGGTTCTGGCTTGAATAAACAAAACTTTTAAACTAAAATTAGGAACGTTTCAATGAAATGAAAAAAAGCTCAGTGGCATCAAAGTCTTTAACCTCACCTGAACAGGAAAACCCACTGGCCTGGTCAGATTCACCTTTGAAGAGGTTCTTTGCCTGCTGAAAGAGGCAGATACTTTCTTGCCTATTGAAAGCTTTTCTGTGAAGGTGTTGTGATAACTGAACAGATATAACAGACAAAAATCTGCATCAGGTCACACACCTCCTTGGGCTGCCTAGGAAAGAGGATGATAATTTATTCATGTTTTTCTCATGTGCTGTTTTCTTGAAGAAAACACGTTGTCTCTTTTTTTAAAATTTTTACTTACTAGGAGCCATTAAAATGGATTATTTCTTTCTAGAGAATAAATTGAGTTTTTTATGGTTGACTTTTTGATATGGAATTGTATCAAAAGTTCACTATTTCTATATGCTTTAAGTCTGCTTCAGTTTTTACTGCCTTTTGCTTTGCCCAGTGATTGGTGCTGCTGAAAAGTGGGTCTGAAAAATTTGACTTGAGTGCTTAAAAATAGTTTATAGGGTGATAAAGAAGTACAAATGTGCAATAACATTGCAAGTGACTCCCAAAATATTTAATTTGACACCTTTTGAACTATATACTTGTATTGATTTTAACATTTAGTTGTCAAGTTACTGTGTACCAGCATTTTAATACAGCTACATACAGTGATCTTTCTTTTTTGGGTTTGCAGCTACAGTTCAGCTCTTCTGGCTTCTGATGTGAGAATCTGTCTGTAGGTGGTCAACTTTCAGTGAGATAGATTTATATATATATGTTCTATTATGACTGCATTAGGAACTCCTACATATGGGCTATGTTTGCACTGGATGTAAAGAAAGTCCTTGCTTCCCTTTGACTCAGTTGCCTTGGAGATAGAATATTCATCAGAGAGAATATAGATGAGCTGGGTAACAAGGACAGACTTGGTGAGGAGAGGTGATCATTTTGAAAATGACTGGCTTAGGACAATTCATTTTCACGTGGGAATAGCAGCACACTTGGCTGTAATTAGTGTTTCTGTGAGTTGAATTTTCTTTGTGCTGCTTTTCTGGCTGGACATGCTGGTGAAGGGTGCACGGGGGTGGCTTTGTGAGGGCCACAGTGTGGCTGTGGGTGGGGTCTGGTGCAGAACCCCAACACTGAGCTTGAGCAACCTGCTCTAGTGAAGGTGATCCCACACACGGCAGGAGGGTTGGAACCAGATGGTCTTTAAGGTCTCTTCCAACTCAAACCATTCCATGATTCCATGATTCTGCGACATTGGGGCCCTGATCCTGTAAATGCTTGGGTTTATCACCCGATTTCCTCGCACAGACCCTGTCGCTGGAGCTCGAGAGGCTCCTCGTGTGCTTGATGCTCAGCGTGTGCATGAGCTTGTGCAGGGCTGGGGCTGCTCCCGTGGCAGAGATCCCCCTGAACCGCCGCCGTATCGGTGACCCTGACCACCCAGCTGCTGCTTGAGCTCTTGAGTACATCTCTATTGCACTGTAAATTGAACTTCTGTTTTCCAATGAATGTGTTGAGCATATGGACTATTGTGCCTTAAAGTGCCATCCTCGTACGAGCCTTTGTAAACGTTCTGTAAATCCGCAAACCGTCCATCGCTGGTATCTCTGTGCGCTCTCTACAGATCGGATTTGATACTTGGCAGGACCTTGGGAAACCCAACCCTGACCTCAGTTGGCCATGAACGCAGAGGGGATTTGCCAATTCCCTCTTTTCTTTTTTCAGACTGCTTTGCTCTCTCTTAATGAAATTCTCTTTTTCTGGTTTCTGCTGTGGCTGGGCTCTGGGCCACCTGCAGCTCCAGGAGCCCCTCGCAGGAACTCAGAAAGTTGTAAAAAAGTTGTCTCCAGATTTTAAACACCACCTGTAGAACACTCCCAGGAATCACAGCTGCATATAGCAACTGTGGCAGGTGTTGTCAAGTATATCATCATGTATTTGATATGATTGACAAAGTAGAGAAGGGAACACCCATTTCTATTGAAATGCATGAGCCTGCATTGTGTCAAATACAGGGTGATTATACACCGAGTAATTGGAATAATACCTACTGGTTCTGTAACAAATAAAATAAAAAAAAGGCTTTTTAATGTTTAAAATTACCTGGGGCCTGATTGAAGGTTTTTATGAAATTGTTTTCTAAAGTGAATAGTAGAAAAAATGTATATGTATTTTAAATATACGTATGATGTGCATGTTATTAATAAAGATCTATTTCTATTGAACCAGATGGACTCTTGTTGATTGTATGCTGTTTGGTTTACAAGCTAACATGTAAAGTTTCTAAAGAAAAGTTTCTAACTCCATCAATTCCCCAAAAAACTTATAACCACAGATTCTTTGAAGGACCTGGATCAGAGGGCAAACCTAAGGTAATTTCTCTGTCATTCACTTGTCCTGCCCTGATCCCATTGTTTGCATCCCAACTTGCCTATGGACTTGCAAGACCCTTCTTAGTTTCCTTGTTTACGTATTTTACTTAAAATCTGCAAGGAACTGTTTTACTAATGATGTTCTGAAGGGCATGTTCCAGATGCTGCTGAAGGGTCAGAGTTAAAATAGTTAGATTTTGGAGCCATTCATAAAAATGGGATTTTTTAGTAAAATTCCTGACTATGATGGAAAGGTCACCATCTTCCTTATTCTTGGGAATTTTCTGTAGGATTCTTTTCTTGAAGAAGATGAAGCGAAACAGTGAACATATTTAAGAGATACTGAAAAGGAGAAATATTTACAAAAGGATGAGCTTTCCCCTGTGGGCAGGAGTCTCTTGAGGCAGTGACAAGGAAGCATCTTCCAGGGTCAGGTGCTTCAGCTCCCATCTCCCAGCCAGGACTCGGGTACCATCTGGGGTGCAGGTCTGAGTTTTGTAAAGACTGAACATCCCAACCAGGTGCCATAGGCACAGCAGCACACCAGTCACCTCCTCTGAAGGTGTTGCATCAGGAGACAACAGCTGGATGTTTCAGCCTGAGGACAGCTCTGAAACCACTGATCCTGAGCCCCCTACATGCCTCATGGGAACGTGCTGTTGCCAGGATTAGCAGCCACCACTCAAATCCTGGGCTGTTCCTTATCAGACACAGTCCTTTACCTGTCTGAAGAATTCTTTTCTTTTTAACAAAAAAAGCAATACCTAGACCTTGGCCTGGGGATGTGCATGACTTAGAGGAATGGGCTCACTATATGTCTGCAGTTTTAACCTGTTTTTTCCCCCATATTTTGTGTGAATGACCAAGAGTCTCTGCAGTGACATAGCCCTGGCATACAGAAATATATTCCAATGCCCAAATTTCCTCCTGGATCCTTGGTAGGAGCCACCACCTCTGAGGATTCACCACACTGGTAAGATATGCTGAGGCTTCCTTGGCCCAGCTGTGGAGAGAACTGCCTTAGTGTGGAAACAAAAGGCATTGGAGCAGCTTCCCACCTCCCAGAACAGAGGCACTGGGTTGTCCAATACAGGCAAACACTTTCCCACTGTGGATCTTTTCAAAGACACCTGGATCATCCTGCCACAAAGCAAATTCAACTGCAGACTTAAGGTGGGGTCCTCTGTGCCCATTCCTCTGCTGCTTAAGGAGGTGATGAAAATGCCATGGCCAGACCATTGTGGCCTCGCTCTGCACTCAGCTGTATTTTCTTTTTAGCTCTTTACAGCCACTTTGAATTGAAGTAGCTGCTGGGCTGCCCTACCCTGGCACTGCCAGCCCAGATCCATGGAGCAGCTGGCACAGGACCCAGGGAACCCAGCCGAGAGCTGTAACTCATCATTACATCCCACCCTCGGTGCATTTCAGCCCTTAATTAATTCAGGCCTCGAGATAAGCAGCACTGATGACCAAACCAGGTGATGCTTTGAGTTCCTGGCTGCAGAGTGCTGTGCAGAGCCCTGCAGCCTCCCAGCTCTCCTAGTCCAGTGAAGGTCTGCCCTGCCTTGCTGCCTGCAGGCTCAAGTGCCACTGATGGGAAATTGTCCCCAGCTGGGCTGAGTGGTGCCAAATTGTAGCTCTTACTGGTTGAAGGAGTCTTTTCTCGTGACATAAACTGCTCAGTGGAAATCAGTGCCAACTTGCTGCAAGGAGGTTTGTGTGTAACATCTGCTGTCAGGGAAGAGGAAGGATGGCTGGAAAGGAAAAGGTCTTTCTCCCTGTAAGGTGTCAGAATCCCCTGTTCATTGTGGGGAAGCTGTATTTGCTGTCCTGTGTTTGAGACTCAGGGCCATGCAGACATTTCAGGTGTGCTGAGACCACCCAAATACACAGTTCCCTGGGTTCTGTGCCAGCTGCTCCATGAATCTGGGCTGGCACTGCCAGGGTAGAGCAGCCCAGCACAGTCTGGGCATCTGACAAGCCCACAGCCCTTGCTGGGATGCTGGGGGGAACACAGGAGTTTTTAACCTGTCCCCATTGGGATCATCCATCCCACACACAGAAAGCATTCCAAAAGGCTGGATCCACCATGCCCCAGGCAGACAGGGTCTCTCCCAGAGCTCTCAAGTCAGGCAGGGGTGGCATCTCGAGGTGGTGTTATCCAGGGAAACACTGGGATTTTGTAGGTAAGCCCAATTGCAGGGTGGGACTCTGAGAATGCACCCACTGTGACACTGCTGTAAGGTCCTGCACTGTGTTGGCAGGTATTAATGCAGGTCCTGCATGGCCAGGTGTAGAGTGTGATATCCCACACAGATATCCCAGCATGTGATATCCCACCTTTTGCTAATGGAATCAGAGTGCTGTTCCTGGTGATCTCAATGAGATGGGTCACTTTCTTACAGCATTAGTGTAAATAGCTATTTTTCTGCAAAACTTTGGGTCTAAGGCTAATGGGCACCTTGGTACCCTTTAGGGGCACAGGTCTATATGCAGATAGCTGTGGTGAAGACAGCCCTGGAGGGTGAGCCAGAGATTGTGTCTGGCTGCTGCTCAGACAGGTGGTTTGCAGAATGGAGAAGCTTTTTTGGGAGCACCTGAATTAGGACAAAAAACCTGGGCTGGAATTTCTCAATTCCCAAAAGCCTTGCACTTGCTACCAAGGAGTCACTCTTCTCCTGGGATAGTTTTACCTGGTAGTTTGTGTTTTGGGAGATGGGTCTGAGTGAAGACATGACCAGGGACGGATGGACTGGCTCAGACGTGTCTGCTCTGCTTCCACTTGGGATAAAACATCAGTGTTGGGAGGGAGACTTGTCATGAGGCTGAAAAAGCCCACATGGATCTTGCATTTGCGATTCTCAAGGCTGGAATCACCTGGAGACTGAAGGCAAGCTGCAGACAACACAGGGCAATAGTAAATCAAATGCTGGTACCCTGGGGACTGAGCCTGCCCTTGTAGGACACCTTGTCCCTTTGTCCCCGGGCAGGTCGCTACTCCCCCAGCGGTGCAGGGCGGGTTTTGTGCCTGAAGATGGCACTGCTACATTGAAGAATTGCTGGAATTGCTGTCCTGGAGCTGCGTGGAAAGGCAGGCGGGCAGAGCAGCTGAGGGAGCTCAGGGGTGGGTGCAGTGGTGGGTGCTGGCTGGGTCGGGGCTCAAAGGACCCTGTTGCCCACGGACAGCCCATCCCCAATCAAGGCTGCCTCTGCACCTCTTTGCAACATCATCCTGAGTTTTTCCTTAGCTTTTGGCCCCAGAGGATGTCCAAATCTTGCTAGTTTGGTGTAAGCTCTCTGCTCTCCTAAGACGCAGTAAGGTGTGTGTTGTTCGCTGAGCTCTGCAGAGGTCTGGTGCGAGCAAGGCAAAACGCTCTAATTTACAAGGGACAATTCCCTTCTTGCTCTGATGGTTAGAAGATGGATGGGAGTGTGACCCAGGCTCTGCCCAGGTGCTCACATCAAGTAAAACAGCAGTGACCAGGACCAAAAAGTGTGAATGAAGTTGTCTTCCCCTTCACTTCTTGAGGGACCTGAAGAAGCAGCAAATGATCCCTACATTGTGCAGGTAAGAACTGGACTCTGCATTAAGGGAATGATGACCTTCCCTGACCCCTGGATGATCAAGGTGTCCCAGATCTCTTGTCTGACCATCAATATTGGCTCTGTTTCATTGCAAAGGTGATGGGAGACCGACTGCAACTACGGTGAATTGGCAGTGATGTCTTGAGCTGGGCCTGGATTTACAGTTTTCTGTGCATTGGCACCCCCAAAGGCCACCAAGAGAGAGAAGAATTCTTTGCCCATTATGATAATACTGTCTCTATCCACAACAAATAAAATGCATATCTGCATGCCTTTCTCCTCACCACTGGAGGGCTGCATCTTCCTGCAGGCTCTATTTAGGTTGCACTAGACCCAGAGCACCTGCCACTTTGAGAGATATGTTGTGCCAGAGTAATTGGGGAAGGCTGAAAAGCAGAAACTGTTTTCTTTTGGGAGAAATCTGGCTGTAAACTTCATCGGTCTGCAGTGAAAGCGCTTTTTTTCCCTGCTGGAAGCTTTGTGGTTAGTTCTAGTAAAGGCAGTGGGTTGGGAGGGAAGGGGAGAAAAATTTTTTCACGATAGCAGGGCTGTGAAAATAGAAGCTTTAGTTTGTTTTGAGCTGTGTTCCCTCTTTCATAAATTAAATACTAGCGCCATTGGAGATGAAGAGGTCCTTGATCTCCTGAATTTGCTCCCAGCCATCTACTTCTCTCCTGAGCTGGACAGCAGTTCCCTGAGGCTCAGCCCCTCTGGTCTCCAAACTCAAGCCCCTCTCAGTCCCCTTGGGATCAGCTTTCTGCAGAGCCTGGCAATGGGCTGAGCTCCCTTTTCCTGCTCAACTCTCAGGATTGAAAAGTGCAGTTGGGCAGCAGGAGCTTGACAAGTGAAATGTCTTATCTGCAGGTGTGTTACTGTGTGCTGAAGAGCTGTGCCTCTCCGGGGCTCTCTGCTCAGACTGTGTGGGGTTGTTTTCCAGCTCCACACAGACTTTGCAGATTTCTATTCTAGCTTTGAATTCCTATAGCTTGGAGACACAGCAGAGCCAGTAGGAACAGCAAGACAGGTATTGCCTTAAGCCATGCCTGTCCCCTTCTTAACTGCAGGGTGGTGCCTGTGAAGTTTGATGATCGACACTCAATCATCCTTGAGATGGGGCTTCCTTGGGATGGGAAACCGTTGGGATGACTGCCCCGGTGAAGACTCACACTTGGCAGAGTGACTTGGTTGTTTGTCCTATTAGATCCATCACCTTTTTGTCATGGCACCTTGGGCTCTCACTTCCAAGGGCTGCTGGAGGAATTCAGCTGAAAGCAGTAGTGTTCCTGCCGTGGATTGAATAAAGCTCTACTTGGGCTACAGAGGGCAGCAAATCGTTCAGAATACAAAAGGCTTCATCACATGCTTATTTCAGGAGCTGCAGCTCTGTTGGAGAAGTTCCCTGCAGCTGAGGAGTGGGGCTCCAGTGCAGGGACCAAGTGGCAGCAGGGCCACCTTCCTCGCCGAGGGTGACTGCTGCAACCTGTGCCTCTTCTCCACAAACTCCTGAGGAGGTGTGTTTGCCAGTAGAAGCTACCTGGGGTAGAAAATTGTGCTTTGTGTTTTGCAGACTGCGGTGTGGTATTTAAGTTGGTTTTCCCCCACGTAGATATATGCTCTCCCCTGAAAAGACAGAGGAGCAAACAAGGAAGGGCTGCCAGGTTAAAACCGCAGGAGAGTGCTCCATGGATAGAGCCTTCTGCACTGCTTGCAGGTGTTGCATGTGCACACAAAACCCTCTGCACCTTTGTGTTTGTGCCTCTTGCTAGGAGTTGGGCAGGGAAGTGTGTAACTTCTTCAATGGAAGCTGCTGGGGATTTCTTAAAGAAATCTTTCCTGGAAATTCAAATTTTGAAAAGGCCTTTCTAGATGTGAGCTCTTTGTGCTACAACTTCCTGTGTCTGTCTCCCTCCCCTCCCAGATGACCAGGTTCCCTTTAAACTCCTTTGAAAATATAAGCTTTGATAAATAAATCAAACAGCCTTGTCCTTCAGATTCACTAATGGGATCTGACACTGGTCAGCCACCAAACTGCTCCCTTTGAAACTCCTACAGAAAGAGAACCACTTGTATTGGATATCTTGTGTCCTCCTGTCATTCGTATTTTTGGAGTTGTTTGCCCAGTTGCGTGCCCAGGTTGCCCAGAGAAGCTGTGGGTGCCCTATCCCAGGGAGTGTTCCAGGCCAGGTTGGATGGAGCTCTGGAGCAACCTGGTCTGGTGGAAGGTGTCCCTGTTGATAACAGGGGGGTTAGAACGAGGTGGTCTTTAAATTCCCTTAAAGCTGAAATAATTCTGTGGTGCTTCCAGACCTTTCATTTCTCTGGATATGATTTTCACAAGGAATAATTTTCTTTTCAGCGTACAGAAGGAATGTGCTGGGAGAAACAGCCATGCAGCTCTGTTGGTTCCTGCTGAACACCTTCTGGGTCACACAGAGCTTTCACAGACCTGTGAGTGGTGGCATCATCTCTGTCTCTACTGAGTAATGCTGGCTGCTAGCGTGTGGAATGCCAGCAGTGCTCACTGTTGAACAGAAGAAATGAATGGTGAAGGGTCTGGAGCACAAGTCCCATGAGGAGCAGCTGAGGGAACTGGGGGTGTTCAGCCTGGGGAAAAGGAGACTCTAAAGAGACTCCATCACTGAAATGAGGCTGTAGCCAGGGTGGGGGTCAGTCTCTACTCCCAGGTAACAAGCTACAGGGCAAGAGAAAATGGCTTAAAGTTGTTCCACGGCAGAATTAGGCTGGATATTAGGAAGAATTTCTTCACTGAAAGGGTAGTCAGGCATTGGGACAGGCTGTTCAAGGGATCAGCATCCCTGGAAATGTTCAAAAAATGTAGTGCTTATGGTCAAGGTTTAGTGGTCAGTGTTAGGTTGATGGTTGGACTCAATGACCTTAGAGGTCTTTTCCAAGTTTGGTAATCCTGTGATTCTATGAATGAGCATAAATGGAGTGAAATACGAGTCTGTCCATTGTGCATGCATTTAGTTAACCCCCTTTTGCCCTTCCTGACTATGGGATGGTGGGAGCAGGACAGAGTTGCAGCAGGCTGTAAACCTTTTTTTTTGTTTGTTTTTTTGCAAAGGCAGCTTCTTTTCCAGTTCAAACACACACCCAAAAGGGATGACAGCAGGCAAGAACCAGCTGGGATAAGGTATTAGCACAGTGAAACAGGCATTGGACTGGCTGCTTTGGGTGGTCTCTTCATCTGAAGGATAGCTTTGATAGGGGCACAAATGCTGCTAAAGCCCAGGCACATGTGGACCAAAATAGCACTGCACCATCATTGTTAGCAAGGATTATTTAATCTCTCTATATTTTTTTTTTTTAGCTGTTTTGGGGGTTTAGATAAGCTCAGAAGGAGCTGGTAGGTGAAATTTTGGTAAATTCTAGCTGGCTTTCCCTTTTGAGCTCCTTAAGGGGTGACAGAAGGGCAACTGCCAGAAAGCATCCACCACTCTTGGTTTGGAGACTGAACTTTCCAAGTAGACTACCCCAGAGGTCACAACCACTAAAAAAGGTGACTCTTCTTTTTTTTTTTTTTAATTTCCTTTTTTAAAGTGTCCCATTTCTAATTGAAATTGGTCTGGATTCAGCTTCTAGCCAGGAGCATTTTGTTAAGCTGCTGATTTAAGAATCCCTTTTAAGTGCCCATTATCTTCCCCATGTAGAAGACAGTGTAATCAAGCTGCCTCCCACCCCCTCCCTTTTGAGACTAAACAGATTGATCTCCCTGTCTGTGGCTGAAAGGCCTTTTCTAAACCTTCCATCAGAGCTTCACTTGGGTATCTAGGCCTGAAATGGGGCTGGAATCACTAAGTGAGTCTTGGACTAAAGTGATTTTAGAAAGTGTAACAGGAAGCATTAAGGATTTCTTGGCCTGTGTGTAGTCTTTTTTTAATCTGGTTCCTTGACTCTTGCCTTTTTTATGTTTGTTTCAGAGGTTTGGACTCTATGATGAAAAATTGATTCTGGATATATCACCCTACAGTGGCAGGAGACAGGTTGTAGACTTGGGGTGCAGATCCCTCCTTCAAACCCAGAATATTTCCTGTTCTCATTAATTCCAGGTCATTCTGGAGAGAGAAGGTGAAAGGACACACATCTGCTGGAAGGGGACAGGGAGACAGAGACTGCAGCTTGGAAGTCAGGAAAGCCTCATGCTCCTTCTGGCTGCTGCAAGTGCCAGATGGCTGCAGGGCAGGAGGTATTAAGGTTATATTGGTCCAGTATTGGGCTTCATAGCAGCTCCTCATTGCCTTACAGGATGTTTTCCTAGCATAGAATTTCTGGCATTAAATTCTTCACAGATAAAAGATCTGTTTTTCCCCTGCCACAAAGGTATTTAAAAAAAATCTGCAAATTGAAAGAAAAAAGGGAAAAATGTAAAAAGGATGGGCAACACAAGAAAGAAAAGAGGCAGAAGAAATAGTTTATGTTGGCCCCTTGAGCGTTGCTCAAGCTGTTGTCTGTAATCCTACCCCCAGTGTGGTGACAGTGTCAGAGCTCAGGGGACCTTGCAAGTCCCCAAAGCCTCATCCTCACAGTGAGTGCAGAGCTCTCTGAGACACCCAAGGGTTACAGAACACTGTTAATCAGGAAATCTCAAACCTGGGAAATCATACTCTGTCCTTGTAAATCATTACTGTCCCTGTAATATGAACTTCAGAAACTCCTGAGTGCTTCTGTAGTCAATGCTAGCAGCTGCTACTGCAGATCAAGACAAGCAGAAATTCCTGTTAAATCAATATTAGGTTAATATTTATAGCCCTGTGGCTGATGAGGAGACAATCTGCCTTCACACTGACACTTAAAATTCATCCTGATTCCTGTGGCAGGAGCTGGTTCTGGAATGGCCCTGGAATGCCCTTTATTGCACTAATGCTGCCCAGAACATGCCTGCACGGAAAACCTGGTGTGTGTAAAACTCAGACAACTTCAAGCAGCTGTGGAGGCATGCTGGATCCTTTTTGTGAGGCAAACTTCCACTGATGCAGTGCAGACTTATAGTGCAAGGGCTGGGGTGGGCTCTGGGATGTGTGGTGGGAATGCAGGAGCAAGGGGAAGGTCAGAAACCATTTTAGAGTTGACTTGTCACACGGAGGAGTTTGTGCAGATGGGTTTGCTGCTGGCTGATTTGTTCCTGGGGATGAAGGACAAATGCAGGGCGGGAGAAAAAGTAAAATTTGCTCTGTCCAAGAATTATGGTGGCACATAACAGAGATACAGATGTGGTGTGTGTCTAGTTATGCTCTTGACAGTATCTAAGGACACAAAGAAGGATATTATGTTCCCTCTCCGAACCAGTAGGGTTCTTTCCATTCCAGATGGTTACTGGTTTATGTTCCTCTTTATCTTTTATTAAATATAGTGACAATAAAGATTTTTACAAGATTCTACAAGATTTTTAATAACTGTAGCAAAAACATATCAGGCATAGCCTTTTCCTTTGTTCCTAGTAACTCCCCTGCCTTCCACTAGAAAAAATCAAAACAAAACAAAAATAACCTCTCCAAACTTGTGTGGGAGAGAAAAGCCATCAAACAATCTGTGGCTGCCAATTTATTTTTTAAAGTCCAAATTAAGGCGAGGTCAAGGACTGAATAACACACCCCAGAAATATGAAAACTACAGATGATGCCAAAGGCAGAGCAGTGGTCCTGGCCACTGTGATCACTTTTCTGAGGAGAAAGGCAGCATGTGTGGTTGTGCATGTGTTAGTAGAATCTCAGGCATGCTTCCCTTCTCTGAAAGAATCAATAAAATAAAGATATGTCCTTCTGGATACTACGGAAATAATAGAAATTATGAGATGAAAGTGAACAGTTCAGAAATAAATGTATAAACACCACTTCACACTACTAAATAGTCTCTCATGGTGACTTGTAATAATTAGCAGGCTTTCATATCCAGCAATGGTCCTTCTAATGAGAGCACCTTCCATCTTTCTGGTGAGCAGCTGAAGCCAAACCTCCACAACAAGTGAATGTGTTGGCTGTGACACGTCAAGGTTACCACGTGGCCATGGATGTTTTACAAACCACAGTGTCCCATAACAGCTCATTAAATATTGTTTTTCTTTCTGTTTCATATGCTCTCATTAATTTGTCAGCTCAAGGTAGTTTTTTTCCTTTAATCTTATATACTTGCTCTCTCTGAAAATCTTTTAGGCACCTGTTCAGTTTAAGCTTTTAATGGAAGAAATGCCATGAAATCTTCCTGCAACAACAAAAAGATGCCCTGATGACCCTGTTGTTCATATCCCAGATGAGATAAATTTCCAGGTGTGAAAGTTTGTGTAATCCTGGTGATGCTGAATGTTCCTTGTCCTTTCTGCTCTGATTTCACACAGGAATGACCGTGGCAGTGCTGTGGAGCTGCTAAATGGGACTGTCCAGGAGACAACAGCTTCCAGAACATGAAGTAAAAACTACTCATCTAAAAACTGAAACCTTCATTCTCCTTGGAGCAGACAGGAGAAAACATGGATGGACTGTATCTGGGAAAGGTTGGTTCCTTGGAAAAATTGTCTCCTTCCATTTGTGGGAGTAAGATCTTCTCTGAGGTGACTGGTGTGTGACAGTGAACAGGGAAACCCTCATCTTAATATGTAATATTGTAAGTTTGATATTATTTTTTACATTGACTTAATATTTGCCTATTTTTGAATCACTTCAGGGTTTTACACTTCTGTTTCTCAGTGCTGCTCTCAGATCCAGGATAATTCCACAGATAACTTCATCTTGGGGCCAAGGGAACTTTTTGGGGAAAACATGAAACAAACCAGAGGATCAAGAGGTGGAAATATACACGGTCTGTTTATTATACTTTTGGTGAAGGAATTAAATAAAATAAAAGTGCTCCTTGCTTTGTGTGTCTAGTGCTGTGCTATACACAGGAGCCCAAGAACTGCAATTTGTGATTTGCTTTAAGTTTGTGCATGGCCCAGTTTTAATCCTCCTGGTCCTGCAGCTTGTAATGAATTCCAGTTGGGTCCAGTTCCATAGATGAGCAACCCCATGGTCTCCCAGTAGTGGTTGTGCAAATGACCTGGATGTATGTGCTGGGCTTGGACAGGAGATGTCACCCCTGTGGGGTAAACTGAGGGTTGTTGATAATGTTTGACTGTGGAATAAATAGATTATATAGCAGTGTGTGCTTAAATGAGAGTGTCAGAAGTGAGAATTGTTACGTCTGCTCTTCATTCCTCCTTTTCCTCCCTCTCCCTCCCCAGGCAGCAGTGTGCAGCTGGGTTTGTGTTTGCAGCTTGTGTCCTGGTCTGTGGGGTCTGGGTTTAAGGTGCTGCTTTGTCCCATATCCCTGCACCAGCCTGGGTCAGTGCCACCCCTCTGCTGGGCTCTTGGCCCTCCTGTAGGACAGGGACTGAGCCATCCCCTGCCCAGCCGCAGGGTGTGGATTGTGTAAGGGATGCTTCACAGCACGAGGAGCCATCAATCTGAAACAACAACCCACAGGCGTGCATGGAAATGTGATGCTTTCTGCCACGGGAGAGAAACGACTTCCACAAACTGACTGTGGAACAGCATTAAAGGCGAGTAAAGAGCTGAATTAATCACAGGCTCCATCAGAGCACCGGGGAGGGTGGCACAGAAGGAAAATGAGCCACTGCTGAGAGTCGAGCCAGCAGCCAGCTGATGAGGTGCTCTCCTCACTTCCAAGGGATTCAGCAAAAGGATTTTTCTCCCCCTTGGAAGTGAGCTGGCTTTTCAAATGTGGGGAGGAAGATGACAGTAAACATATGTTCTGCTTCCTGTTAGCTGCTGTCTGAGATTTTTCTCCTCCTGTATATGACTGATTCTTGTTTTGTTTCCACACTTCTTTTGCTGTGCCCAAAAGCAGGAACAAAAGGGCAGAGGAGCAGCAGCAATGTGAAGACCCAGAACAGCATTCACCACCCACAGGCCTTACTGCTGGGTATTTTTCGTAATATTTTTATGTCAGGGAGGGCTGCATGTGATGAGAGGATTTATGGCTCTAATTCCTTGTTCCTGCATAGTCACCACATCCTTTGGTCTCCTGCTTCTCTGAAATATCTCACGAGCTTATTTCAGCCATCAGCTACAACTCTTCAGTTTGAGTGTCTGAAGTACTTCTGCCCATGCTCCCTGATAACTCCCACAGGATTTATGTGTTAAACGAGGTACTTCTGGACCAGACACTGCATTGCCTTCAGAACTTTGGTGCAACAGAACCTCCTGGATTCCTTTCCTTTGTGGGTACACCCGGCCCATACAAGAGGTGGGTAGTGGTTTATCTAATTCCTGGGCAATCAGAGAGGTGATTACAGCCCTGCTCTTGGGTGGAAACAAGGTGCAGTGCAGCCCACAGATGGGCTGATGGTCCACTACTGGCCTAGGACAAAATGGTACCAACCACAATGAAGTCTTGGAAGTTTGTAAAGCCACCAGAGTCATGGATTCCTCAGGGCCAGACCAGGAGTTAGGGCTCCTGTTTTAAATAATTCCTCTGGGAGGCACAAGGGGAGAGAAAGCAGAGACCTTGTTTTATAATCCTCTCTGTACAAGTCTCAGTCGCACTCTTTGTGAGGCTTTAGTGCAGCTTAGAGGTAGGAGTAATCTCAGTAGGATGTAAAAGCACTTAGGCAGGACAGTAGACCCTCTGAAATGTGGCTCTGGGCTCTAGAGCTCTGCAGCTGGGTTTATAATCAGCCTTTTATCTCTGTGCTGGGCTATTGAACACATTTACACTCTGCCAGCTCCTCCATCATGTGCTTTGGCCAGAATATTTTTCTTGGTGGATACCAAGGCCGTGCCTAGCCCAATATACACCAGTTCTATGGGTGACATGGCTCTTGTCTGCAGCTTTGTCCTGGCCTAGGCAGTGCTGGCTCAGTGCTGATGCTGCTTCACGTGTCTCCTGGGTGTGTCTCTCCTTCAGAGCCCCTCCTGCAGCTTCTGTTTGAATCAAACAAACAGTGTCACTGCGTGTCACTTCTGCCAGCAGCTGCAGAACCCAAGTCCTCTTTGGCAGAAATGTCACCTACTTTCTCTCATCATCTTCTTGGAAAACCATCCAGTTTGCCTCCTCGCCTAATGCTTTAACCTTTTTGGACTGCTTTTCCCACTCATCATGTGCTCCTCAGTGGTGTCTGTGCACCAGAGCTCCAGGGCTGCCATGTATAGAAATATTGGTGAGCTGGAGCAAAGCTGAACATGAGAGCAGTCAGATTTGTTTATTGTCTCTGACTGTAATTTTGCCTTCTAGGCAAGCACTGGGGACCTGCCATGAGAGCAGTTACCAGTTGAGCTCAAAAGCCAAAGTTCTGCAGTTGGAGTTATAAACAGCCTCTTATCTCTGTGCTGGACACAGACAGTGACCTATTTAACACATTTACCACCATATCTTAAAATAGTTGTAAAAATTGCAAGTGCATGACAAAAAGCTGTGCAGAAACACTTCAAACAAATTTTTGTTCTACAGCTTTTGCTAAAATCAGTCTTTCCCCCACTCCCTAACTCTCAACACACTCCCTCCCCCCCCCCCCCCCCCAAAAAAAAAAAAGTTGGCTTGGCTGGTCACTTGCCTGCATGGTTAGTGCCAGATGGAGCTTAATAGCAGGTACATAATATCCTGCTGTTTAAGGGTTTAAACCTTTTTTTAAAAACAAAAAATTCTCTTCTTCCTTTTCTCACTTTTTAGAAGGGTTACATCTATGAATAGGAAAAAGCTTGAATTGTGCTATGTTCTGCTAATCTGTGGTGTTTAAAAATGGCCTTGCCCTTTTCTGAGATGCTGTGTTTTTTAGCTTGAGTTTAATTTTTCTTTGAAATAACAGAAGTGAAAGTCACAAGTGTCCCTGAGAATTTTAGCTACTTTCTTACTGTTGTGGCTAAGTCAGCAAAGTTGTAAGTGTAGTGGATGACCAAAAATCATCCTGATACTGAAGGAAAACCACCACAATCACTCTGCTCAGCAGGAATACAACTGCAAAGCACACTACAAATTGTTCTGAGAGAAAAAAATGAATAATAAATATCCTGTCATAATTTCTCTAATTCTAAGCATCTTTTTCATAAGTAACTGTATGTTAATTCAGCATTTACAGGGTGTGTGTGCTTGTTGAGGGGACTGTGACAAGGAAAGATGGGAAAGATTTCAGGATACAAGGGAAGAATGTCCCAGCCTCCCATCCCTGAGGAAGTCAACAGCTATTCCAGGACTGAGGAAGGCTGTAGGTCTTTGTATCATTTTTTAATAATCAAAACTTCAGGAAAGCTTGTCTCTGCTACCTGAATGACCACCTTGTGGAAAACCAGAGCACAACTCTTCCTTAGGGAAGGAACTACCTACTTAGTGAGGAACTACCCTTAGGT
The DNA here is from genome assembly GCA_013400495.1 of Nicator chloris. Taxonomy (NCBI): domain Eukaryota; kingdom Metazoa; phylum Chordata; class Aves; order Passeriformes; family Pycnonotidae; genus Nicator; species Nicator chloris. The sequence goes on from WAAE01014860.1 coordinate 190,746, forward strand.
GTGATATGAGTGACCAAAAGCTCAACACCTTCCAGGTAAATTGTGTTTTGTGCTCAGGTTCCCCCTGCTGCCACTCCAAAACTTGGCTCCTGTAAAACTTGCCAAAATCGCTCCAGTTCAAATCCTGAAATCAGGGAAGAAATGTAAAGAAAGAGACAGGATAAGAAACTACAGAAATGAAATCTTAAAGATAAAAAAAAGGAAAAATTCCAAAACCAAGTGCAAACAATAAAAGTGAATGGGATGACAAGAAGTGCAGGGAAAGGGATCGAAGCTTGCCCAATTAATCCTTATTGAAAATTGCAAGGTTTCATTTTGCTTCCCCTCAAATGTGGATTTAATTTCCTTTCCCCAATTTCATTTCCCCTTATATCAGGATTAATGGGGCAAGCTTCGATCCCTTTCCCTGCACTTCTTGTCATCCCATTCACTTTTATTGTTTGCACTTGGTTTTGGAATTTTTCTTTTCTTTTGTTTTGCATTTCCTTTCTTCAAATTCTTCTCCTGTCTCTTTCTTTACATTTCTTCCCTGATTTCAGGATTTGTGTTGGAGTGATTTTGGCAAGTTTTGGTCCTTTTCACAGCCTCTCATTTCATCTCAGTCCATTTGCTTGTAATCACTGCATTTCCATATTTACTCGTTTTTTTTCAGCTGCACTGTTTCTGATCATATCTCCTTTCCAGAGCCTTTGTTCGACCTTGTTCTCTGATTTCCAATGGGCTCCACCTCTACACCTTTGCCTGTAAAGTTTTCTTTGCAGAGACACCAGACCAGTTTATTTCCCAGATGCAGTGATCAAAGGCACGATACAAAGACTCAGTGTTGCTGTGTGCTGCAGAGGAAGGCTGGAAGCAATTCGGGTCAACTAAAGTTAGAAACCATCTCCACCTCACGAGACAGATGTGAGCTTTGAAGTCGGGGAGCTGTTCAGCAAGACAATCTAGGAAGGACACTTTTCCCCAATTCAGTTCCTAAGTTCTGGACTTGAAGCCTCTGCAGGGCTAGATGCCTGTTTCTTGGGTGAGGACAACCTCTGCCCAGTCCTGTGACCTGCCCTCAACAGAGGCTGAAAAATGGTGTGAGAAAAAGCACTTGAGTGAGTGATGCTGCAGCATATTTCTGGGAAACAGTCCTTTCTCACCAAAGGGGTTTGTGGACAGTTTAAGCTGAAGAGCAAAGGAAGAGCAAGGACACTCGGATCCTTTATTTGCCTGCTGTGACTGATGTGAACTGTACATCTCTAGCATCTTCTATTTAATAATTTCAGTGTTTTGTCTTGTGCCGTCTGGGGCTGGTGGGAGGATGTATGACTGTCTTGTACAGCAAAAGGAATCCTGTTCACAGACTAAATGCACTTCTATAGGAAGGCCTCTACCTCTGCCTTGCACCAGAGATGGACGATGGCTTGTTTGGAGATAAGGACAGATCTGTCTCCTGGATGTTCTCCCCTTGCCTCCCTTAGCTCTGCAGCCATGGATTCTGTGGTTAAAGTGTTGTCCTAGGGTGACTTTATGATGCTTGTATCCCCAAATTGTCTGCCCTATTTGTGTTAGATATTATGTCCTATACCTTTAAGGCCAGAGTGAAGAGGGAAGGAGTGCAGTTTTCGTTTGGAGGAACTGCTCTGACTCCTCCACATTCCTTTTCTCTGTTTGGACTGTGCTGTCTTCAGACAGACGTATGGAGAGTTTTTTTTTTTTCCTTTTTTCCTTTTTCCTTTTTAATTGGTTTTTGGCTAGCTGAAGCAGAGAAGGTTCCTAGACAGATTCTTTGCCTTTTCATTGGGACTGAAATCTGCCCTGGACTGAGGAGACCAGACTGCGGCCTACCGGGGCCTGGGCCCCCTGAGAGAGCTGCGTTATACCCACAGCAAGGACACTTTCATTCTGGGAATCCCTCAGGATTGGCAAGAGGTTTTATTGTTTTATATTATTCAATTGTTGATGCTTGTGGGCTTTTGTTTGTTAAAGAAATAGTTTTTTTCCACTTTGCTCAGAAGAGGTTTGTTCCTGGACCAACTGAGGGGGGAAGGGCTGTTTTGGGCTTGCTTCCAGAGGATCGAATTTGAGGGGGCTCCTCCCAAATTTTGTCCTAAACCAGGACAAGAGTGCAAGTGGAGGCTGGATGAAATCCAAGGCCCCCAGAAACTGGAGAGAGCAGCTTTGGTGAAGCCCCAGTTTTGTACCTATGTGTGCTCACTACCTCCTTCTCACGTTTTTCCTGCCTGAGAGAGGAAGCCAGGTCAGTCCTTTTGTGCTGCTTTGATGAGTAACCCTATTATTAGGGAAATCCCTGACATTTATTTCTGGCTTTTCCGACTTCTCCCTACTGCAAACTCCTAAGGGATGAAGGACTGTCTCACAGGCTGTAATCCATGCCAGCTGTGAAGCAGGCTCTGTTCTAGAGGTGTTCTTTTACCTTTCCCAATAGTCTTATGGCAACCTTCACTTACAAATTCCAGCCTAAGGGATTGCTGAAACAGGATCCTCCCTCTGCAAGGATTTTATGGCCCACCTGGTGCACTGAAGCCAAGCACAGGCTGAAACACAAACCACTGGGCCATGCAACCATCCTGTTACAAATGAGGAAATGCCTTGATCCTTCTCCTTGTGTACTGACCCAATTGAGGCTAGTCAGAAAGTTAAACTCCCTCAGAAATATTCTTATGAGACCTCTTCAAGTGGTTTGTACACGAGAAGATAACTCATGTGGAGGAGGTTTACTGCTTCAGGCCATCTCTCTGTGTCCTTTCCATGTCTGTGTGACACCAGGTGCCATCGACCTGGTGAGTCACCTTGGCCTTCAGAGGTAACTTTGCCTCCTTTGCTGCCACACCGTGCAGGCAGAAGGAAAATACAGATACAGGTCTTTGATTGAGAGGTCCATCACTCCCATCCACACCAGGAACTGCCCACAGTGATGCCCACTTGGGGTGCCAGGGAAAGTGTCATCTTCCATGGGAGCTGAGAACAGGGTCTTTTGGTATTTTAGGAGTTGAAATATCAAAAATCACAAATGTGGATCTTGATGAGGTGAAGGAAAGAACAGTGGCTGCTGTCTCTTAGTCTCCTTTCTACTTGCTGACATCCTGTAGCTCGAGGTTTTCAAATAAAGATCCCTTCCTTTCCCCCAGGTCTGGCACCAGGGACCAAGCCAACATCTTTGTTATTTTCTTGTTTTAATTTTTTTTTCTCATTGGAAGCCACTAAGCTGGTTGGCTTTGAACGTTCTCCAAAAGTGCTCCTTGAAGCAAAATTGTGAACCCTTCAGCACAAACATTTAGTGTGAAACTGAAAAACAGAAAGAGTTGGGCAAGCTTAATACCAAACTGTTGTAAATCAGGCCCATAATCTGAGCAGATCTGGCACATAATTAATCTTTGGGGAGTCTCTAGGTAGCAACTTGCAGGTCGTTAGTCAGTAAACTCCCACGGGCCTCCCTGGGTTTGGGATTAAGCTCTGTATGTGAATAATCATCTAATTAATCACCTCATGCAGGGGTTTTACGGACCTTCAGTGTCTGCTCTTAGGGGAGGTGTAGGTTTAAGGGCAGTTGTGCCCCAGCATGCTAACAGGAGTCAAGAGAAATTCAGAGAGGAGGTAGTTTTCATCTCAGGTGGTGCAGGAGGGTTTGAAGTTCTCATTTATTACAGAGGCAAACACTTCTCAACCATGCAATGAACCCAGGCACGTTTGCCTCGAGATGATTCCTGAAAATGGTAAAACATTAGAGACTTTTTTGAGGTGAATTTATATTAAACTTTCTGACAAAGGTGTCCCAGGCTGCCTGCTGTTATATATCTATAACAATTTCTGATTCAAATTATCTGTGTTTGAGAACTTTTTCTGCCAGAATTAATGTTGCCTTGTCAGGACCAGGTACTGTGAGCTGAACATGTGCTTCAGTCCCAATTTTGAGCATCTTGATAAAGAGAAGCAGCCTGTGGGAGGACGATGAGAAGTCCACTGGTGGGCTTTCTGCAGAATCTGGGCTGTGAATTGCCACCCAAAGTTGTGGCTCTTCAACTTGAGCTACAGCTCATCTTCTCAAGGGGTGCCTCACCCTCACCCACTTGGGAGCTCTCCTGCTCACCACACCCTGGTGAGGACCTGGGCTCTGCAATGGCTGGAATCCCTATGAAATATGAAAAAAGCCAGTTTCTCCACCTTTGCAATGGAAAAGTCTCCAGAAGCAATGCTCACCTGGAGCACAGTTCACCCTCTGGGTGTGCTGCATTCTGCAGAGCACCGGGGAACATGTGTTTTCTTGGTGAACATCAAAGAGAGAGCTGGAGTTAAAGCTGTGGAGACCTTTCTGACCTGAGTTTTTGACTGTTGTCACAAGAAACTGGAAAAAGGTTGGGGTGCAATTCCTTAAATACAAGTTTTCCAGGCAAAGGGTCTAAATTACAGTTACGAACCTCTTTGGAATTTTGAGACCTTTTGAAACCTTAGAAAAGGGTCTTCTATAATTGTTGCCTGGAAGGAAACTCGGACACAGTTTCTGCTCTTTCACTCTGCTGCAGCTTGCTATAGCATTTTTAATGCCCTTTTCCTATGGTTTAAGTAAGAAGAAAATTAGCATTGATATGCACAATGGAAGCAAATGTCTGTTTTAAAGGTACCATTCTCCACAGCAAGGCCATGGATTTAATAGGCTTTTACTGTATTATCGACAGCACAATGCTGTGGCATTGAACCACAACTGTAGGGAACAATCCAATTATCATTCAATTGAGCCAAAGCAATTAGTCAGCTTAGGCCAGGGGATAATGCAATCAGCTGAAAATGTTCAACAATCAGATTTGCAGAACGCTGAAACTCACATTTTCTTTCTTTCTTTCTCAGCTGACTCAGAGATCTCCTCCTGACTGATGAACACAGTCAAAGTAACAACTCAAAATATGGTGGAAGCTTCAAAAGGTCTGTGGCCAAGGTAATGAAGGCTTTTAAACAGGCAGGTTACTTTTGAGATGCACAAATTCATGGTCCTCTCTGTACTTCATCCTCCTATAGCACTGCAAAAAATACATCCAAACCTGTCTTCAGACTTTGACACTTATTTTCCCTATTTAAATCTTTAAAAAAGGAAAAGCAATTATGAGAGGTCATTTTTAGATCTGAGATATAAAGATATAAGGACCGAAGCTGTTGTTTAGGTGGATGTGTAAATTTGGGATACTTGGGACTGATTGAATAAAAGATTATTTAATCAAAGCTTTTCCTATAAAACATATATATTTATGGTAAGATCACTAATATTTTCTCAAAACTATTTTTTTTGGACGTGGCACTGCATTTTGGTAAATATGTGGCCTGTGCTAAAGAAGAGATTAAAAGATTCAAGCTGTAGCATTGTGTGAGTAACCTGTGTTCCTCCCTGTAGCTTAAGGATCTTTTGAAGGGGAATTAACATAACCAAATCATTAAAGACTCAAATACTTTTGTCTCATGCTGAATGAGGAATTGGTACATTATGGGCCCGACTGCTGTTCCACAAGTATTATACTCACTTTGGCTTCTTTTGGGATTGTTAATACTCAGACTAATGGTATATGGAATCCAAATGATCTTGTTTCTGGTTGAAAGATTTGGAAGAGTGTGCTTCATAACTGTACAGTGTTGCTTTTGCCAACAAAACCTGAATGCAGAGCAACTCTTCCTATCTGAGGATAATCTGCTTAAATATGCTTTTTGTTCATCTGCCTCATTATCCTGCGATATGAAAAGTGCTCCTGTGTTTTGTTATGCAGAAGAGCTGACAAAACACAATTTGAATGGTTTGACTCTGGAGATCCTGGTCTGACACAAGTGGTCTTCAGGCATGGTCTGCTGAAAATCTCTGGGGCTTGATTCCATCACACTGAGGAAAGTTGGAGGAGAACTTGATTTATCCAAAGGCTGAGGGCAGTCTGGGTTTGAGCAGAACAGGCACAGAACAGTTTGTGGTGTTGTAGACATGATTCCTTCTGCACTCAGCCAAAGGGAAGGCTGCCCTAAAACCAATGTCCTTTGAACTCAGACCATCACTTAATAGGGAGATTACATGGTAGTAACCCAAAGCTGCCTTGGTCTCTATGCTGGGGTCGGAAACAAAGTGTTGGATTTCTCTGCATCAAGTAAAAATGTAGAAATTACTCACACATTTGGATCTCTTGAAGGCTGACATGAAACTAGGTCATGGCAGCTCTTCTGGAATTCAGCCTTTTGCCTGCATTTTTGTGTGAGGAGTTGTCTGGAGCACACACTGGGCACTGCTGGTGAGATAGGCAGGGAGCCTTCCTTGGAGCTGCCTTTTGTGCAACTCTTTAAAGTTAGCTCAGAAATCTATCAAAGTGACAGCTTGTCTGGATAAAGGAGAATAGTTAGGGTTTTTCCTGTCTAATTAACAGATTGAAGGCACTGATGTGGAATGGAAGAGTTCAGGCTAAATTCCAATCTAACATAGTGCTGGATGTGAAAATACTCCTGCATTAAGAACAAAACAATGGGATTTACAGACTCTCATTTGCCTCAAGTGTTGATTAAAAAAGCCTAATAAGCCCTTATCTTGTGCCTTCACATCTCCATGGATTTATAAGATGGGGATGGGGGAGTAGAAAAGAGACCTCGAGGTGTGTTCCCCTGAACACCAGACTGCAACATCAGCTGGTTGGGATTACAGCATCTCTGCAGATGGATCTGGCCCTGGTGTGCTGTTGAAGGGGAGAAAACATCATTATCCTTGGAAATTCTGAGTGAATACAAAGTCTTCAAGTGTGAAAAAGGATTTTTCTTGCTTCTTGGTTTATCTTGAGGCTGTTTCTGAGCTCTGCCCATTTGCCTTCATTTTCTTCTTTGCATTCCAAAGAACTTGTCTCCAGAGTTGAAAGCAACTGTTGTAATGCTAAGTTAGAAATATTTGGGGAAGACATTAAAATAGAATTCTAAAAGGTTTATGACATGCTGTGCTATTATCTACCACTGTATAAAAGTTGAATAAAAAATCAACCAAATGAGCTGCACTATTCATGTAAAACTTGCTAACCTATGAATAGTGTGATCATCCCAGATACAGCATTGTAAAGGTTTTATCAGCATCATTGGAGTATTTTTATCTGTATTTGCATGTCTTAGCAGGAGGAAGTAAAGGTACTAAGGTTGTAGAGCCAAACTTTCAATGCTAAAGACATTGGCTCTGGGTTCTCCTTTTTTCTTTTTTTTTTTCTTTCTTTCTTTTTTTTTCTTTCTTTCTTTTTTTTTTTCTTTTTTTTTTTTTTCTGAATTTGATTGTCCGTGGTATGAAATGCTGAGTTTTCCTTTACCAGGAAAGCAAAGAGATCTGACATTATACTGAGTCCATATCTGTTGCATGGAGTTATCAACCATTTCTTTCATTTTCTTCCTACATTGCATGCAGTTATCAACCACATGCAACACCATAGAAGGAACTTGTCTCTGCTCAAGGCAGTGCCCACCTGCCCAGACACCCCTCTCCTTTCCATTATGCTGTGTGCTTCTTAAAGCCATTCTGCTCCTCACAATGAGAGAAAAATGAGGATTTTATAGCTTAGCTGGATGGTGCCTTGATAGCACAAACTCTCCATCTGCATGGTGAGTTCCTACCTGATGCTGTGCAAACCCAGCTCTTCCCAAGTAGCCACCAGCTGTCCTCAGCTTTCAGGACCTCTGAGAGAACGGCAGTGTGGGAGGGTGTGTGGCAGCTTTGTCTTGTTAAGAGAGAAAACTCTCCTACTTTCCCTGCTCACTCTGGTTATGCTATTCTGCAGTTCCTGTTGTTGCTCAGCTCTTGGGTCACAGTAAGAGGTAGTGGGGAGAGAGCTGGAGGGAATTTTGACACAGGCATGTGTTGAGAGGCAAGGGCTAATGGTTTTAAACTGCAGGTGGGTAGATGTATATGAGATATTAAGTAGAAATCCTTCACTATGAGGGTGGTGAGGCACAGGCACAGGCTGACCACAGAAGCTGTGGATGCCTCATCTATGAAAATGCTCAAGTCCTGTCTAAGTGTGGCCTGGGCAACTGGGTCTGGTGGAAGGACACTTTGCCCATGGCAGGGAGCTTGGAAATAAATGGTGTTTAGTGTCCATTCTAAGCCAGTCTCATCATTCTGTAACAGGATTGAACACAGAGGAGCAGGAGAAAGGACAGACTTTATTTCCAGAAAAGATGGTAAAAAATTCTATCTTGAATTAAAATTATATTTTGTTACCTTTTCCCAGTAGATCCAAGCCTCTGTTCAGGTAGAATTTGTGCAGTTCCTTTGCTGTGATCTTCTGAAGGGCGTCTGGAGTCAGACAACTGTTGCAATAGGGGTTTGGCAATACCAGAGTTATGTGAAGTGTGTGGAGACCTCTCCTCTGCTGCTCTTTAATCTCCACCCTTTAGACAAGACACTGCATGGTACACTGGGCTGGCACTCAGTAGTGCTCATTGCAATAAGTGGAAAGGAGCAGGGCCGTGGATCATATCCATGTGTAGCTGAGTTTGACACTCAGCCTCTGGACAAAACCACTGCTGCTTATTCACCTTTGTGATTGATCACCACTGTGTGGTGTTCTTTCATGTTGTGAGTCACTTGTGAGACAGGACAGCCCTTCTCTGGCTACTAAACATTGCACAGAGGTTGCTAATTGAGTGACTCACTTCAGTCTGCCCCCTTTAATGCCAGCACTCCTTTGGTCATTTATCCAGGTTTCACTTTGGATGGGGTTATTGGTGCTGTGGGATGCTGAAGCATTTGGTTAAGGTGAAAGACTCCCTAAAGACATGACTCACTAAGATGGTGTAACCCAACCATCAACATTTCTAACAGGAGAAAGGATCCCTCCACTTTATCCTGAGGGCTGTGCTGTTTTCTGTTAGGTTGCCTCCTGCTTTGTGACACCTGCCCAGCTGTGTTATGTGATAACCCAAGGTGTGCTGGTGCTGTGCACATCTCCAGGATGGGCAGAGCTTTGCAGACCTTGGAGCACTGGAGCCAGCCCAGCTCTGCTGTCCAGCAGGTGACCTGCTGGGCATGTCTCATGTCCTGGGGCTTTCTGTGCCCAAGAGCATGGGGGTATGAGAAGGTGGCTTTCAGAAAAGGGGCAGAAAACATATTTTAAATGTAGCTATGTTGTTTGATGTAGTCCAGCTGGGCACAGAAGACTGTTTTCTTCCACGGCTATGATCCTGCTCTGTGATCTTGTACTTCAGGGATACTTTATGATGACTGTTGGAAGTGTCTCAGCCCTTGGAGCAGCCCAGTGTGCAGAGCCCAGAGGAGTTAGGAGACAGCTGTGTATCTGGTGCAGGGCTTGGAGCTAAGCAAGGGAACAACTGAAGCCTGGAGGCAGCAGAAGTCAGGGCATTTCACTGCTGCTGCTAATATAACCCTGCTGGTGCACCTACATGCTGACACAAAGCAGCATCTCTCACCCCATAAGGTAGAGAGAGGCCTTTGGTGTCTCAGTGATCTCTCTTCAAGAGTGGGAAATGCTGTTTATTCCTCTCTTCCTCATCCCTGCCTCAAATAAGTGTGATTCCTTAGAGATGCTCCAACACTATTTGGAGAAAAGTTGAGCGCTCTATGCAGATGGATTGTGAGGACACAGAGAAAAGATCTCTGCAGTGTCTGAGCTGTCACTGCACCTCCTGGGGATTCCCTTTCCCATCCACAGTTCACTGAATTTATGCCATCTGCTCGGGGATGTTCTTGTGTTTAGTGCCCAAGGCTGTTCCGTGCTCCCCCAGCACGGTGGGAGTCAGTATCTTCAGCTGCATTGCTTGGGTGAGAAATTGCTGAAGGCAAGAATCTGCACCAATTACCAGCAATAAGTGCTGAGGAGGGAGGACTGGGGAGGATGTCAGATTCCTCAAGTCTCTTCCAACACAATTGCGTTGAACACGCGTTTCTTGAGATCTGCAAAACCTTGGTCAGCATTTCTGAGGTGGTTCACTGTTGTTTGCCACCCTGGCTTTAGCATGACATCAGACAGTGAAATAGAGCCCTTCTGGGCCTTTCTCCAGGGCCTGGCATTTTGACTCCCAGACACCTTGAGCTCCAGAGGACTCCTGTGCTCTGAGACCAGGTCTGAGCAAAGAAACCACTCTGGGCTTGAAGATGAAGAGACCTCTTACACATACTTCAAGTAAGAAGGATGAAAAGCTCAGATGAGTACCAGCAATATTTTTAGTGGATTCCAGAGAGGGAATTTTAGACCTGAACTATAAGAGGTGAACTCTTGGGGTGAGAAGTAAAAACTTGCTCTTCTTCCCAGCTAAGTTCAGTTTGTGGTCCTTTGTTATGGTGAGTCTGCCAAAATAACAGTCTGCTCATGTTTCTTCTGGTTCAGTGACCACAGGAGCTCCCACACAGAAAAAGTTGTGAGAGCTTCTGGCAAACCTGGTTTAAGTAGCCCAGGACAGCCGGGTAGGCTTTGACTTTGCAGAGGAGTTACCTGCACCATGGATGGGGAACACAGCTCTCTGTCTGTGTCCCCAGCAATTTGTAGATACTGCTTGCATCTCCTTCTAATGTTTTTTTCATTACTGGCCAATAGCAATGGCTGATTTATTTAGTCTCCCTGATGCACAATTAAAAATCAGCAAAGTCAAGGGGTCCTCAACAAAGTTAAGATCCTTTAGAACATGATCAGTAGCTGTCTGGAGGAATAAACAAATGAGCTGAAAATCGAAATATAATTTAACCACAGCACAGATGCCTCTATATCAACCAGGAATTTTTCATTTTCCTCTATTATGTTTTGTTATGAGCTTTATTCATATTTGAGTCACATGCAGGAGAAGTTTCAGATCTTTCATGTCAGACTATAAAGAAATGTAGAAGCAATAACTTCTTCCAAATATTGTGTTCTAACCTTCAGATGGATTGCCTGCAATTATCCCACTGATGAGAAATAGTAATTCTCCCTAACGTATTTCCATGACACATCCTTTGAACTCACAGTGATCTGTAAGCATTTTAGCTCCTTGTAGAAAGAATCTTTCACTTGCTGCCTTGTAAACAAATTGAAGAATTAATGGTAAATTGAGAGAAAATGGGTGGGGTTTTTTTCCCCCTTTTAAACCAATAATGTAGAATCATTTTGGGTGCAGGAAGGGATAAGGAATCAAACAGACATGTCTCCCCACCTCAGTACTTGGCTCAGGAATGTCTTCATTTTTAATTAGCCATGATTGTTTTCAAGGCCAAGTTTGCCAGTCTTCTAAATTTCAGACTCATGTGAGTGCCAGAATTTGGCTCTGTGTGTGTTTTCAAGCACAGTGGCCCTGGCCAGAACTCCTCTTTATGTGGTTTCTGAAAACCAGGTTTGGCTGGAGCCAACTGAGCTCCAGCTCAGCTCCAGCTGCAGGAATGCTGAATTTTCCTGGACACAGGGAATCCAAAGATGGAATAGCACCATGTGGAAGTCCATCAGCACACACAGGAGTGAAGGGAGAAGGCTTTCTTCTAGGACAGTCCAGAAACATTGCAAGCCTCAAAATAGTCCCATCTTCTGAAATTTCCATCCTGATCTGGAGGCTGACACCTCCCCAGTGCAGTGGCAGTCGCAAGGGACTCTGTGCTTGGGCATCCTCTCACATCAAGCACAACCACCAGAGTGTGTTTTGGCTGGAACTCTTCCATAGCACTGAGCTAGGCAGGGATGGCAACACTTCCCCAGGCTGTCAGGACTGCTGCTGCATTCCCAGCTGCAGGATGTTCCCAGAGCAGGCCAGGTATTTCCTCTTGTATGATAATTGTTTTCCAAGTTCTGTTACGGGACTGTCAACAGAACTATGAAAAGTGTGCACCTTGTTGCAGGACTGATCTTTATTTGAGGGGGAGGAAGATTTCAGCCACCTCTGCTCCATACCACAGGGCTTGCAAGGCATGTCTTTGATAAGGGAGGTGATTTTTTTAAGGCTGAAGCCTGAGGCAGGGTTTGGCTTCAGCTGAGGTCGAGGTGCCAAGGACATGCAGGCTGCACACCGAGGGCAGGTCCTGTCCTGTGGAGGTAACCTGCCTCCTCTGCTCTGTGCATCTTCCAGGGTGAGGCAAGAGAGCTGTGTCCATCTCAGATGGTTTCCTGAAGGCTGACTGTGCTTACCTGAATTTCTGATGTCAAGGTAGAGAACAGCTCCAAGGCTTTACGCAAGAATAAAGCAAATTTATGATTATGCTAAAACCCCTTAAGGAGGAGAAGATGAGGGGAAGGAACAGTGATTAAAGTAGATTTGCAGTTTCATTTAATAAGTTATGACTGGGCTGGAGAAAAGCTGGCAGAAGAACATTGCTGAAACCTTTTAAACCAAAGCAGTCCAAGCTTGATGGAAAAATCTTTGAGCCTTCCAGGAATAACTCATATGCTAATGAGGAGGCTATATTTTGTTTCCTTCCAGTAACATCTATGGGTGAATGGAGAAGAGGGCTTGCTGTGCTATGTGCTGCATAGATTGTGTGTTGGACTCTCAAAATGTTTCTGGAGAGTCCTGGAGAGACAAAGGATGTAGAAGACAAGGAGGAAGAAGAGCAGCCCTGGCAATTCTGTGAAGAAAGCTAAAGTCAACTGAAGTTAAGGAGGTTTCTGAGTTCCCATAATCTGCCTTGTCTCTATAGTCTGGATTTACAAATGTTCTTGTTAAAAACCAATCCATTTCAAATGCTATGAGTCTTCCTTTTTTTCCTGTAATTGGAAAACTTTGTTTCTCAGCTTCATCTTTTTGAAGATCCTCAGACAAGAGGACTCTCATCCTATATAAATCATAAACTACTGGTAATACACACTTATCTCATTGCTGCTGTAGCTCTCTTCATCAGCATCCTCTTCCCAAAGTGTGCTTTATCCTATCTGACAGCAAATAGCATCGAGACAAGCAAGGCATTTTCAGGAAGGCAGTTTGCCTGTGGCATGAATCAGGTTCTCTCCATTGCCTGGTCCCTAAAGGGCACATATTTTCATCATGATGATGGTGGTGTGGGTTGTGATGGCTATCAAGGAAATCACTTTTCCATTTGGTGGCAGAGAATCTGTCCCAGCATAAAATGATAGAATAATTTGTGTTGAAAGGACCTTTAAAGGTCATTTAGCCCAACCCCACTGCAATGAGTAGGGACCACTCCCACTAGATTAACATTTTCAGGGATAGAAGCATATTACTGGTATTTCTTGCCAAAGGAAACTGTAACATAAAGCTGTCTGTGAATAAAAGAAATGGGAATATTCTTGCATGTGGTCCTTCTGCTTCTAGGAATATGACAGCAAACGTGTAAAAAGGGTTTGAGTGGCACAGAACTTAAACAGCTTTTTAAAAATCCACTTCAATTTAAAATTGAAAGATTATCCAGTATTACATAAGCTTGAAAAGTTTGGACAGATAGCAACTTAGCAAAGTGATTCCCATGCCAGTAGGAAATGTGTAGCAGAGAAGGGACTGTCCAAGTTTTCAGAGGATGATGGTGCAAAGGCAGATTCCTTTGCAGGGCCAGCTCCTGACTGCACAGCAGGACACCCTCCACTTGGAGAGGTTTGTGTGGCACAGCCTGGCTGGGACCCTCTGCAGCAGAGTTCCCTGCTGGGTTTCATCACTGGGGCTTTCTAGACTGAAAAGTGTCAGCTTCTGCATTTCCTAGAAAAATGTGGGATCATTTGGGGAGTTACTGGGTGTAGTACAATTGTGTGGCTTCACTTGCCTTGAAATGTGAATTGTTCTATGACTAATGAAATCCCTTAAATTCCTGTAAATTAAAGATGTGAACAGATTTGCTGGTGGAAAGCATCCCAGCTCAGCAGTTTCCCTCAGCCCCAGACAACTGCCATTTGCTTGCATTGCTCTCACAGATTTGTAAATATTGCAGAACATGAGGAGTTTAAATTTTCATGCTTTAATGTGAGGCCGTGGCTGTACTACGGTGGGGGATTGGGCTGGGAGCTTGCACACCAACCTGGGTGATTGATAAAAACATACAGGAGGGGTTGGGTAGGAGGCTTCCCACAGTGTTATTTGAACTCATCATCTGTGTGCATGGAAGTGTCCCTCCCAGGTAGAAACAGAAGCCTCTTGACTAAAACATTGGAGTGAAGATTCCTGTTTCAGCAGAGCAATGAGAGAAGGTGGTGATCTAAGCTTTTCTCACTCCATCCAAAAAAAACCAAAAAAAAAAAACCCCAGGGGGCTGACTGGTCATATTTGTTTTTCTTTCCCTGTTTATGTGATTTCTAACTTTGGTTACAAATCTCAGACCCAGCAGAGAAATATGCTTTATGTGCTCTGCCTAAGCCTCTCTCAGGAATGGAGTACTAAGCCCTCAGATAGTTCAGGTGGTCTTTTCCTGTATTAAATGAGTCTAAAGCTGCCCATTGCAGTTGTGATGGGCTGGCCAGCCCTAAGCCCATCCACATGCATTCATTTAAGCAACTTAGAGAAATCCCCAGGCTTGTAAGAGAAGCTCTACATATTTCATAAATTGCTGGGATGGTATAAGCCCTTACAATTTGGAGTAAGGATGTTTGCTTGATGAGAACATTTGCTGTGGTCAGATCATTATAGCAGCTGTGAGCACCTGACTCTTTCAGTATATGGTGTCTGATCACATGACTGGCCCTTTGTGAGCTAAGAAATAATTTCCCCATTGACCATCTTTTTTTTAATGTTGTTTTCTTTCCTAAATTGCTCACATAGGGCATATAAATCAGACAGACAAACTGCATGTGGAGCAGACTTGCTTTTGGGTTTGTGAAGATATGAAATATGTGGCTTGCATTTTGCAGTCATAGCAGTCCAAAAGAAAGTGTATATGCTTTTTGGAAAGCATCTTGAAGGTATTTTTCAACATCTTCCTTTTTAGGTGTCTGACTTGAGGGATTTTTGGAGAATTTCTGCTCTGAAAATTTTTTTTGAGTAAGCAACAGGTTATGAATACATTCAAGTAACTTCAGACAGTAGTGAGTCCAGCAATTCAGAGTCCAGAGGCAAGGAGAGCTGCCAGACCTGATGTGTGGAAAAGGACTGACACATTGGAATCAGCTATAAGTGGACCCTGCTGCATTAATTTCTTCACCACCATTTGGAATCTGAGAGGTTCAAGACCACCCTGTTCTTTTTAAGGTGGACTTACCACCCTTAATGCAGTCACCAGGGTCTGTCTTGCTCCCTTTGGCAGTCATGTGCCAGATGTAGGCATTCCCTGGTGGTAGAGGTTGCACTTTTACCTCCTGCATGGACAAAAATGATGTTTTTTCCCCTGTGTATGCAAGGATAGAAGATGAACTGCTCTAAAACCTTTTTATTTGCTTTGGTGAGGATGGGTGGCACTCTCACACAGAAATGGTGTTAACTGAGGGCAAACCTACATCAAGGTGGCAGTAGAGGATGCAGAGTTCCCTGCCAGTGTGGGTATCACTCCTTCAGGCTTCCTAAAGAGTGATCCACATGGGGAAACACATCTTGGCTAGCTGCAGTTGTGCTCAGGGATGTGTCAAAGCCCTGTGGGATCACTGCTGGCTTTCTACACCCATCTGTGAATATTGTGGCACGGCACTTGCTCAGAGAATCCTCCAGGATTTGGCCTGTTATTAACAATTCCAAAATGGTGGTTGCTCACAAATCCTTTTAGATACTGAGATTTATGTGTGTTTAGTCTAAAGCCTGTTTGCTTGGGGTTTAGGCAGCTGGGATGAATTGAAGCCAAAAAGGTTTTGGCATGCAAAAAAATGGTGCTCTCTGGTCCTTGCACTGAAGATACACAGTGTTTGGCTGGCTGAGAGCTGTGTTTGATATCTACCAGTGCAGTGAGCACAGCTCTTGGGGGCCAAGATTGCTTTGCTGTGACCATTATGACACTGCATACCTGAGTATCCAAAAAACCCCTCTGAAAATGCACTGCCTGTCATGTCTTATTGCTTAATGATGTAGCCAGAGGCAGACCTGACATTAAGGCCATTCTTTGCTCCCGGTGGGGAGCACATCTTCAATCCCCTCAGAGCAGATGCGTTTAGAAACTGCAAACCTGAGCCTGCTCACAGCTGTCACTTGGCTCCCTTAATGAGTCCATTCTTCAATCAAGGTAGTTTCTTCTCGGGGAGCTCAATGATGATGTTTGAATGTGGGATATTTATAGTGTTAGTGCCAGGCTCTTAACAGCCTAATGGCTGAAGCCAGGCAGCTCTGCTTTCCAAGGCTGGGTCAGATGGGGCGGGGGAGAGGTGGGCACGCTGGAGGGCTTTGGCTGAGCTTGGAAATTTAGATTTCCTAAAAAACAGGGCTCTGGAAAAGCTGATACCTTATTAATTGCCCTTCCCTCTGGACGGGGCACTGCTTAACAAATCACGCTGTGCGAGGAGAAGGGGAGGAAAATGAAGTGTGAAAATGAGTGCAAGCTTAGCACTTGCTCCTGCAGCAAGGACTGCAGCACAGCATTGCGCTGACAGTGCTGGGACTCACCTGCCTCTGTCAGCAGCTCTGCCAGCTCCACTTGCTTTGCTTAGATGGCTTTTGTTTGTTCTGATTTGCCTGGACTATTCCTTCACACTAATGGGACTTGGCTGTGGCAGAAGTACTGGGCTGGTGAAATGTGCTTTGGAAAAAGTCACTTTTCTATAACAGCATGTTTTTTCTCCCCACACACTTCTCCTATTGCTTAAACTCCTCAGTTTTCAGGAATTATTTAGGAGTGGACAACACAGTGAGTGGGTGTGTGCTAATACTACATTTTGAGCCTGAACTGGAGCCATTGTGTCAAGTTTTCCTGAATTTTCTGTCAAAAGTCTCAGGATCTGAAGTGGTGTGATAGATGCCCACATTCAGGCCCTGCTAATTATGGATTTTTCTCAGGTCAACGGGGCAATGGAAGAGTTTTCTTTGATCTGTAAGCTGTGAAAATGCACTTGACCTGACCAGAGGGTTTCCATAGACTCCTCCTGAGGCTGCTTGGGTTTTCAGGGTAATAAAGGGCATTGCCCACCAGCTCTCTGCAAGTCTTGGCACTCAGCCCACCTTGCACACTCACCTCCTGTTTTGCAATACTTGCTTGCATGCTAAGAAGAGGTTGCTGTACAGCTTTCAGATAAAATATTTATGAATAGTTGAAAATTATCAGCAAAAGCATCCAACCATGGCTATGCAAAGAGGAGAGTTAGAACTTTACCAACACCCAGCCTTTCTCAGCAAGGAAAAGCTCTGCCAGTTGTCTTTTCTGCCACCATAAGCACTTGGAAACCAGAGTCCAGACTTGCATAACAGGTAGTTTTGAGGATCGTGCCCTCATCTTGGTTTCAGTTATCACACTGTCATATTGCAAGTAACTCTGGGTGGTTTTGGAGCAAGGTCATTGGATCAGTAACAATTTCCCCTCTGGAGCTGTGACAAACTTGCCTGGGAGAGATTTTGTATGCTTTTTATCTTAGTGCACTTACTGCTTCTGTCATGAAAGTGCTTGGGTATTATTTTTTAAAAAATACATTTTCTCAGGCCTCGTCATCTTAAAAAATAATTGTGTTCAGCAAAGCAGCATCACATCAAAATTACCTTTACTCCACAGCCTCACACTTCAGTTCTGCTCCTCTCCCTGCTTCGAGCAAGCTTTGCTGTTCCTCATGCCACAAATATATGACTCAGGAGAAAAAAACATAAACCCCAATCAAACCAATATTTTTTCATAAATGGAACAAGGCTCTGTGGAAGCTTGGCATTGCCACTGATAGTACAAACACATCTTGTTCATAATAATCAAATAAGCTGAGGTTGTTTCTGTGCCAATAAAGGAGGCACTTGGGAGAACAGGGCACTGCAAGCACCACCTGTGTCTGCTCCTACCTGAGATGGGCTGTCTTGCAGTCTGTCAGTGTCTAGCACACTGCAGCTGGAGCTCTGAATTTCAGCCCTCAAAGTGTTCATATGGAGCTGTCCTGTGAGGGATGTTCTTGGTGTTGTGGAGATCTGGGTAGGCTTTGGACTGGGGCTGTGCAGATCAGCCTCACACACTGTTTATTCCAGGGCTGCTCTTCTCCTTCCATGGGGAAATTCGCACCACAGCTGCTGAGGGAGGCTTGGAGAAGAGTGAGTGCTCAATCCTCAGGGCATATCCCTCCCTCTCTGCAGCTCTGTGTGGCAGAAAATTCCACTGGCACTCTCGAAATTTCTTTACTCCAACAGGAATTTTCCTTCCCCTCGTACTTTTCTCTCTTACATGCTTAAATCACCAGAGGTCTCACTGGGCTGAACAAATCTGAAATCCCCGGAGATGATGCCCTTAGGGCCCTCACATTCTAAGCACTTGTGCTCCCCACCACCTCCGAGTGTTGGGGCTCCTGGTGCCAGATGAACTAAGCAGAAGGTCAGATGGGATGACCAGTGTAGTTCCTAATGATTTATAAGTCAGTGAGCACCAAGGCAGGCAAAACACTGAACAGGAGCTTCTTTTTAATCCCTGAAAAGTTAATGATGGTGTCATGTAAAAGACCATGCATTTCAAGGCCTGACATGTGAGCTGCCCTTTGTTAATTAGAGCCAAGGGACAAGAAACCATTGCACCAGAAGTTTAAGTCCAAAACTCCATGCATTTATTTGCTATTGTTTCACTGGCTGTTAAACTATTTGCTAGTACTCATCCCAAATTCATGAAGTACTATAAATACTCACAGAGAAAATCTTCATTACTTTTTCATAAAGGACAACAAATACAGTTGGGAAGTTCAGTTTAGTAGTCATGCTTATAAACAGCTGAGGGCTTGCTGGGTTCCCATTAAATCTTGTCAGGTGGTGCCCATGTTCTGAGCCCTGGGTGGTCTATTCCAAGTGTAAGATGAAAAAGGTAAACATTTCTAATTAGACAAATTCCCATATGTGAGAGACACAGCCATGGTGTGCTTCATAAATTCTGTATATATGGTGGGAAATCATCACTACCTATTACCGCCTGTCAAGCTGCATGTTTGATTTTTAACCCCAGGTCTTCTTTTAGGACCCTTCATGCTCCCAAATAAAATTATTTTGGTATGAGTAGGAATGGAATTCCTCCCTTTTGTTAAGAAATCATTTTAGTGGACTCTGGATCTCGAACGCAGTGCTAATGTATCCTCAAAATGCAACAATCTCTCATTCAGATCACAAAAAACTTGAGCTGATGGAAAAAAGGTGTTTTGGTTCTTTGATTCTGGTGTCTTGGCACGAGGTTTGTTGTGGTGATGGGAGGCACTGCTGTTACCCTTAACAGATTTTACCTCAGACATCATCTGACTCAAGTTTTCAAATTATTATTACTGTATTCATTATACCCACTTAAGTGTTATTTTAAACTTTGTTCTGAGTCACCAAGTAGGTTTTCTCCCCTCCCACTCATTCGTAATATTTTCTAGATATTCGCCCAGGTTAATGCTCATTAAGTTAGGTTCCAAAATTAATAATCCCCTGATAAAATACTCCAGTTTAAATAACTCCTTAGGTTTAAGGCAGATGTCATGTGTGAGTCATAATGTATTCCCACCACTTTGGGAAGAATATTGTTCACAGTGTCATATCCAGAAACATCAAATTATCTCCTGAATATTTAGAAATGAGTGTATATTTGGTAACTAGAAAGAAGAGATATAAATGCTTGCTCCAAAATGTTATTATTGTAGGGATACTTGTTAGGTGTTTTTATTTGTTGGCTGCAATATAGTAATTTCAACAGATCTGACTTATTTTCAAAAATCAAATGGATAAGACACTCTTAAGGGAATGCTGGTAAGCATTTTCTAAACTAATTTTCTTGCTGGCTGGAAAAACATTGATATATCCCTCAGCCATCCCTTTTACAGCTTGGTCTGCACTGAGCTTGGCTACAAAATTAGGCAGTCTGGGAGAGCAGAGGTAAATGTGCTGCTCTGTCCCTGTCCCATTGCCAGTTTTTAGGATAGGTTTCAATGCCTTGGCTTTCCCAGGTAGTGTGGTTTAACCCTAACTGGCAACTAAATACCACACACAAATGCTCAGTCCCACCTGTCCTGCTGGGATGGGGAGGAAAATCAGGAGAAAGAGCTTTAAAAAACCCCAAACTCACAGATTGAGATAAAAACAGTTTAACGATTGAAACACAGTAAAATATAATATTAATGATAATAATAACAATCATAACAGTTGTAATAAAAAAAAAGACAAATTAAACAGAAGACAGACAAGTGATACACAATGCAATTGCCCAGCACCCACTGAGTGATGCCCAGTCTGTCCCCAGCCACCAACCAACACCTCCTGGCCAATTCCCCCAGTTTACACACTGGCCATGACCTCCTGTGGTTTGGAATATCCTTTTGGCCAGTTTTGGTCAGCTGTCCTGGCTGTGCCCCCTCCTGCCTTCTTGTGCATCTCCTCCCTCTCACAGCACAGGAAACAGAGAAGTCCTTGACTCAGGGTAAGCACTGCTCTCAACAGCAAATAAAACATCAGTGTGCTGTCAGCATCATTGCCACACTAAATCCAAATCCCAGCTACTAGGAAGAAAGTGAATTCTATCCCAGCTGACACCAGGACACTTGGTTTTAGTAGCTGGTGTGGTGAAGCAACAGGATGGAATTAATCTGGAGGCTACGGTGTCATCTTGGTAGCTGCTTGTCTATGGCACCAATAAATGTATGCCAGTAAACACCTCTGTGCTGTCAGCTTTCCTGCAAGGAGCCTGCTACATTTCCTCCCTCGGAGAAGAGGGAACAAGGGATTGCTGGGGTAAATCCAAACCCTCCAAGAGTGTGGCGTTAGCTGCCTGTTTGCTCAGCCTGCTGAGAGGGAGGGACACTGCTGCTGGGTGGTGGCCAGCAGATCCCACCGTCGAGCTTTTGACATATCAGCTTCTGCTTGTGGAAAACTCCATCTGCAGATTTACAGCATGTGATGCCTGAAGACAGGCTGGCACCCAGAGCCAGGCAGGGCCCCTGCCAGGGTGCTGACAGTTGGAGAGCAGTGGCAGCAGCCCTGCGTGTGCCAACGTCTGGAAATCCAAACCAGTTCTTACCCAAACCACCAATCCAGAGCCTGAAATGTTCCCGTCTCCTTCCCTGGGGATGTGGCCCACCCCGGCTGGCACAGGGACTGAAGGGTTGTGTGACTGTGCTTGTCACTCTCCCAGTCAATACACAGAGGAGTCACAGCAGAGCAAGGGGTACCTGGATGGGTGTCCTTAAAGAGCACATGGATTGCCAGGGCTGGCAAGGTGTGTTGGTGTGGTAGGAAATACAGGCATCACAAACGTGGTTCT